>RDPX01000236.1:535953-552531 GCA_003991215.1 Morbakka virulenta | reverse complement strand
CTCTCTCTCTCTCTCTCTCTCTCTCTCTCTCTCTCTCTCTCTCTCTCTCTCTCTCTCTCTCTCTCTCTCTCTCTCTCTCTCTCTCTCTCTCTCTCTCTCTCTCTCTCTCTCTTTCTCTTCGTATGGTAAGTCACCTCTTACCATGGAAAATCTCTTCTCTCTCCCTAATATGACGTCATAAATAAATGACGGCCCGTAAAGATAATGCTGCCTGAACAGGCTTAAACTGCCTGTGTATCAAGTCATAAAATACTCCCATCGCCAATTTACTTTTAAAAACGATCAGTTCGCCTCCATTATTTGGTTTTCATTTATTCATTACCAAAATTAAAAGGAGTCGGAATTCTGATTACATATTAGTGGAGAAAAATACCTGTTACTGATTGAATTTTTTCAAGTCCTACCTTATCTCCTTCTGATTACTTTCTTCCAGGTTACAGTCAACTTTGGGTTTATTATTGCCTGTGTAAAAGAAAAAAAGTTAACAATCCATGAATGTGACCAACAACTCAAAAGACTGACGTCTTGATGGAAAAATACATGATTGTTCCGACTGACTGAAAAGGAATACATAGCTATACTTTGTACTGACGTTGTTGCGAGCAGTCTTTATTGCTTGACATCAACAAATGGTTTACACGTGAAAAGATGATCCTAAATTTCTGTATTGTTTACTCACAAGCAGTAGCTAGATTTGATGTGACAAATATGTTTCATATGTGTGTTAATGTTTGGACCTTTCGAATTTTTAATAAGATAGATTTCTCAGTATGATGTAATGGGGTATTGAGCTTGGCAAAGTCAAAGGAGAAGGAAATGGAGAAAGATGTATATCTTGCTGTGAAAAGGTTTTCTCCACAATGACAGCCTTGAACTTACATCAAACACAAGCGAACACACAAAAAAAAAGTGATTCTTGGCAGTGCATGCCCTCACACAATCAAACCCATAGCAACTTATCCCAGGGATCCCACCATAGTGAAGATGATCCCACTGCTGAAAAGCAAACTTTCTATAGTGAATACCGAGAGTAAAGAACACGCTACAGAGAAGAAGGAAAAGGATCAAATGGAGAGCCCAGAGAATAGGTTGAATGTGTTACCAAATGTAATTTACGATCAAGAAAGGCAATCCTTTGGATTAAGCATTTATCTACTGGTAATAAAACATGGTATGTGAGGAAAGCACGACAATTCAGAAATAAAAACCAAGGTCTCAGAACAAAATGGATTCAGTCACAGACTGAAAGACGAACTGAAGAAGTTGTATTAGGTGGCAAAGAAAAGAATACGCGAGAAGATGTGAAGGAAGAGAAAGGTAGCTTGGAGAAGAAGGCAGGTTAACTGTCAGAAAAACGTTTTAAAGGACTTTTTGTACATCTTAAGGATTTGTTTACACAGAGTAGAAGTATGAAGCTAGCGCGCAGTAAGGAGGGGATCGAGGGACATCTCAAAAGTGTCTATAGTGAAGTTGACAGGAAGAGAGAACTACAATCTATAAAAGGGTCATGGCCATCAAAACCAGGAATAGTGTTTGTAATGAATGATCTAAAAGGAGATTGTTGATGTAGTGAAGCATCTGAGAGCAAAACAGCTCCCCTGAAAACAATTTCGTAGGCCACAAGATCTTTACACTAGGTCCAAAACTTAGATTTTAGCTCTTCATACTACTTCGTTAAGTGTGCAAGAGTAATTCTGTGGCTGAGAGATGGTACATAGAGGAAATAGATTATTTACCAAAGGTGGAGCATTCATGGGATATTTCCCAGGAGCTGATGTGGTGTTGTGGCAAATAGGATTACTACGTTTGTTAAGTTATATAGCTTTGTATTAAAGGCTAAAAATTTTGGAATATCAGTTGGGATGCCATCTGGGAAAGCATAAAGCAGACCAAGAAGAATAAAGAGGATAAAGAGACGATGTGTCTTGACCTCACTAATGCCTACGGATCGGTAGCGTATGCTATTACACAATAGACTTTTGAAAACCGGGACATACGTAAAGCATGCTTATGGTTTATTATGAAAAGTATATGATAAGATTCACGACTGGTATTTGCATCATTAGGAGTACGAATAGTAGCACAATGTACTATTTCAGTTATTCTGCTCGTCTTGGCCATGGGAATGATCCCAAATGGAACCAACTGCCCTCCCAAAAGATCACAATTTTTTTATCACAATTGGGAGACTTACGTGCTTTGTTGATCCTAAGAACTATGCTGGCTGGAGTCTTGTGCTTCTGGTAGGGCCATCCTAGCTGGACCGATCCAGGGAAGAAAGCCAGACTAAATGTGATCCTTAGTCCTCCGGGCTGAGGTTTTGCTTGGGTTAACAACCCACTCATGTAAAACCAAATTGTTACAGAAACAATGAACATTACTACCCACGAAAATCAGAGAGCAGCGGAGATCACTGATACCGGCATTTCGATGGCGTTGGGCCAAAGCCTTCGGGAAGCTCAGCGTCAGACGGGACATTTTGCTAATCCCAAAAAACCGTTAACATCGGACATTGGAATGAAAGGTCAATGTAGCAGTGGCACAGCACCACAGATCACGAGGGAAATGGGAAACTGCATTCTTGGAATCAGCGAGTGCAGATGGACAAAAGCAGGCATGACGAAGTTGACCACCCGACAGACCTTGATCTACAGCGGAGATAAGAAACTACAGGAAGGAGGTTTTGTCATTATGACCAGCCAGGAAGCGATAAAGTCCTTGATGGAGTGAGCACCAATCAGCAAGAGGGTCATAACAGCGAGATTTTACTCAAAGTATAGGATAATGACTGCTGTTCAAATTTCCTCATCTCATACTGAAAAGAAAGATTCAGAAAAAGATCACCTCTATAACAAGCTCCAAGCAACACTAGATGGATGCAATGAAAACAACATCATAATTGTTATGGGGATCTGAATGCCAAGGCTGCAAGTGACAACAATAACTAAGAGAAAACAATGGGTGTACACGGCCTTGGATTTCATAACGATAACGGGGAAAGCTGTGCGAATTTTGCCCACAGGAACTCTGTTCCTCACAAAGACATGCACAAAATTACTTGGGTGTCGCCAGACTGGAGCATAATAAGTCAGATCGAATATTTTATGATAAGCGATCGGTGGAGATCATCAGTACAAGATTGCCGCATATAGAGGTGCTGATATAAACTGTGATCGCTACTTGGCGAGAACCAGCATCAATCTACGCTTCAGTTCACACAAGAATTAGAATAAGATAAAGCTTAGCCTGGATGTGGGGCGTCTGGAAGATGAAGAGACGAGAAGGAAGTTCTGCAAGGCCGTGAAGAAAAAGCTGCAGGAAGGCGAAAGCAGGAAGGCGAAAGCAGTAAGACCCGGGACTTAGAAGAAGTGTGAGAAGATCAGAAGAATGCCTATATCACATCAACAGAAAAGGTGATCAGTTTTTAGAAAGGAAGGAGCAGGTCATAGTTAAGTGAACAAACATGGGGACTGATAGACGAGAGGAAAGGTATTAAGACCAGAATTGATAGTACATGCTCTGAGAGGGTAAAAGACATACTGAAGCAAGAATACAAAGAAAAAAATCGACAAGTGAAGAGAAGTGTGAGAAAAGACAAGAGAAACTGGATGGACAAGAAAGCCGAAAGAGCACAGATTGGGATAGAATATGGGAGGCAAAAAGAACTGTATAGCAAATTGAAAAAACTAAATGGGCAGAATTCTAGGCAGGCAGCAGCAGCCAAGAACAAGAATGGAGACCTGATGAAGAGTAAGGAAACAAGATTGGCAAGGTGGAAAGAACACTTTTAAAAGTTCTCAACAGGTAGGTACCGGAGGAACTACCAGAAGATGAAGAACAACAAAGAGAGCTCATTATATCAGTAGAACCACCTTCCATTGCAGAAATATTAACTACAGTGAAAGCACTGAAAAATAGAAAGTCTTCTGGAGTTGACCAAATCACTGCAGAAATGTTTAAGGCAGACGTTGAGATGACGAACATAGAAATGAAACAAATTTTAAACTTATTTGGAAAAACACGAGATTCCCTACAAAATGGAACAAGGGTCTTATATGCGAGATCCCCAAGAAAGGGAACTTACAGGAATGCGGAAACTGGCAAGGATTATTCTGTTGCTGCTGGCCAGCAAGGTGCTTAGCAAGATTCTCACCAGTTGAATACAAGCAGAGGTAGACACAAGCCTCAAGAAGGTGCAAGCAGGTTCTACAAATCGCAGGAGAACAGTCAACCACATCTTCATCCTTTGAAACATACTGAAACAAGTGAATGAATGGTATGCCACCCTTTACTTCCATTTTGTAGACTTTGAAAAGGCATTCGACTCCATACATTGAGACAGCCTTTGGAGTATAATGAGATAATATGGAATTTCCAAATAGATGATAGGGGTGGTCAAGGTTGGTTTGTATTCCTTCCTTTGTCATTGAAAGAAATTACATCGGCTTTTTTAAGTCCAGCTTTGAGCGCCAAATCATCATCATTATTGCTCTATAGATAGTTCTACAATATGATATACTTATATTGTCCTGCGTTTAAAAGCTTTATTTCAAAGGTCGAAGGTTTTTCAACTGATTTGTGTATTTTTTGGTGCGCTGAATCCATACCATCCATTTTCTTTGGTTAGGTCAAGTTTTTGAAATATGATTAGAGAACTCAGAATAGTACTCAGTTTAAGACAAACAGGCTGTAGGTGGCCCAATTTTTGTTTTCATATAGAAAACTGGAACAGCCTCAATCTGAAACCGAAACTGCATTGGTCTTTAATTTTAGAAAACTGAAACTTTTTCTGTTTACGCCTAGATGGTCATTTATTGTTGAGCAGAGCTGAACTCCAGTCAGTGTGACTTGAAATCGCACGAAACAGATGTAGTCTTTCTCGTTAGTACTTTATACCAAGAGAGAATGGAATTCTGTTTTATATGTGGTAATGTAATTTTTCCAGGTCCCATTGCAAAAATAACTGATTGTGTGAAGAAGGCATATCATGCTTACTTTGGAGTTAAGTTTAGAGACCAGGACAAGCCATTTGCATTCCATGGTAACTGAAAAAATGTAGATGTAAGAGCTTTATCATGTCATGAGTCGTAAGCTTTTAAGACTCATGACACGACTCATGACATGATAAAGCTCTTACATCTATGGCTTCCTCTGAGTCCATAAAGTTCAGAATTTTCAAAATGAAAAACATGTGTTGAGAACTTGCGTGATTGGAGAAATAGCCAAATAAAAAGTATCCCATTTGCTGTTTCTATGGTGTGGAGAGGAGAGAGGTTAAAGATCATGAGGCAGACTGCTATTTTTACATGACTGATCTTTAAGGAATCAATAGCAAGAATAAGTATTGTGTTCAGTTTTCTTGATGTTTCATCTGCCTTAAGGTCAGTCCCTCATGGTCCAGACCTATCTGTTCCCGAGCCAGATGTTGCAATGGAATCTAGCTCTGAATCGGAATTTGATAACACATATGACAGAACAGAGGGTGAAGAATACACATCAGAAGATACTGACCGGCCAGTGCCTTAACATAAGCAGATCTTAATGCCCTGACACGAGACCTAGACCTTTCAAAGTGATAGGCACAGCTTCTGGCTTCTTGTCCGCGTGAGAACAATTTGCTGACATATCGAACAATATTCTCTTGGTATCGAGAGCGTGAAAGAGAATTTAGACAGTTCTTCACAATCCAGAGAGACCCGTCATTGGTTAACTGCAACAACATTGCTGATTTGATGAAATCAATGATGGACTATGTTTCTACGGAATGGAGACTTTTCATCGACTCGTCCAGCTAAAGTCTCAAGGCAGTTCTTCTTGATGATGGAAATAAATACTCTTCGATCCCAATTGGTCATTCTGTGCAAATGAAAGAAACCCACAACAACAGGAATCAGTTGCTGTCTCCTCTGAACTACTATGACAATAGTTGCTTGATCTGCGAAGACCTTAAGGTTGTTGAATTGGTTTTAGGACTACAGGGTAGGTACACAAAGTACCTATGCGTTCTATGTCTGTGGGAAACTCGGACTGGTGATCAAGATTTTATCAGACAAAAATGGCCGCCAAGACAAGGGTTGGAACCTGGTTTGCACAATGTTCAATCTCACCCTGTTGTTGAACCAAACAAGATTTTACTTACATAACAAACTGGGACTTATGAAGAACCTTGTAAAGGCAACGGACAGGGAAGGCAGATCCTTCAGCAGAAGTTTCCTCGGATAAACTTTGAAAAGCTTAAGGCTGTCATTTTTTATGGGTCTTAGTTACGGGAACTCATGAAGGACTCAATATTCAATGGCTGCGCTGAGTGCAGCTGAGCTGTCTGCTTAGCTGTCTTTTAAGTCAGTAATTACAACTTTCCTTGGAAAAAAACCGGAGTGCAGAACATTAGACGGAAGTCGACGAACTCCCGAGGACTCTTAAGAACTAGGGGCTCGCATGTCAGTCAAAATGCACTTTCTACGGTCCCACTTAGACTATTTCCCTCAGAAATCTAGAGACTTAAGTGAGGAACAGGGAGAGCGTTTCCACTAGGGCATTCGTGTCATGAAAGAACGCCACCAAGGCTGGTGGGATATGAATTTTCTTGCCGACTACTGTTGGTGTTTGAAACGAGACATGGTGGCTACTCAGCACAAGAGAAAATTACCAAAAAGTCCCTTCATCCATGGTTAGCTTTTTTCTAATGTATACTCTTTATTTTCTGAAGTTTGTTAGATGAAATTCATGCTTGCTGTAAAGCACTAAATCCAAAATGAAAGGTGATTAATAGCACTAAAAGGCATTAATAACAATTCTTTTACAACCTCGTATCTGAAAAACTTGACCTGATTGGACAAAATGAGTATGATTTTTGGATTCTGCATAGCAAACTACCCGAGACTCAGCTATCACATGCTTGACCTTTAAAACTTCGCAGGCCAGTGTTACAGGTGATTTTCCGATTTTTATTATTACTTGGCAACAAGTGACGGGTAACTACTGGTTGCAATAAATTCAGTGTAGTAATGACAGAATTGTAGATCGTCAGATTACCATGGTACAGGTTCTTGGTTTTAGACTCCACACGACACTGAAAGTACTGGCAGGGTCTAAAATTTACTTCTTCATCAAAAGTCGTAGAATATTAAATGCATACTACTTTTTAGAAACAAGGTTATAGAGAAATCGGAGTAAAAAATAAAAATTAGAAAAATGAACATAACTCAATAATATATAATATTTTACGAGATGGTTTCTGGCCTTGTTGCTTATAAAAATCATTAGAGGAATATTAATTGCGATTGAGGAAAATTATTATGAAAACTGATTTGTCTACTTTTAAACTTATTTTTCCTTACACCTTTGTCACTGTTTGCAGCGACAAAGGTTTTTAATTTCAATGAAAAGTAAAAGAAGTTTTGAAAATTAAGAAAAATTTTATATGAAAAAAAATCTGGTATATACTGTATCCTTGTTATAAATTCTTGTCTTTTATATCCATCCTTAAATATTCCTTTTTGGCAAAATTTATAACAAGAATTCCTAAAAGTTCATCTGGAAAAAATTTTGTTGGGGATCAACCGAAATGTGAAAGTATCTATTGTCCATATAACAATATGTTTTGGAATACAAATATTACCTTTGCCTTTACAAAATAAGTAGTCGAATTTTAAGACAAGAGTATAAATTTCTAGCCAATATGCATAAGCACTTAGAACTAAACTGGTACTCATGCGCTGAAACCTTCGGGGAACGTTTGAGGATTAACAACTTGCAATAATAAACAAAACCTCATAAAATCCAACAACAAAAATGTGCAAATTCTAACGGTGTTTTTCTAGCTCACAGAAGTACAACTTAAATGGTCCAAGTAACACCCGTTTGTTCAAATAAACTTGTATCTTATTTCACTGGCTTGCCTTGCTTTTTTTTAAGGCTCTTTTTCACACCTGTTTCAGCACCTTATTAGACTGTACTTGCAAATTCAATTATCATTGACCTAAAAGACGCAGGTGTTTTAACATTTTACGACAGTTTGATTGCTGCCTGTGGCGTATGAAAACTGAAATCTGAAAATGCTACTGTCTGAACGCTTTTTCCAAATAAAAAGCAAGAAGAAATGATAAATTTCCCCCCTACTCTTTCCGACTTCGGTACGCCAATGTGGAAAACGCTTTTCCAGATAGCTGTTAAATATTATATTAAACCCGAACTTGCAGAAAATTGTTAATTCGTATCAAATACTGCATGATTACTCAGGAAATCCAGGCAAATAAACAAACGCTCAGTAACAATAAAATCAAACAACATTGTATTATAGGGCCAGAGAGTACTTGTAAAATGGCAGATATTTTTTACCAATAAAATTGTTCTTCAGGTAAATCATTTCTTTTGTTTTTATGGCATATCAAGAGATAATCAACTATCACAAAATTATAAGAAGTCCTACAATGTTCTTCCTTGTTAATAGATACGGTAAACAATTTTGGGTTAAAATAAATAACTGGTTTTCAAACCTGATTTATTACTGCTATTTTCGTTTTCTTTCGGCATAACTGTTTCGGTTTTCGGTGCTGTTAAATGTAAATTTGGATTTACAGTTACTTTCTTCTCTTTCACTGCAACTGATCTTTATTCTTCATATTCTGAAAAACGAAGGTGAAACGAAGTGACTCCTGTATTCCGTGAGTTCCAAGGTTGCCTATCTGTCGCGATTGCAAAACATCTGTGTATCTTGTTTCATGCAATGAACTTCCCCCAAAACACTCATTAATAATGAATGAGAACAAAAGAACCTGCGACTTCAAGCGCTCTACTGGAATGGTTAAGAAGCATCACTAATTTAACCCTGAACTTGCGCAGGCAATCTTTATAGAAAATTTCCTCGGAAAAGAAGAAAAAAGCCCCGCAATATTTTAGGCAAGGATAAATTTTTGTTGAATATCTGACGTCTGTTGTAGTAATTCCAGTCAGAAACAGAATTTAGATTTAGCACCTATAGAAGCAAGTTAGATGATACAATAAAACCTGTTGTTAATTGAAAGAAGTGAAGGAGCCGTGAAATTGGAAAACTGGAAACAATTTTCTTCCTATTAGGCAAGACGTGCAGTGGAAAAATAGCTGAACCAATCTCTTAAATTACTGTATTTCAGCACTAAAATTATCTACCTACAATAAGTCCTTAGATTTATTTCGGACAACGTTGAATATTCTAATAGTAATTATTTTAATTATTAGGCTAAAATTCAATCCCATCATTATTTTTACTTTTGGAAATTTTGTCTTCCCATCTGGTCTAAATAAATCCCAAATAAATAAAAAAGGTTTGAATTCTAGCTAGATAAAGAAATGTAATTTTTAAAAAAAATCTTCCCTCTCGCGTAATTGTGTCCATTCCCTTAGTTTTCAACTTGATGGTAATTCACTCCAACGACCAAAAATATTCACTGTTTTCTGAGTAAAGTATTAATGAATTTTCTCTTGTGTAAGAGTATGGTTACCTAAACAAGTTCCTTTCTTCGTCTGGTTTTTCATTGAACTTTTTCGTCTGTCCCTTTTTAAGTGAAGTAAAGAGCCCAATTGATAAACCTGCGTCCTAAAAAAGACAGTTGGCCTCGTTTTTTGAAGAGCTTCAGTGTACCGTAGATATCGGTCAAAAGATCTTCTGTAGAGGGTTGTTATCTGGAAAGGTACCATCATTTAGGGAGTGTCTAGATTTAAAGATAATACAGCGAGATAAAGCAGACTAGTTCAATTTCAAGTATACCATTAACAAATCAATGGTTTGCATGGAAATATCACTGATAAAGAGAAAGACATCAGCAAATTACAAAGAAATATATTTTTTTTAGGAACCAGCTTGTTCAGTATATATAAATAATGGTTGCGTTTTTTTCACTCTTGCTCCAGCATTTTGAATAAATAACCCCCATAATCGGAAAAGAAATATACGGTTCATTTCAAACACTTTATTGTCCATTTCTATTTACTTCTTCCTTTCAATATATTTCACCCTCTTTTTTGACTTTTCCCCTCCTCTTCTGCCTCCTCAGTAGGGCGCCCCTTAGTCTTTTATAAATACATATACCTATACATATACATATACATATACATATACATATACATATACATATACATATACATATACATATACATATACATATACATATACATATACATATACATATACATATACATATACATATACATATACATATACATATACATTGTTGGGGAAACCCCTTAGCTTACAGTTGTTTACGTCAGTAACAGAAGTTGTTGCTTGATTCTCACAGTTTGTTTTCGATTAGTCATCGTTTTAAGTTCGTTCCCATCGTCGTACGTGACTTAATTTGCGTAATATTTTAATAATTAGCTGTTGTTATCCATGTAAATAGCGTATTAGTCAGTTTCATGTGGTTGTTGGAATTTGTAAAACTTAGGTGTGTCAAATTTTTATTGCCTTCCTTTTCCTATCTTGCTGTGTAATGCCACNATACATATACATATACATATACATATACATATACATATACATTGTTGGGGAAACCCCTTAGCTTACAGTTGTTTACGTCAGTAACAGAAGTTGTTGCTTGATTCTCACAGTTTGTTTTCGATTAGTCATCGTTTTAAGTTCGTTCCCATCGTCGTACGTGACTTAATTTGCGTAATATTTTAATAATTAGCTGTTGTTATCCATGTAAATAGCGTATTAGTCAGTTTCATGTGGTTGTTGGAATTTGTAAAACTTAGGTGTGTCAAATTTTTATTGCCTTCCTTTTCCTATCTTGCTGTGTAATGCCACGTCATGTAGGAAGTTTTTTTTGTACTTAACGAGACATTTTATCCGTAAAAATTAGTATCAGTTTGATCAGCATCAGTTGTGATCAGGATCATCTCTTCTCATGAATTGTAATAGATTGTTATAGCTTTGAATTTCAAACTTTTGATTTGTATACAGTCCTCTTGATTAGTGTTAGTATTCCTCGTGAACAGCGCACCGAAGACATAGGTTCTTCAACATACATATACATTTACATATACATGTACAAGGAAGGATTTTCTCATTCGTCATGTGGTATTTCCATGTTACTCCTAATACACGTCCCAAATTACGTTGATGATTCACATCTTTTTCTGGCGGACTTCTATGTCTCGCAGGCACATGTGGCAGTGGTTACTACTATCGAAATGTATAGCTGAAGCTGGATCTGAAGGGAGATAGTGTTTGTTTTCTAAATTTTCCCCATCCGTTGAAAGTTTGCCCTGGCTTTGCTCAGTCTGGCTTGTACGTCTGGTTCAACGTCGCCTGTAGATATTAGTATGCTTCCTAGATATGGAAAACTATCTACTTCTTCCAGGGCGCCTTTAGACACTGTAAAATTTTGTTACAGAACCAGGACAGGAATTCTTGTCAATATATATATATGCTTCAAGAAAAAATAGCTATTTAATGTGATGCTACATACATCTCACATATACGCGTCACTTTTTCAGCTGTGTATGACTGAGTTTTTCCCCTTTCCCTAGTGTGAATGCTCTGACATTAGAGGAGCCGTAGCTCAATGGTTAGTGCAGTTGCACTAACCATTAACCCACGAGCAAGAAAAAATATTTTGGAAATTTACAAAAGAAAAAGGCATTGGTTAGCGTCAGTAAGAGTATCCCACCTAGAAATTCCTCCCTGTCACAACAAAATCCCTTTGAAGCGGATCATGTGAGCCAAGTAACTGGGAAAAATGACGTTAAAAACCAAAAAACTCCAAGGTTTGACATTAAAGAAGATATTGGTTTCTAAATATTAATTCTTTGACAATTTCAAAGGGCTCTAATTTTGCATTTTAAAGTAAAATAATACTTTCTCATTCATAACCCTCATAACAATTTATCAGAAAGAAGGAATAGTGTTCATTTTTAAATAATGCCAAAAAATTACTTTTCAAAGAGAAAACTACGTAGAAATTTACTGAACTCATAGTGCACTGTCTTGAATGAAAAAAGAAAGTGACCCTGATATCTATGACAGCATAGAAAACTTTATTAGTCTGCCACATGAAGTTGCTTACTAAAAATACTACCCATCCTACTAAATAAGTTAAGGACGTGAACATGCTAACTCGCCAAAAATTATAATTAACAATATACTAAATTTGGCAGCTGACTATGCTACTTTCAGAGAACTAAAAAAATATATGCACAGAAGTAGGTTTGGATAAGTGCCTATGGCTATCATGGTCTCATTCTATACTATCTCAGCTATCAGGACTATCCTCTTAACCAGATGATTACAAAACTATGTCTTCCAATAACATGATAATTTTAGACACATGCTATCGAATATAAATTTTCATTGTCTTGAGAACGTCTGAAAAATGTAAACATTCTCGTACTTCCAACCGTTATTCGAGGACACATTCTTTTTAGTTCTGGTGGCATTCCTTGTAGATTAAAGATATTTGATCTTTTTCTAGTTAAAAGTATGTTAAATACAGTCTACCAGGATCTCGGTTTCCTTCCTCCCCCCCTCCTCTTCCATCCCCACAATAAACCCTACTTCAATTGAATAATGTTTGTCATAAAACTCAGTCTTACCTTTGTTTTGCACCCTGTCGTCTGTACAACAATACAGCCCTCCCATAAATATCAAGGAAACAGAAATACAAATCGAAGGCAATTAGTAAATACCAAATAATAGTACCTGATACACCTGTCAAGTTGGGTTTTTTCCTGACAAACAACTTATTTTTTGCCCCAAACGTTTGTTTTTTCGTTCTGTTCTCAGCTTCATTGGTCAAATGCAAAAGAGCTATGACCAGATTTTTCTTGCAAAGTATCTTAGGGTTATACATTTGTCAAAGCACTTCATACAATTAAGTAAACACTTTTGTTCACAAAATTAGAATATTTTGGTAACACAGGTATCAGTAGAAGTTGTTTTGATCTTGTTGTGATTAATGAATAATGTTCTATGGCCATTAGTAAAAGCTTGAGTTACCAGTGGATGCACTCATATATAAAAAGTGGTAATCAGCCTTGTTCCTGAATTCACTGACAAAGGGGTGTTATCTTGTGTCAATCCTAAGACCTAGGATTTCCAAAAAGGGGTTGGTTTTTTGTCTATAGTCAGAGATTTTAGAAGAAAGAGACCTTTATAGAAAACGTGGCTGACAGCATTTAACTTGTAGACTATATTTGCACTTGAAAAGCTCAAATGAAATTCAGTGAAAAGGGGTGAATTTAAAAGTGTAATGTCACTGAAAGGGTACTTTTATCAAATACTCTGAATTAGAATGAGTTCCACGTTTAGTATAGAGGTGCAACCGCAAGGCTTGAATTTTAACACGTAATTTTTGTGGTGTTTCACGACGTCGTCTGTCAGTACTCTTACTACTTTATAAGGATGACTTATATCTTAAATCCAACCTCTTTGGTGTTCAGTTGTTTACAAAGGGTATTGACATATTTCAAGCAATTAGCAAATTCATGTAATAGTGCCCAACATAAACAATAGTGTAGACGCAAATTAACTTTATGCAAATAAACACGTGCATAATATGAACAAATAAAAGTATGTTTTTCTCCATCCTTTCTCTAAAAATTTAAAGTTAAAAGTTTAAATAGCAGCATGTTACGACAGGATAACTTCATTAAACCTTGGTGTGCAAACTGAATTCACCTGAAACTAGAAACCCCACAAGTTACAAGCAATATGGTATCTTACATGAAGATCTCCACTGATATCAACTACACATTGAATTACCTCTTTTTATTTTGTAGTATTTTTATTAGAAGAAATACTTACCAAAAAACTCTTCACTCTTCTAAAGCACTAAAAAGGTTGTTTGGATTCTGAATCTTGTTCAGATTTGATGAGCTTTTAATTCTTTGTTCTAATTACTGGTTAATGACTTATTCTAGTCATTTTTCTTATCGCTGATTTCATAACTGAGCTCCACAAAGACCTTTTAAATTTGAAGACTGAGTCTCTAATATTACATTTCAAGCTTCAAAAGGGTGGAATTCAATTAAAATCAAATTAAGAGCTTTTCCACAAGTATTCTATTAAAACTGGAACCTGAATGTGAATTTCTTTGTATAATTTCTAGATAAACTTTTCTTAGTGAAATCTAATATTTTTTAGATAGCAGGGTTGAGTTATTTCTCTTTCTTGATGGATATTGAAATGAATTAACTCCAGGTTCAAATATCTTAATTTTACAATGCTGTTTACTTTATACTCGAAGCAAAAAAACCAACTTGCATATGTTTATGCATTGCAAAAGTACAAAATATTCTAAATTTAAATATTAATTATTAAGTTTTAAAGTTAAAATATACTGTTCGTTTGCAGGAAAAACACATGAGAAAAATTTTCATATAAATACTCCCCAGAAAAGTTACTAATAAAACATTTCTTTACACGATCAGTGTAAACCTTATATTATTTCAACAGTGAAAAAATGAAAAGTATTTGTATTTCCGTATTTTGGACATGTGACCAGAAGAAACAATATTCAAAGGCTCCTGCGTGAAGGAAAACCTAAAAAAGATAAGATGCTTAGGTCGAACGAGATCAGAATTGGTGGTAACATCAATAAATGGGCCAAAAACGCTATGAAGAAGAAATACGGACAACTCGAAGATCAGAGCAGACAGAGGAACATGGCATTCCACTTCTTCAAATGGACGGCACATATAGCGACCCAACAAACTAGCTACGCCCCCGGCTAACCTCAGTTATTCCAAGCCTTCAATAAAATTATTTCTCGTGGAAATACCATTTCTGCCTTTGTGTGTGTATGTGTGTGTGTGTGTGTGTGTGTGTATAACCAAGCTTCTATCGCATAGAAAATTTTCAACAATTTATAGCTACTCAGAAAAAAATCCTGCTTCAGCTGGTTAAATGTTTCAATTTTGACATTACAGACGAAGGCGAAAGTTGTAACGTTCAACAATTGGAAGAGTTTTTTCTGAGTGCCTATAAATTATTACATATACATATGTAATATATATTTTGTAACTGATTCAGACATCGCAATAGCAAAAAAAACTCAGGTTAAAAATGATAACCTTACGTTTTTAGCCGTCACCAATTCCCCAACAGGGTGTAACATAAAANTGTGTGTGTGTGTGTGTGTGTGTGTGTGTGTGTGTGTGTGTGTGTATAACCAAGCTTCTATCGCATAGAAAATTTTCAACAATTTATAGCTACTCAGAAAAAAATCCTGCTTCAGCTGGTTAAATGTTTCAATTTTGACATTACAGACGAAGGCGAAAGTTGTAACGTTCAACAATTGGAAGAGTTTTTTCTGAGTGCCTATAAATTATTACATATACATATGTAATATATATTTTGTAACTGATTCAGACATCGCAATAGCAAAAAAAACTCAGGTTAAAAATGATAACCTTACGTTTTTAGCCGTCACCAATTCCCCAACAGGGTGTAACATAAAAAGGGGTATTCATTAACTGTGATAGTGTATTTCTGAAAGTGTTCAGTACACTAAGTGCAGTCCCATTTCAGTCGCCCTTTCAGTGTTCAAACACAAAGACGAGGCAGATTTGATTTTAGTGCACTCAAGTACCAGCTCATCCTTTTTAGATCTAATGAATATTTTGTAATACGTAAAAGCAATTAAAACACAGATTGAAAGGGGAAATGTGGGTATTTAGGAAGACGAGTCATTTTGCTTTGTGAACAATGTATTTTTTGTTTGTTTTTGAGACCTCTACAATAAAAAAGGATCAAATAGTCACTGATTTTCGGATTAACTGTCGGCGCATGGAAATTACTGAGGATAATAGTGTTAATAATACAAACAAGGACACCGACTTGACTTTATGGGCTCAGAGGAAGCCTTAGATGTAAGAACTTTATCGCGTCATGGGTCAGTCTGACGATGAGAGAAGTGCCTCTCGAAACGTAGCTCAGAAAAAGCTTAATACTAATGAAATGATAAAGCTCTTACATTTAAGGACACAAACTCTTGCACTAGTAGTTTAAAAATACCAAACAGTCAGTTTTTGTAATGAAAAAACTGAACACTCCGCCATTTAGTTTAATTGAAATATGCAAATATCTCATTTTTTTAAATTGTCAAATATATCCGTTTTCTACTTGCAAAATACCTTTTCTTTTCTCACTTCTTCTTCTTCATCTTCTTCATTATCATCTTCTTCTTCTTCGCCTACGTACCATATCACTTCAGGAGGTAGGCAATCAAGGTTTTCTACGTTATTCTGTTCTTTACTTCTCAAAGGTGCTCTTTTTTTGCTTCTTCTTTTTAACTTTTTGTTGCCTGATCCCCCATCGTTTAGCTCATGCTTGTTAAAGTTAACCGTTGTTATTATCTTTTTCTCTCACCCTTGAGTGTCAAAATTCCTCTTAAAAAACTAAAATAATGTCTGTACTTAGGAATGCTCAAAATCATTATCTACCAAGTTTTTTGTCTCAGTAAAACAAAAGAACTTTTATTAAGTCTAACCTCAAAAAAGTTATCCTTAACTTTTAATTTTTTAATGACACATTTTTCTGGTTAAGGGACCACAAAAGGCATAGAGGCACTGTAAAGTGTATGGAACTGTGAAGGAAAG
>RDPX01000236.1:517387-535839 GCA_003991215.1 Morbakka virulenta | reverse complement strand
TACAATAAAAAAGGATCAAATAGTCACTGATTTTCGGATTAACTGTCGGCGCATGGAAATTACTGAGGATAATAGTGTTAATAATACAAACAAGGACACCGACTTGACTTTATGGGCTCAGAGGAAGCCTTAGATGTAAGAACTTTATCGCGTCATGGGTCAGTCTGACGATGAGAGAAGTGCCTCTCGAAACGTAGCTCAGAAAAAGCTTAATACTAATGAAATGATAAAGCTCTTACATTTAAGGACACAAACTCTTGCACTAGTAGTTTAAAAATACCAAACAGTCAGTTTTTGTAATGAAAAAACTGAACACTCCGCCATTTAGTTTAATTGAAATATGCAAATATCTCATTTTTTTAAACTGTCAAATATATCCGTTTTCTACTTGCAAAATACCTTTTCTTTTCTCACTTCTTCTTCTTCATCTTCTTCATTATCATCTTCTTCATTATCATCTTCTTCTTCTTCGCCTAAGTACCATATCACTTCAGGAGGTAGGCAATCAAGGTTTTCTTCTTTATTCTGTTCTTTACTTCTCAGAGGTGCTCTTTTTTTGCTTCTTCTTTTTAACTTTTTGTTGCCTGATCCCCCATCGTTTAGCTCATGCTTGTTAAAGTTAACCGTTGTTTTTATCTTTTTCTCTCACCCTTGACACGGTCTGTGAGTGTCAAAATTCCTCTTAAAAAACTAAAATAATGTCTGTACTTAGGAATGCTCAAAATCATTATCTACCAAGTTTTTTGTCTCTGTAAAACAAAAGAACTTTTATTAAGCCTAACCTCAAAAAAGTTATCCTTAACTTTTAATTTTTTAATGACACATTTTTCTGGTTAAGGGACCACAAAAGGCATAGAGGCACTGTAAAGTGTATGGAACTGTGAAGGAAAGAGAAAATAATTGAAAAAGTCAAGCCAAGATATAAAAGTTGTCCATTCACGTGGTAACAGTAGTCCATCCTCAGACGGATGGTAGATCTGTAGATACAAAATGGCCTTAGATGTAAGGTACTATTTGGTAAGAAACAAAGAACCAATCTTATTAGAGGAAGACTTTCTGGATTGCATATAAGAACCCCAAGAAATATATGGAGAAAATTACAAACCATAAAGCATCACCGATGAGCATTTCTCAATAGGAAAAACACCCTTACCCGGGTAAGTATCAGAATCATTGTCAATGAATACTGGAGGAAAATAGAGACGCAGCTTTCTAGTCAACGATATCAATCGCGTTTCCGCTGCATTGAAAGAAATCAATCACTTCCTTCTCCATTCTCCGGCATACTGAAGGTCAGACTCGAAATCTTACTCAAATTGGACTTGTTCCTGCTGAGCTGTCTTGTTGAAGATGCCAGAGTACAAGATATTGTCAACAGCATAGATATTGATGAACCAAAGCAAGTTACCAGGAAAGCGATTGACATTAAGAAGAAAGAAAGTTGTACCAAGATTAGAACCTTGGGGAGAGCCAGCACCTACGGAATACGCATTAGATACAATTATATTCAGTATGACACGAACTTTACGAGTTAATAGAAAGGGCTAAATGATACCAAAGATACTTTCATGAATCCCATAAGTAGAAAGCTTTTGAAGCAAGCCAGCGCGCCACACCTTTTCAAATGCCTCAGGAATAGTCAGAGCTATAGGACGTCCTTCATAAGGCTTATCCATTAAATCAATAGATACCTTCTATGACTACAGTCAAGAGGTCACCAGGGGAGCAAGGTGCTTTTAATTTGTATTGAACACCAACAAAAAGATCTTGTTTCCTCAAGACCTCCACCATTGCATTGTTGATATGATGCTCAAAGGCCTTACTACTGACAAAAAGAAGAGTGAAAGGTCGTATTTGCCAGGGTCAAACGGATTACCCCCATTCTTGAAGAGAGGGACAACGTTAGAAATCTTCAAAGGAGGAAGAAAAACAAGACTCGGTAACTGGTGTTAATGTAAGCGGTAATTGCATTCATGTCAATTTTTATCTGATGTTTCGTTTTGTTGGAGGAAAAGATACTCATCAACTAATCCAACCAAACCTTGGTGGTGATAATAAAACATTGATATCGTTGTCCATGGTACACCTTTTCCTGGATCCCTATTGTAAGTGAGATAACTTTGTAATAATTTCATTGATTGATCTGTACCACTATTTAGGTTTGAAGCAATAGGACTCTGTACTATTGTTGCTCTCTTTTAAATGATTTTTGCACAAAAATGCTCTCAGTGACTTTCTGATTCTCCATACTAACTTGCCCTTTAATGAGGTCACATCATCAAATGTAAGCGCAGTTTTAGGAATTAAATTTCATACAGTGAGCATTGGTAATATTATCATGAATTGATTAGAAAGTGCTATAATACATAATGGCTCTATATTGTATACCCCAAGGTCTTTGCTTTTCTATTCCCTCTCTATCTTCCTACTAGGTCAAAAGGATAAAACTTCTATATTGAAATGTAAAAAGCTTCAAAAATGACCAAAGCTATATCTTTTCTTTATTTTCAAAAAAAACTTTTCAAGGAAGAGGAGAAAATTGTTTTGATTAACATTTGCATTGTTCCTGTAATATTCAGGACTTTGTTTAACACTAAAATAGATTTGGAAAGAGTGTATTACTACAAATGACTTTTTAAAATTCCATCATCACCATGCAGACTGTGTAACGTACATAACCCCTACCCACTTTTGGCATTTACCTTTTATTTGACATTGATCTTTACGCCTGCATTTACAATTTTTTAAATATTGCTACGTGACAGTATCCTTGTACTGTTTGACTTTATGATTTGTCTTAGTCCCCTCGTGAAACTATTAGTAATCTTCATGATATTTCTATTAAAAATTTTGTAAACCTTGTGTTTCAAAGGAAAGTGTTAGTCTATTAAGGACAGAAACTTTCCAATACTGATTGTAACAGCTTTACTAAAACATGTGGGTGGAAAGTTGGTGTTTATGATACAATCTCATAATATTAGTAGCTTGCTTCTTGCTGTTTTGTTTTGATAAACATCTTTTTATCTGACGCGTTACTAATACTCTGTCTAATACTGAATATGTTAACTGTTTATGTATATTTTGGAATTACGTGACCCCTTGTGCACGTATGGCAAATTACCATTTGGTTGTTTTTGTATGGGCATCAATCCCAGATTTGTGTGAGAAGATTAACAAAGCAGGAAGATTAACAACATAACATTGGAATATTTCAGCCTGTGTTTCCACTTTTTATCTTATAAACTTTTATGCTCCTTAAACAGAAATAGTAGCCTGTTGCATGATTAGGGGGTTCTTTCATGTCATTAGGATGCCCTACGCCAGTGATCTCTTTCCCGTCGTCCACCTATATCATTTTGTGTAATAAATCTTACTGATTTTATGGGTGACATGCTTTATCAGCAAGACGGCCATTGAAATAAGGGACCTAGACTCTTTTCAAAGAGTCAATTTTTGTTGCTGTTGTGCCCTTGACGTCAACTTGCGACAAATATAGCAAAAATTATCCAGACAGATTTACCATCCCCTTCTACCAGTTATATCTAAAACACCTTGAAAAGTCTATTGTGATTTGAATGAAGTATTCTTAAAAAAGTAACAAAATATTTTTATGCAATATTTTACAAATAAAACTGATCTATTAACACAAGTGAACACACTACTATATCTGTCATGGGTGTACATGTTTATGACTTGTTTATGACTTGACTTGTGTCATCAAAACGGGCAGACTTCGGATTGGTTCTCAGTCAAGAATGGAGAAAGACAAGGCTGTGTTATTTTGGGCTTTCTCTTCATCATTGCTGTAGACTGGGTTATGAGAAGAACAACTAATTGGAAAGGAACAGGCATAAGATCGAAATTTACCTCTCAGGTAGAAGACTTGGACTATGTTGACGTCCCTCTTATCTAACAAATGCCAACTTATGCAAGTGAAAACTTGGAGGCTATGAAAACATTCTGGGCGCATTGCACTTCGAATCAGAACAGACAAGACCAAGGTGTTGAGGATCAATAACAAGGAAACAAGTCCAGCTGAGATCCAGGGAAAGAATGTCAGAGATGTTGACAGTTTTACATATCTGGGAGCTGTCATCATCAATACCGGAGAAGCAATAGAAGACGTGAAACACAGACTAAGCTTAGCAAGAAATACCTTTGTCATGCTTAATCCCCTTTGGAAGTCTACAAGGTACAGCAAGAAGACCAAAGTCAGAATATTTAACAGCAATATGATGTCAGTATTACTTTATGGAGCAGAAATGTGGAAGTTAAATGAAAGTTATTCTATCAGATTAGAAATATTTCAGAGACAATGCTTTGAAAATACAATTTACATCTTCTGGCCGATGAAAATCAGTAACGATTAGATCTATCATTGGACGGAGACATATCCACTGAGGCAGATCATCATGTGCGGAAGCTAAATATGAATAGGACATACTCTGTAAAAGCCACGAGATGATACCTCTAAAGTAGCACTGACGTGGGTTCCAGACGAAGAAAGAAAAAGAGGTCGGCCGAAAACGACATGGCAAAGAAGTGGAGAGGCAGAAAGAAATCAATTGGGATGGCAAACATGGAATGAGGCTGACACAGTAGCAAGAGATAGAAAGAAATGACAGAAGATGTTGGCAAGCCTTATGAACCGACCATGGGTAGAAGAGGATAAGTAACTAAGTATAATAACAATTAATAAGTTTAACCATAGTACATAAACATATAAACATATTTATGTTATTAACAAAATTAAATCATAAAATGGTTGAAAAGTATTATCAATCATTTTTGAAAATAATTTTATGAAAATATTTTGTAAAAACGTTTGTCAATTAATTTTTTAATAATCTTATTTATTTTATCATCAATTAAATTTAATAATTTTTCCAATAATCTTTATTTTTTAAGTAGTATTTCTAATTTTGCTTGAAAGTTTTTTCATAGGGTAATTCAAATAATTTATATAACTGTCTTAGAATGAATTCAATTTTAATCATCCTTTTTCTACCCTCAAAAATATCAGGAAGTAATTTATTTATTTCATCGAATATTCTAAGTATGTTGCCCCTCTCAGTAGAGATTTTATTAATCTTATATTTAATATTGATTTTAAAAGTAAAATTCAAAATATGATATTTTCTTTGATAAGCCGGGTTTTTTAACAATCTTATATCTGTTTTCATTATAATCAAAATACTCATCACCATTTTTATAACCATGTACGAAACCACATTTAATACATACAACCTTACCATCATAATCAATATCGTTCTGTTTATCACAAAAGAATAATTCTTTAATTTGTTCATTTTTATTTTCACACTCGATGATTCTTTTATTACAAAAATTATATATATTGATATGATTTTTTATTATTTATATGATCTAGATAATTCATTATTTGTTAGTCTTAAAGCAATAGGATCATATTAACAAGAGACCACCATACATTTTGTTAAAAACAGGTTTACCTGGTTCACTATCTATTTCAACATATTCATACGTATATGGGTCTTGCATGAATCTTGCTCTCATATAATACTAATGTATATTAAATTACAGATCTTCTTTAATGATTAAAGTCATAAAACTAGTCAGATTGATGAGATCTAATATCCTACCAAGGTTATCTCTTATTGTAATCCTCATTTTTTAATGTTAGTGTTAACTTTATTGTAAAGTACCCTCTGAGGTATTGTTGAAAAAGGATAAGATATTTGTATATTATCCGCACTAAATCTCTATAAAATATCACTCTGTATTCCAGATTCACTCAGTAAGTTGCAATGTATAAATATATTATCAATACTCCTTGTTATATTAGGCAGCCTTTCACTCCAGCCAGATGTTGTTATAATTTGGTCTTTTTAATTCAATAAGATCAGAAAGTTTTCCAGTATAAAGATCTAATTGATTACCAGTTTCAATTGAATATATTTTTAATCTCCTTGGAATAAAACTAAAAGCTACCAACTATAGACATTTCTAAGGTGTCTGATCCTAATCGATTTTTTTTCTAAAAATATTTCAGATTGAAAATTAGTTAAAATATTATGATTTTTTTATTTTCAATTCCATCTTGACTATTAATAAATATTGGAAATTCCATATACTGGTATATTACATAAGTTTTCTAATATAACCAACATACTGAGTCTTGTCAATAACACCAAGTTTTATAAGATGATCTAAAATTTCTAAAATTTCATTATGTAATTGAATCGAATTGTTGCCTGCTGCTTTAGAACCAGTAAGTAATGTTAACCTGTCCGTTCATTGTGTAGGATTTATTTAGTAGATTTGATCTCTTAATAATTTTGTTTTACCGAAAGGCCTATGCTTGGATATATCTTCAAGTAAATTTAGATCATAAATTTTTGTTAAGCAACTTGACTATATTTTGACTTTTGGTTTATAGCGTTTGGCTAACAAATTGATAAGACTATGATCAGCCTTATTTTCATAGACAATTTTATCATCTTTATGAGCTTAAACAACCATTTCATTCATTAATCGTGGAGATTGATCATAAGTCCTCCCTAACATCCATCATTTATCCTATAAGTATGAAGAGCTATTTGTTTGCATTTTCTAACACCTTCACCAATAAAAGTAGAATCAACTTTAGCCGATTTTTTTCTAACGTCCTTTTTCACACTTAAATTTTAAATCATGTTTGTTAAGCATGTTTGTTAAACAAAAAAAATAAGTACTGCAATTGAGATTGGAAAGCATTTATCAAAGTTAGGTGTATTACACATGCGTACACCTACTCTAAAAAAATACGATCGCTTGGATTAGGTATAAATGAAAAAATGGACTGAGTGGTCGAGTGACAAAAACTGGCAAAAAACTAGCTGATGAACTTCATAAACCAGTAATAAAAAGTTTCACTCAACTACGTGTGTGTACTACTTTAATAGATAGAATATAGTCAGCTGATCTTGTTTATATGCAACAATTTAGTAAATTTAATGAAGGTTATAAATACCTACTTATGTTCATTGACACACTCAGCAAATATGAATGGATCGTTTCATTGGAAGATAAGAAAAGGTAAAACCGTTACGAAAGCTTTCAAATCAACATTAAAGCAAGGTAAAAAAACCTAAATTTTTTTGTGATAAGGGCAAAGAATTAACATATGAAGAACTTAGAGGAAAATGGAACACATCTATATTCCCCTGAGAATGAAGAAAAATCTGCAATTATAGAACGTTGGAATAAAACAATAAAATATGGAAACAATTTAGTATTAGAAATAATAAACAATATTTTGATATTCTATTGAAACAGTATAACAACACTTGGCACATTTCAATAAAAATTACACCTTTAGAAGCATCTTCGAAAGAAAGTCAATGGACAGTATTTTAATTTATATGGTAATATGGAAATATTAGAAAAAGCCAAAATTAATAAAAAAAGGTGATAAGGTTAGAATTAGTAAACATAAAAGAAAGATTTTTGATAAAGCATAGACTTTAAATTGGAGTTAGGAGATTTTTGTAATATATAAAATAAATTATACTGATACAATTACTTAGAAAATAAAAAATCTAAATAATAGGGATATAATTAATAGTTTCTAAAAACAGGAATCACAAAAAACCAAACAAGATGTTTTCCACATTGATAAAGTGATAAAGAAAACAACACATAGAGTTTATGTTTCATGGAATGTGTGTCCAAAAATGTTAACAGTTGGATTTCATTGGAGTATTTAAACAAAATATATTAAAAAGATATTATGTTATGATGATTCACACTAAAGTCCATAAAGTTCAGAATTTTCAAGTTTAACAAGATCTTTAATATTGTAAGATATCAAATTGATAAATTACAATATTTGTTTTGCTATTTAACAACAGTTAAAAATAAAACATATTTCTGGCTATTCTATTTTTGTACACAATTTGTTGTGTACACACGTATAATCATTATTATAAAATTTATTGCGTTTACAACAAATAAATTCTCTGATTCTCCATTAAAGTGGCTTCCATTTGATTCTTTCTTTTTTCTTCATCTGTTAAAAATCTTGTTCTTTCATTACCATATAAAATGATGAAATAATCTCTGAAGATATATCTTTCGTTTCAATATATTCAAATTTGTAATAGCAATTTTCTTTTTTACCTTTCGCAGTTTCACATATATTAGTTAATTTTTCAGACATCATTTTCGCCATTTAAATTAAGATGTTGTTGCACACTATGTAGGATATTATAATATGTTTACTTTATTATTTTCACAATTTGTTGCATTAACAAATTTTCTATTCTGATAAAAATTTTTAATAAAACATCTTTAAAACATTTATAATTAAATATTGTATCAAAGAGAATTTTATTTTATAATAGTATGGAAGATATAAATAAAATATTAAAAAGATCAAACAATAAAAATCAAGGTATTGATAAAACGTCTAATAATCTAAACAAAGGGTATAATAATTTGATAATGGATAATGTTGGTAATGAAGATAAGTATATTGTTAATGAAAATAGTAAAATTGATAAAAGATACACCAATTATTTAATTCAATATGGTGGTGATTATTGTAACAAAAAATTAGCCATAGTCTAGAAATAAATAAAAGAGATCTTGAGAAATTAGGAAAGGATGACTTAATTTATATGTTATTGAAACACAATAAACAAATCCCTACACGTAAAACATTTAAACCAATACCAGCACCTAAAAAATGTTAAATAGGTGGTTTAAAAATAAGAAGATATTATCATTCTTCCACCATCTGATTTTAGAGACTAATCAGTAATCAGGCTTTAAGCATTTGTGTTTCAAGTTATAAAATAATTATTAGAGATAAAAAAATCTATTAGTACAACTGACAGAAACAAGCTCAATTTTAAACTGTCATATTTCAAATTTACTAAAATCAAAAAATGGCATTAAATTTTCTGAAACTTTGAAGGTTACTTTTTAGAAATATTTTGAAAGAAGAATTATTAAAAAGAGTGCATATTTTTTATAATAAAATACAAACAATAATGTTGTATTTCTGCTATATTAACATTGTGTTTATTTTTGTTCTTTTAGACTATATATATATATTTGAGTTATTAGTTGCTTTGAGCCAATATTACACGGTTTACTACAATCAAAGAAACTAATTGGCAATGGAGAGATTTATGAAGCCTGAAAGACTTGGCACTAATCCAGATACGACTGATGCTGATAAAGTATATAAACATTGGTTTAGAACTTTTACTAATTTCATAGACTCCTTAGACAATAATCGTGAAGCCACTGATGGTAGTGGAGCTAGAGCCAGAACAGTTAACAAGTTCAATATTCTGATCAACTATATCGAACCAAACATTTATGAGTATATCTCAGACTGTAATACGTATGAAGAAGCTATTGAGACATTAAAGAATGTATATATTAAACCGAAAAATGTAATCCTCGCTAGGCACATTTTATCAACTAGAAAACAGCAGGTGGGAGAAACCATTGACCAGTTTCTGAATGAGCTAAAAACCCTTGCTAAAGATTGTAATTTTACTCCTGTGAGTGCCGATGAGTACAAATCAGAAATGATACGAGACGCCTTTATAAATGGCATATCATCGAACGTTATACGTCAGAGGTTACTTGAAAGCCGAACACTTAACCTTCAAACTGCAATAGAAAAAGCTAGAGCTCTCGATACTGCACAGCAAAGTTCTAACCATTACACTCATTCTCCTGGAATAAATGCAGCTATACCAAAACCTGATGAAGAAAGTAGTTCGAACCCTGTTGCTGGTATTACCAACAAACCGCAAGGGAAACAGTCTACTTGCTGGTTTTGTGGAAATTCTCGCCACCCCAGAACGAAGTGCCCTGCCAGAGAAGCTACCTGCTACAAATGTAAAAAGGTAGGACATTTTGGAAAATTATGCAGATCTTCTACAACTACTAGTGCAGCAATCCTAGCATCTTCTCTGCAATTTGATGATGATTACTTTTGTGCATCTGTCGCATCATCTAACTCGCCTTTTCGTGTGACTACACCTATTCTTTTAAATGATAAATATCGAGCTGAAGCCTTGATCGATAGTGGAAGCACAGATAAAAGCTTTATTAGTGAAAAGCTAGTCAATTTACTAAATCTTAAAACAATTTCATCACAGCATACAATAGGAATGGCGTCTGCTTCATGCACTGTGAAGTCAAAGGGGTATTGCATGGTTTCAATAACCTTAGGAGAACAACGGTATCTGAAAGTGAAACTTTTTATTCTCGAGAACTTATGTACAGATGTCATTCTTGGTACAGACTTCCAAGAGCAGCATAAAAGTATAACAATTGAGTATGGTGGAAGTAAACCTCCACTGACATTTTCAGCATTAACTACCATGAAAACCAAACCACCAAAACTGTTTGAACACTTGTCACAAGATTGCAAACCGATTGCGACGAAATCAAGAAAATATTCCAGTGTCGATAAGAGTTTTATTACATCTGAAGTTCAAAGGTTGCTAGAGCTTGGTATCATTGAACCAAGTACTTCACCATGGCGGGCACAAGTTATTGTTGTTCAAGAGAAAACAAAGAAACGAATGGTAGTAGACTATTCAGAAACAATTAATAAATACACCCAGTTAGACGCGTATCCTTTACCGAAAATCGATGAAATGGTAAATGCTATTGCAAAGTATAAGGTATTCAGTACAATAGATTTGCGTTCAGCCTATTATCAAATTCCATTATCAGAAGAAGACAGGCAATTCACGGCCTTTGAGGCAGATGGAAAGTTGTACCAGTTCACAAGAATGCCATTCGGAATAACCAATGGATCGTCCTGTTTCCAAAGAGAAATGGATTCATTTATCGACACTAGCAAATTGTCTGATGCATTTCCTTATTTAGATAATATTACAATATGTGGGAATAATCAGGAAGAACACGATGCAAACCTTGAGGAATTTATGAAAGCTGCAAAGGAGAAGGATCTCACATTTAGTGAAGAGAAATGCACATTTTCTACAGATGTCATTCATTTATTAGGATATCGTATATCTCATAACTCAGTACAGCCTGATCCAGATCGATTAGCACCCTTACTTAACTTACCTATACCTAAAAACCCGAAGGAATTAAAGCGAGTGATCGGTCTGTTTTCGTATTATGCTAGGTGGATACACAAGTTTTCAGATAAGATTCGAATTCTGAATATTGTTACCAAATTCCCATTGTCCAATGATGAGGTCAAAGCTTTTGAATCACTAAAACAGGAACTTACAACAGTTGCAATGCAACCTATCGATGAGAATACGCCATTTACGGTCGAAACAGATGCTTCTGATTTTGCGATTTCTGCAACTCTTAATCAGGGTGGTAGACCAGTCGCATTTCACTCTCGGACATTACAAGGAAGTGAACAGTTCCATTCACCAGTTGAAAAAGAAGCACAAGCAATAGTCGAGTCTATTCACCATTGGAGGCATTTTCTTTTGGGTAGACATTTCACTTTAATTACTGATCAACGTTCTGTGTCATACATGTATGATTATAAATCAACTAGTAAAATAAAGAATGATAAAATCATGCGCTGGAGAATTGCTTTATCTCCATACTCATATAGTATTCATTATCGACCTGGTAGTTGTAATAGTGGACCTGACACTTTCACAAGAGTTAAGTGCGCTGCGATACCATCAGAAAATCTACACCACATACATGCAGCTTTATGCCACCCAGGAGTTACACGTCTTTATCACTTTGTCAAAGTTAGAAATCTTCCTTATTCTTTGGAAAATGTTAAGCAGGTATGTAGGGACTGTAGTATTTGTCAAGAAGTTAAGCCCAGATTTTACAAGCCCTCTCAAACGAACTTAATCAAAGCTACTCAGCCATTCGAGAGGATATCAATAGATTTCAAGGGACCTTTACCCTCAGCAGCCAGACATCAGTTTTTACTAACAATTGTGGATGAGTATTCTCGGTTTCCGTTTGCATACCCTGTAAATGATGTGAGTACACAAACAGTTATAAAATGTTTAATGAATTTATTTTCCATCTTTGGCATGCCAGGGTATATACACTC
This sequence comes from Morbakka virulenta, assembly GCA_003991215.1. Taxonomy (NCBI): domain Eukaryota; kingdom Metazoa; phylum Cnidaria; class Cubozoa; order Carybdeida; family Carukiidae; genus Morbakka; species Morbakka virulenta. Next base: position 523,781 of record RDPX01000236.1, on the reverse strand, counting down.
AGATAGAGGCACCGCATTCATGTCAACAGAACTTAAGCAGTGGTTATTCTCGAAAGGTATCGCCACTAGTAGAACAACACCATACAATCCAACCGGTAATGGACAGGTTGAGAGGTATAATAGTATTATTTGGAGATCTGTACTACTTGCTCTAAAATCTCGAAACCTGCCAATAAATCAATGGGAAAAAGTATTGCCTGATGCGCTTCATTCTACAAGGTCATTGTTATGCACATCAACAAATTGTACACCACACGAACGACTTTTCGATTACCAACGTCGTTCGGTCACTGGGACCTCAATGCCATCATGGTTAATGAGTCCAAGACCAGTCCTAATGCGAAGAAATGTACGCAACAGTAAATATGATCCACTAGTAGATGAAGTGAGTTTAATCGAAGCAAATCCGCATTATGCTCATGTTAAACTTCCAGATGGTAGAGAAACAACAGTATCAACAAAACAACTCGCCCCAATCGGAAATCCCCATCTGGATACCGAGCAGATGTCCATAATTGATATTGACACTATAAATGATGGTGACAAAGAAAATAGCCAAACCGAGAACGATATTGTGGACACTCCAGATACTTCAGAAGCATTAATAAACGTACGAAGATCAGAAAGAATAAGAAGAGCTCCAAATAGATTGGACTTATGATTGTTTAATACATTCTGGTTGAAACCACATTTAGGCAACTCATCAGCGTCGCTATGTTGGGTTGGCCATTTGTGGTGCTCGAATGCACACCACACATGTTTTATTCATTTATAGGCAATCTAACAGCCTCGCTATGTTAGTTTGGCCTTCCGTTATGTTGGATTATTTTGTGTTATGACTCTCGACAATAATTAAAAATAGCAGAGGGTGAATGTTGTATTTCTGCTATATTAACATTGTGTTTATTTTTGTTCTTTTAGACTATATATATATATATTTGAGTTATTAGTTGCTTTGAGCCAATATTACACGGTTTACTACAAATAATAAACCAAACACAAATAGAAAATACACTAAGAATATCACAACAAGGCACTTTAAACAAACTTGATCGTTGGATATCTCAAGGAATAAAAGAGGAAATTAATACTCATCATCTAAATATTATTAAATATAAACCTTTTCAAGGAAGCTCTTATATTAAATACAATCTGAACTGTTTGATAGAAAATGTATAATCAATAAAAAAACATGATGACGATAAATGTTTTTATGGCGTCATGTAAGATATTTAAATCCACCAAAAAATCTCAAAATATTTAAAAAATTGATAAACAATTTGTAGCAAAATTAAATTGTAGTCAAATAGAATTATTAATTAATATTAAACAATACAATAAAATTGAAAAGCAAAATGAGATTAATCTTAATGTGATTTGGACAAAAAACAAGTACAACCAATTTATAGCTCAAAAGAAAAATTTAATAATCAAACGAATTATTTATTAATAACAGAAAATGAAAAACAACATTATGTTTTAATAAAAATTCTTTAAAAATTATTGTATAATTAGACTAAAAATGGCAATAAAAAGGATTTCTGCAGGTATTGTTTTCAATGGTTTAGTCTTGATAGGATTTTAAATGATCATGAAGATAACTGCATTGAAATAAATGGAACACAAGCTATTAAAATACCTGACAAGGACAATAATATTCTAAAATTTAATAATTTTTATAACCAATTACAAATATCCTTTGTTGTTGATGCAGATTTTGAAGCTATTACCAAGAAGGTATATAAATGTTAACCCATCAATAGTGAATCATATCCTGAAAAGTATCAGAAACATACAGATTGTGAATATGATTCAAAATTAGTATGTTGTTATGATGATATGTATAGTAAACCAGCACAAATTCATGGAGGTGAAAAAGCTGTTTATAAGTTTACGGAAGCTATGTTAAATGAGGTTAAGTATCTAAAAAATATCATTAAAAGTAAATTTAATAAAACTTTGAAAATGACTGAGAAAGGTAGAGAAGAAGTTAGAAAAGCAGATAAATTTCATATTTGTGAAAAGAACTAAAATTATAAGGATATCTCTGTAAGAGATCATTACTATATAATAAGTAAATATAGGAGATCATCTCAGGATTATTAGAAACTTAACCTAAAAATTGATTCCTATAGATTTAAAATACCAGTTTTAATTTCTATAAGCTGAGAGGGCCTGACACTCAGTTTGTAATGCAGAATATTGGAGAAATAGCTAAGAACTACTCTTTTAAAAATAAGAATGGAAATACGTATGAATTCAATGTCAATGTCATTTCAAATAACATGGAAAAGTACTTAGATTGGTGCTTGGTAATCATTTAACTTTCCTTGATGGCTTTCAATTTATGAGTTCAGTTCTGGTTAAACAAGTTTCCAACCTATCAAAAGAAGGTTTCAAGTATACACCAGACGTTTGTGAAAATGAAAAACTGAATTATGTGGATTTCCTGTGCACAGATTGTGCCCCTTCTATGCTCAGTGCTAAGTCAGGTTTTACAACACTGGTGAAAAACGTGCACTGGATATCATTTCTACACGCATTTCTACTCATCTAATTCCTCTCCATGCACTGGCAATTGAAACCCTTCCAGGATACCTGAAAATAGCTCTGAACCAAGTAAGTAAATGTATGAATTTTAACAGGGCACGTACTTTTAATCATTGCCTTTTCAAAGAGTTTTGTGATCAGTTGGGATGAGAGCATACTTTTCTCCTTATCACACCAAAATCTAATGGCTCTCCAGAAGCCTTATTTTCTTACCTTTGTGAGCCTGCGTTATCCTTGTTGATGACCATAAAAACAAAGCAACGACCTCGTTCAATTGCCAAAGGCAACATACGAGTAACTCTTTCACTAAGTGTTCCAAGAACCTCAAAAACTGTGATTGAAAAACAGGTCCCAAGGTCTTATTGACTGATTGACTAGGAATTCTTTGTTATTTACTAATAAAAAGATATTAGCATGGTTGCTTGCTCTAATTTTACTTACATGACCTCAACGTAATTTTTTTAGGCCTCTATATCTCAATTCTACCTTACGCTTGGTACGCTTGGTAGTAACCTTTTCATGTTCCGCTGTGCTACAGCTATCTTGGCGTTTAGTTAAGTTCCACCTTTCTGTGTTATAAGTTATTGTTGGTGAAATGACTTCATTCATGACCTTCCTTTTAAGACGTATGGGTATTTTTTGTCTTTTAAGAACTTTGTGTACTCTCCAAATCTTCTCCAGCCTGTTTTGATACGTTGGATAATCTCTTAACTCATATTTTGGGGGATAGTTATTATTCTTCCTAAGTATTTATACTCGACAGCTACCCAAAAGCTTCATGATCTATTTTTTCAGATTATGGAGCTTTCCTCGCTATCGGGTTGCCACTACTGAGATAACTTTTCCTCCTAGTAAATGCACTCTTAGCACAGAACAGGAATTAGTCCCTGTTCTGACCATAAAAGGTAGTCAAATGAGACATTACATAGTAGTAGTAGTAGTAGTAGTAGTAGTATCGTATGGCTACACTTCCACTTTTAACTTATCAGTCCATTCCTTGAACTCATCTTCTGATCTTAAAATTGTATCATATCCTCCAGCAGGACCTGTGACTGAGCAAGGGAGGACAATGTGATGTTTGATTTCAGGACTGGCTTGGCAGCTCCTGCATCTATCAGAGTCTCTTAATTTCCACCGATGCATGTTTGCAGCAGTTCTTCCATGCCTTGTTTTTAGGCGATTGGCAATGACCCAGTGCTTTTGACTAACACTTATGAAACCAGGGTCCGATATAATGTCATCTCCCTTTGGAATGTCCTGATTCCACATTTCCACAGTTCTCCATTCTTTCCAATTGAAATTTTCCATTTTTGATTTGCAGAAAGGTTTTCTGGATTTCAACCTTGCGGTTGTTGGGGCTTCGGCTACAACTTCTCTTACTTGGATGTTATCTGTGGTTTCTTCCATTATTGTGTGTAACCTTTGATTTGCTTCTTCTCTTTTAAGTTTTGTTAGTGCTATTGCACTCAATGTTGGGAGCCATTGCAATGGAGTGGATTTGAGACAGCCCGACACTACTCTTATTGATTCTTATTGAGTTTCACTGCAATATTCTTTACATGGGGAGGTGGTCTGTGGACACTATTTTCATGGTGTTCATTTTGAAGTACCATTTGTCGAAATATTCTTTGAATTTGGTGGAATCATTACTTAGGAGCTCTTCCATTTTCTTCCAGGCTTTTGATTGATGTGCTTAAGTCCAGTGGTTTTCGTATCCTAGGTGAAATGATTGGCAGAGAAGAGATATTGATCTATAACTGGATGGTTCAGTGAGTTATTTGCCAGACTGTAGGATTGCAATGATGTTTTTGTCCTTCCAAATTTGTGAATATGCTCCATTCTCCCTAATGTTTGCCATGGTGCTCACCAACCAATCAACTGCTCTTGGGCTAAGATAGGTGATCATGTCAGAGTAAATTCCATCCCCACCAGGAGCCTTGCCAATATTCAGATTTTTAATTGCTTCCTCCACCATTGTATATGTTACTGGTGAGCTAAGAAATAGGTTACCTTCAGGTAATGATTGTACAATTGTTTGGTATTCTTTTCTAATTTCCTTTTGAAAATGCTGGCTTGAGGTGTCCTGCTCTCATTGCTTGATTCATTCTATTACTGGAGATGTTTTTGTTTGATGGACTCAGGGTAAAGCTTTTAAATTTTATTTCCAAGCATGTCGACTAGATCGACTGAAGTTAAGATTTACCACTACTTCAATCCACCTTTCTTTACGACCTTCATTTAGTGAGTGTAGGAGCTCACCTGCAATTTTTTCATCGTGTGTCCCTTTGTATTCTTTTAGCAATTCTTTGCTACACTCAGTCCAGCAAAGAATGAGGCATCGTGGTATATCTTTCTTTTCAGAGCCACGGATGAGTTTGTTGAATCTGCATATGTTTTGGACTTTGGTTCGATTCTTAAACAAGTTTTATCAATATTGTCAACAAAGGCTTTCCGGCAGGCCTTTGGAAAGTTCCATCTTGGTTGAGGCAAGGTGTTTAACATTGGAATTTGGATTCCCGTTCTTACAAGGACAGGTTGGGAAATATGTCAAGAACCTCTCGGGTAACTGGGAGTGTGTTTCCGTTTAAATCCTTTGTAACAAAAACTATGTCTAGGGTGTAATCTTTATTCCAGCAGGCAGAGTTGAAAGTCCTTTTGCCCTTGGGTTGTTTATTAACTTCAGTTCGTTTTGACAGGTCCATTGAGAGAGGTCAGTTCCTGGGTGGTCATTACTATTGTATCCCCAATCTCAGTGATGGCTGTTTAAGTCTTCCAGGGTGATTTATAGATGGTGTATATCATCTTTTGGAGGCGTGCTCCACTTAAAATTTGGTGGATTGTAGATGTTAATTATTTCTGTGTCCCCAAATCTGATGGTGTTTCGGTGAGTGTCATTGGCTTCTATTGAGCCTCCTTGGTCAATGACTTGGTCTGCGGTTCAGGCATGTGCTGACATCCCTGTGAAAGTAAATGGGGAAGAATATGCTGATTCGTGATTTTTACACCAGAGAAATTTGCATCAGCTACAAATTTTTCAAACGGCTTAAGGCAAAAGGCGTTCAAAAGCAACAGCTAGAACGTACAGGTGCAAGGAAAGTCAACTCAGTGTGCAGGGTTCCTAAAGACAATTTTCCGGCAGTATTCCTTTCAAAAGCAGTGAAATTTTTGTAAGTATTGTCTACAGTCTGTAGCTAGTACTGATTTTTGATAACAAGAAACGAGTCGTGGGAAGCTATCATTGTACTATAGTGTAATAATAGACGCCGGATAGAGCTACAACTGCATTGCAATATGTCTGTGGGCGTGAGGCCTTGATTGCTGTTTTGATATCATTCAAAAAACCCTATTTATTGCAGTTTATTCACCCTTACATATTGATTTGACTTTTTGAATTTGTTTTCAACTTAGGTAGTTTTTCGACGGAGCTCTGGAAACCAAACAACAAAATTCGTGCAGTCCTGACTCCTATTATCACAATCACGGCTGTGCATTTTATTAGTGGTACTAGGTAGCCTATTCACTGATATTTTTTGTGATAAGGCATTTGTTATGTTATAAATTTGTAGCTGATGCAAATAACATAACAATTGCGACGGTAATAGTAAGTAAGAACTTTAAGCTCTTAGCAGATGCTGTTTATTGTATTGCGTCGTTAAGTTAGGTTTTAGTTTGGCGACGAGCTTGCAAAAGAGGGATGCTTACTTGTGTTTTGTTTTGGTAACACAAGTCAGCCATTCAGACAACTACTCCGTTCAGTCCCCTGCATAATATCACTCAAATTTAGTACCAGGCAACACATACAGATATTACTCGGATATTTTTTGCCAAACTAAGATCTTTTGGA
>RDPX01000236.1:500008-510898 GCA_003991215.1 Morbakka virulenta | reverse complement strand
GTTCTTTTTTGTTTCTGTTTAGTCTTATTTTTTAACTATTTTGGATAACATCATGTATTAGGTTTTTACCATTTACCTTTGAACATTTGTATTTTTTTTGTTAGTGGCGAATAAATACATACATACCGAGAAAGACGCACGTGACTGACTCAAGTGGAAGAAGTCAATTTGCTGTGGTGACCCCTGAAAAGGGAAATGCCAAAAAAGAAGAAAAAAAGAAGAAGTATCATTAGTATAAATGTGCATTCAGAGATAACAGCTAATACATTATGGATACATTAGGGTGTAGCATACCTGGTAGAGACTTGGTTGATGCTGATGCTCGTTCCTGTGTGCTTCTTTCACAACCTTTGGAGGCTAACAAATTATCATAAAGAGATTTTATCTTTTATGTTAATACAGCTTTTCAAATTGTTCCCGCCTTGTACAAAGGTATTCAAGAAGTCACTTTATCAACAGACAAGGATACAATCTGGAAAGTAATTAAGAAGAAAGTTAAAAACTATTGGCCAGACAATGTAAAATGCCCAAATTAAGTTTAGGGCTTAAGGATAATCCTGTAGCATAACGGAACTACCTCATCATAAACCCATACTTGTTGTTTTAAAATTGTAAATTTTAAATAAAATACCTCACCTAACTAGTTATTTGTTCAGAAATTATCTTACTTTTTCATTCCATTGGCTGTATATGGAGTATGTGCTATTATAGAATGCAGAATACAGTTATATTTGTATGCTCTCCCTTCTTTTCTTTATTTTAGATTTATGAAGATAATATAAAAAGGAAGATATTGTTTTATGTGATATTGAAAAGAGAAGAAAATGATGACGTTTGAAGTTTTTGTTTTCATTGTTGCTCTACTAGCAACAATTGCTTTAATTTTCTTTGTGATTTGGAATGTAAGTACTGCCTGTTTCTTTAGTTAATTGACTGTGTATATAAAGGGTATAAAACTGCACATCAGCAGATCAATGGTTTTGCAATATTATTCATGCTTTTGGCAGCTTTGTATTTTAACAATGATGAAAACTGGTTTTTCTTATTTATTGGCATAATGACATATTGGATTACCTTTATACTATTATTTTGTCTTATTGTGTTATTTATTTTCCTAAGCACATTTCACCTATCAATCAAAATCAGACATTTTATTGTTATAGAGCACTTTGTTTCAAAATTTGCATTTTTTATAGTTTATTCTTTATATATTGACTAGATCTTTCATGTTATCAAGATTATTACACAAAAAGAAAATATGCTTTTTTGCTGAAAATATGCTGAAAAAAAAGCATCATGACCAAATATTTTATTTGAGTTACTCATTTCAGATCTGTTAACTCCCAAAGTTTGGCTTGGGAACCCCTGGTTTGCAACTTATTTCCCTGCTCTCACTGTACATCACTGAAAAACCTATCTAAGCTGTAAGTGCAGATAACCTTATTATTAAATAACAGCAATTTTCATTGATACTTAACTTCTTAGCACCTTAACTACAATGTATCTTTTAATTTTTCACAAACTATATTTTGACAGTTTGCAAGTAAATAAAAAACATATTTTCCTCTTCTCTCTATATATTTCATTTTTATTGACCAGGCTTTGATGTCAGAAACAAATTTAATGAGACCCTTCCAGCATTACCATGACTGATATTTTTGTAGTAATGGTTTTGGGGTTATTTTAGATAAAAAAATCAAATTTTCTGATTCAGGATAATTTGCCTTCTGCTACAGCAGTACTTGTTGGACTACTTGTCAAAACAAATTTTTCTGACAATTAGATTGTAAAGTCTTATTCATAAAGGAAACCTTCTGCTATTATCAACAGGGCAATGTAACCACATTTGAGAGTTGTGCTTAATAATAGGTTCAAGATGCTGCATAAAGCTTTGAAAATATACTGACTGAAATTGCCTTCCTTCTCCACCAAGCTTCATTTCCAATTTGTAATAAAGTCAACAAGCTAATGCAAGCTGTTAAGCCTGTTATTCAGATTCTTCTTGATTCAGTAAATAGATATGCAAAAGCACTAGCTACAAGGATAACAAAGCCAAAAGTTGTCAAACACAGACCATTTTTGCAGCTTAATTCATATATACAAGTCAAAGACCTCAGTTTACCCAGGAGGTCAGACAAAGATGAAACTGGGTAAGGTATTCAGTGGTGGAGAGAGAGCAAAAGAAAAAACTTTGTGTGCTTTTGATACATCACAGACTTATTTCAGGACGGAGTTGAGTAATATAAAGAATTTTTTTTTCAAATAGCATAGTTTTAAATGTAAGGTTTACCACACCTCACAGTGTTTTTTATTGTGCCTTTATCAGAGCTCTAATAAACATTTTTATCATTTTGAAAAAAAATATATTCAAGCATGCTGCAGTGAAAATAGTGCAAATTCTGTATTGTGACTTGAAATTTCTGAAACTTTACACTTCAAGGACAGTAGAATTTTTTTCAGTTTAAACCCCTAGCTTCTGTAAATGTGGAAAACTAATTTTCTAATGTCAGTATAACAAGGAATTTTGTTTTTACTATGAAAAGACACCCATTGACTGATAGATGACATTTCTTGTTGATTAAATTACAAGCTTTTTACAATAGGATAAATGTTCAATCTTTGGCAGTAGTAATGAACAGTTTTTACACCACAACTGATCTTCAAGTGTGAGACAGTTTTCAAAGATAAATATGATGTGGGTTTTTTTAATTAGATATGTAAGTTTGTTTTGAAAATGGTATCAAAGTGGGAGGGGGGAAGGGCACTATGATCATGGAGATAGAATTTCACTGGGTATCTAAAGCATGAAATGGACTGGTACTTCAAAACTGTAGGCCATTATTTCAGCTAAGGACTTTCACACAAGTCAGCCGTGAAAGTAAAGGAAGAATATATGAGAGATACAATATTTAGCATTTTTAGTGATTTTTATGGGGGGAGAAAATCAAATAAAGTGGAAATTAATCTTGCTATTACATTGGCATGTTTTTCTGTTTTACTGATTAAGTATCATCTTGATGAAGTGATTTAAAAAACACAAAGAGGAGAAAAAATAAAGTTGATCTATTGCAGCAAAGCTATTGGTCTCACTTTGTCAAACTTTGTTTAAATTGCTTGATGATCATTACTTTTAAAAGCATATTATAATCATTTTTGGAAGGTACACTAAGTTTTTTTTATATAAATGTAGTACTTGGATGAGAATTTAAAGGCTAGTGTGGCTATTATTGTAGCTATTATTTTTAAGGCTNTTTTTTTTTCAAATAGCATAGTTTTAAATGTAAGGTTTACCACACCTCACAGTGTTTTTTATTGTGCCTTTATCAGAGCTCTAATAAACATTTTTATCATTTTGAAAAAAAATATATTCAAGCATGCTGCAGTGAAAATAGTGCAAATTCTGTATTGTGACTTGAAATTTCTGAAACTTTACACTTCAAGGACAGTAGAATTTTTTTCAGTTTAAACCCCTAGCTTCTGTAAATGTGGAAAACTAATTTTCTAATGTCAGTATAACAAGGAATTTTGTTTTTACTATGAAAAGACACCCATTGACTGATAGATGACATTTCTTGTTGATTAAATTACAAGCTTTTTACAATAGGATAAATGTTCAATCTTTGGCAGTAGTAATGAACAGTTTTTACACCACAACTGATCTTCAAGTGTGAGACAGTTTTCAAAGATAAATATGATGTGGGTTTTTTTAATTAGATATGTAAGTTTGTTTTGAAAATGGTATCAAAGTGGGAGGGGGGAAGGGCACTATGATCATGGAGATAGAATTTCACTGGGTATCTAAAGCATGAAATGGACTGGTACTTCAAAACTGTAGGCCATTATTTCAGCTAAGGACTTTCACACAAGTCAGCCGTGAAAGTAAAGGAAGAATATATGAGAGATACAATATTTAGCATTTTTAGTGATTTTTATGGGGGGAGAAAATCAAATAAAGTGGAAATTAATCTTGCTATTACATTGGCATGTTTTTCTGTTTTACTGATTAAGTATCATCTTGATGAAGTGATTTAAAAAACACAAAGAGGAGAAAAAATAAAGTTGATCTATTGCAGCAAAGCTATTGGTCTCACTTTGTCAAACTTTGTTTAAATTGCTTGATGATCATTACTTTTAAAAGCATATTATAATCATTTTTGGAAGGTACACTAAGTTTTTTTTATATAAATGTAGTACTTGGATGAGAATTTAAAGGCTAGTGTGGCTATTATTGTAGCTATTATTTTTAAGGCTGATTGCTCTAAAGATTAACAATAAATACAAAGAATTGTTTGAGTAATTAAAGGCAGTGGGTGATGAAAAGGAATTATTTAAACAATTAAGTATATAAACAAATTTTATTCTTTAAGGACCTATTTTCTTAAACATTAAGAATGAATACAAAAATATGTGCATGCAAAGCAGGAGCAAGTGGATTTCAAAAAATTAGGAACTTGGCAATATTTTGCATAATATTGGCACAATTTGAAAAATCGGGCAGACTCTGCCATGTTTCTTTCAATTTTCGCAGTTTTGGGGATTTTTTCTTAAGGTCTTTGTCAACAGCCAACCCCAGGAGCTACCAACCCTGGACCTGATCTAAAGAACCCTTTCTTAGTAGTGTATGTCCAGGAATACAGTATCAGTTAACTTATTGAGTAGTAATTTAAAAGGATGTGTAGCACAACTATTTCCGTGCATGTTTCATAGCTTGTAATGTTTTGGAATTCAAAATGACGATAAAATGAAACTAAATTAATTCACTTCTCCGTTTTCCCTGTGATTATGTCACAATGCACAGCCTTAAACAATTTTAAAGTAGTCATATTAAATTTTAAATCCTTACATATTGATATATATTTCCCATATTTAGACATGTAAAGAGAGGTGCTTATAATAAACAACAACACCCTGAGTTAGCTCATGCTACCCTTGTAGGTGTTTTTTAACCCAAGCTCGTTGATTTTTCAAAGTTGCCCCTTTGAAAGTTGGTTTTACCAGTTGATTTCAATGTGGCCAAGATACCTATGATATATGTGAGTTTTTTTATTTGTTTGTTAAAGACTGTTCTTATTCTACTCTTTAGGTAATTGCATTTGATGACTTGAGAACAGATTACAAGAATCCAATCGACCTTTGCAACAGCTTGAATCCAGTAAGTTTTTTAGTTAGTGAAACAATTCTCCATCACTTAACAATTTTACTGAATCTTGTGTCTGTGCTATCCCGTTTGTACCCATAGACCAAGTATCAAAGGAAATGATCATAAAATCCCTTGACACTGGTTCAAATCCATTACATTGCAGCTATTTTTCACTTACTTTTCTTAATATTTTTACCAAAGTATAGCTAGAATAGTTGAATTCAAGATCAAAAGCATTTATTAATAAATGTTTACTGCTGCAGGACTAACCCTTTAACACTAACAGGTGGTCATTGGAACCCACTTCCAACTTGGTGTAACAGAAATAAAAAAGGAAAATCGTGGTAAGAGGGCAAATAGGGAGAACATATCTTTATCTTTATTCCTTTTCCTGATGAGATGTGCATGTTTCACAATAGTTTTTCAGTGCAGTTTTTTAGAGAAGCTAGATTTTATCGATTAAAATATCATTGATTTGCCTCAGACAAAACTGAGAACCAGATTTTGAAAAAAGAGTTAGTGACAAGACGACTGCAGCTTGGTGTTACAAGGTGCTGTATTGTTAGTTAATATAACATTTGGTATTTCTTAACAGTCTTCTACTTGCTCTGCGGTTCCTTTTTTCCTCCGTGAAATGTCAACTGACCCCATGGCAGCAAACATTATATTGAAATTAGATTCATGGGAAATCAGCGACCCTGCAGCGATAAAGCATATTTTTTGCATTGCTCTTTATAGGAAGTGCTTGTGCGTACATCACAACTGCAGCACAAGCTTATTAATATTACAATCGATAGACTTGTCAGACCTTGTACCGTTTATGCTAGTTTACGCTAGATCATATTGTGGTAGGTGCCTGTTATTTATTGTCACATAGATCCCTTGTGTATTAAAGAACATGAGAACATTAACAAATATGTGTAATGCCATTAATTGGACCAAGAAGCAACCTGTCACACCTCAGATTCTGGCCAAGCACTGCAGCATTGAATACCTAGTAATATCAGGCAATATATAGAGCATAGTGTACCATCAAGTATCGTGTTTTCGACTATCGGTAGGCGATACCATTATTTGAAATAGTATTAAAACCAGGTTTCACACAATCCAAAATATTACATCCTTCATCAGATATAATATGTTATGTGTATAAAAATATTTTTTTTACCTTTCTGGTGGTTGAATTAAGCTCTGTTGCAATACAAATGTAAATGTTCGCCAGTATGTTATTGGTACAGTTAACTTATAATGCAATAATTGCAAGGATTGATTATATTGTAGCTCTTTACGTCATACCACTATTTTTTCCTAGCTTGTGCTACCTGAATACATCGTCCATGGTGTCATTTGCTTTTTGTTTCTTTTTGGGGGATTCTGGATTGTTTTGCTGTTCAATGTTCCTTTGTTAGGATATCACATTCACAGGTACGTCAGTGGTTATACTCGATCTTTTAACTCAAGCAAGTGATCCTTTAGGTTCTGAAATAATGAATTATGTGTACAAATTACGGATGTTTGAAAATACTGTAAAATTTTATACTACCAGATAGGGTAGTATAAAATTGAAAAGGACAATGAAAAACAGAATACGCTAAAGAAAGCCATTTGAAATTACCCTGGAGAAGTAAAGAAAATTATTGAGGACAAGAAACAATATATAATCCTCAATAAGGAAGTTGTGTTGTAATAACATACAAGCTATTGATGAAAACTCCTTTAATATATTAAGTGTAAAAATGACAAAGTAGCTCCTTGGTCTCCTTGGGAAACAATGTGTAGTAAAAGTTGCTTGGTCAATTAATTCATTGGGAGCTCGCTGTTGCAAACACAGCATTGACTAATATGCTCCACTGTAGTTTTAGCTGGATAGCAAATAACTTCGGTGCTTCTGATAACTATAGCTGACAGTAGAAAAATAAAAGGCGAAGCAATTCTTTACAAAGACAGGACAGAGCTATATGTAGATAAAGGAGTAGCAGATGTTATTACGACAGCTACAATCGTAGCGTCAAATAACATGAAGGTTTTCTCATCTATAGTTTTAGCTATAAAAAACCATCGTCAAAGCAAAATGAGATGAAAGCATTTTGAAGTTGTCAGTTCTTTTTGAAGCCGAGAATCCCAAGCAACACATGTGGAAGGAACACCATCTGTAAGAGTAAACAACTAGTTACCTTATTTTCTCCAATACGCGCCGCTGCGTTGCGTGTGGATTTTCTGTAAGCGGCACAAAGGGCCTGGGAATGTTGCATGGTAGTTGATTAAACGAAACATCCTGGCAACGTAAAGCTTTGTAGACATGAAATTCACTAAGATAATATTACAGACTACAGGGTGCTATAATTGCCCTCATTGAATAATTTAATTTTTTAAGCCATAACTTTCACAATGAAGGGACAAATCGTTTAAGTCTTGACTAGGTCATGTTGACATAATGGATATCTGGATATGACGATTGGCTTTGTGGGACATGGGAACATGGGAATTGGTTCAGGGCCGACCTTGATTAGGAATTTTTTTTTTTTTTTTTTTCAATTTTATTTTCCTGCTGGCGAACGGGGCTTTGGCATGTTCAGAGTACCCAAAATATGTTGAACATCATGTAGTCCAGTAGTCGTCGGATGGCGTTTCCGAAATCCATGGTGATGGTAAGCAGGCTGTAGATGCTATTTTATGGTCGACAGTAGTAGGGTTTCTTGCGACGTGTGATAGGATCGAGATGGAGCGGTAAGACTTGCTCTCGTCAATTGGTTTTCCCTGTTTGGGCAAAGGGATGATGCGACCGACAGTTCTTCTACAGGCTTGGTATTGTGAGGGTTTCCAGTGACAGGTTTGAAGTCTTCGTCAGGAAAGTGATACCCACTCTGCCCAGGCGCTTCAGTATGATCGAAGGAATGTAATCCGGGCCGATTGCCTTTCAGTTTTTCGTCCTGCGGATGACAGATGCCACCTTCTCGGTCCTGAAAGAAATTGTCGTGCCGTCTGCTGGCAGCTCGCAAAGCATCCTAACTACACGGCAACCATTCTTCAAGATAGATTCTATATGTGACGTGAATTGTCTGTCGAAACCATTAGCACATTTCGTCAAATCAGAAACTGGTCTTCCGCCGAAGGTGACAGTGACGGTGACGTTGCCCCTGGGTGCCTGTGGGTTAGTCAGCGCTTTTAGACGCGGCAGGAACGTATTTGCTCCTGTCGTCAGGTTGCATGTTTTTAATTTTTACAGCCATTTGTCACCTCGGTTGTTTTGCAACCAGTTTGTCGACTTGCTTCGTGAGTGCGCCGATTTGTGGATCTGCAGGGTCTGTTGCTCCTAGCTCGTCTCGCATGTCTGCTAATGTGGCTGCGTCTGTTGGACATTCTGATTAAACCTCAGGGATTTGCCGCATTTTTTGCATGACCTTGCGAGCTGCCTTCTCGCCGTTAATGACATTGTCTGGTAGCGTCAGCCTGTCGAACTCGGCCTCAGTGAAGGCGGCAAAACCTGATCAGTCAGCTTTTAAATCGTCGTATGTGTGACGATTTGATGCATTCGTTTGACGGCGATTGTTTGAAATTCGTCGACAGTGTCTGTAGTTGGAGCGGCAGAGGGATCGATTAGGCGGTATGGTAATGGCTTGTGTGTGGGGAAATACACACTGCCATTTGATTTCTGTCGCCGCGTATGAAACTGTTCGCCAATATTGTATAGCCTGGACCTATTTGATAGTTTTATTTCTTGGATGGCGACTACTGAGATGTCGTTCTCCACCATTTTTGTTGAGTTGTAGGATGTTGAATGTGGCAACTTTTGGTGTAGTGGGCTGCGCAACTGTAGTTATGGCCGGTGGTGGTGGCGCCCGTGTATTAGGCAGTGAAGGGGAAGGCCCCAACTGTTGACAACAAGGGCCTTCGAAATATCGCCCCCAACTGTTGACGACAAGGGCCTTCGTATTTGCAGACACTGGAGAGTCCGGAGCAAGTGTATCCACTCATGGCATTTGTTTCATTGCACAAAATTTTTTTTTATTACATGGTCCCAAACTGAAAATGCCCACGGTCTGGGGCCAGGATTTGGTTGGATGCCGGCTCTACTCAAGAGAATACGGACCAGCAGCAAGACCGACACAGATTGCTCCGGTGGCCAAAAAACGGCCGAGCCATCTTTATGATGCGTTTTGGGGTTGACGATCTTTGGCTGCAGAGTGTCCGTCACCGATGCTGTGGTAGGTCGATATTTGGCTTTCGTTACGTAGAAGCAGTCGTCTTGGAAAGTCATCAATTTAATGAATAATGGTGCATATTGTTCTTACCATGAATACTTTTTGATTTTGTGTTGTCATTGTTTATATGAAGCCTTTATTTGGAAAGCATTAATGGACGAGCTGGAGCTGGAAATTTATGTCAGCCTTATGGACAGGTCGTTTGACATACTTCCTTAGGAGAATGACTCCTTATCCCTGCAACAAACATACCACTTAGTGATTATTATATATTAAGTCTAGGGAAGTAGATAAAAATATTAGCACAAATGAAGCAAGGAAATCCCCCAAAGTAAGATCCGAGCTCAGTTGCATGCAAAGAAGCGGATTCCTGCTCCAGTGCCTAAACCCGTACCTGTACAAGGGTGTTGTGATCAAGGGGGTAGATTATACTTCGCAACTGTTTAATGCCCGCGTTGTTTGGCTGGAACAGCTGAATATTGTGTTATTAGTATTATTAGTAATATTAGTAAAGTCCTTTTTTAATTGAGGACGATGTTAGCGATATTTTTGTCTATATAACTGAAGTTGGTTTTCACATAGGCTCTTATACCTGATCAAGTTTAACCAATAATTTGAAAGGTATTTGATTAGGGCAATTCTTTAGCCCACCTTAACATCGAATTTGATATATTTGCAAAGCTACATTGACAATATATACTGATAGATACCAAGTTGTTTATCTTTATGTAATTTTGAATAACTACAACCATTACTAATTAAAGTAATGATTTTAATGGCCTTATTTCTTTAAATAAAGAATGTTTCTTGAAATTACTGTAACCATTTTCAAGTCTATAAACGAAGCCTTAAAACTCTTGTTTTAGAAATGGGTTTTGCCTTTCTCAAACTAAATGTCTTTTGGCCTTCTACAGAGAATGAGTTTCCATTTCTAGATTTTACCGATAGGATCGATTGGTTTTTTCAAGTCGTTGTAGCCATCGCATTTCCTTTCCACCCAAGATTCTAAAGACTAGATCTGCAGGGCTGGAGCATTTAGGATCCTGGTTTACTTATTCAGGGTGCCACCGAGAAGGCTTGAGATTTTACTTTCTGGCTGCTAACGAGAAAACCCCGTGACCTTTCGTGACCGTTGAAACATTACACATTGCAGTTGCCAGCAGGACCATAGACCAAATTACAATTTCAGTGCCGTTAATTGCCTTGTAAATAGGTAATATGTGATGTATAACTGTAGAAAAATGAGTATTCAGTTCAAAACTGCATTAAATGAAATTCAATGTTCTTCATATCGAGTGGTTACAGACCATTTAGTGCTAAATGGGTGAAAACCCCACATTCAGGGCCCAGCAAATAGCCAGGAAAGATGAATGCAGGCACATGTACAAAAGTTTGATAAAATAGAGAACAAAAATGAAATGGTAAAATTATTTTTATAAATATTATTATCGTTAAAATCTGTTTTCATCACAGGCAGATGTTATACCGAGTATTTGTAAGAGAGCCGGTTACAACAAGTAACACTGCTCTTATCCACATCTAGATGTT
>RDPX01000236.1:480292-497573 GCA_003991215.1 Morbakka virulenta | reverse complement strand
CAACAAGATTATAGCCTTCATCTCCAGGAGCTGTCGTTTCGTTTTCAGGTGTTAACACTCTTCTCCTTATCATTTCTAGCTCAAGCTCTGTGAGCCACCCATTCTTTCTAATTGCACGTGCTTGGTCACAAATTCTTTGTTCCGTTATGTCAGCAAAAGGTCCTCTATCCAGCCATTCTCTGTGCAATCGTTGTCTGTAACCTTTGACAGGAACACCATTCTCATCAAAAGGATTCGATCGATAGTAACACTCCATAACCACAATATTAACTTCTTTTGTCCACTTCATTCTTTTAGTATTTCGAGGATTTCGTAGGATAACGACCTGAGAAGCCTCGTTTCTTCCCCTGCCGGACGAGGGACCTTCACAAAAAGTTCCAGCCTCATTCACGTCGTTATTTGATACATCTTTTCTAACACTCATATTATAATATATAAGGATCGGTTTGTGTAAGGTTTTCCTTCCCTAGTATTTTTTTCGAGACACCATCTCTAGAGGGGTTGCCAACCAAAGCAAAAGAGTACCCTCCACCCATGAAGCAGACTAGCCCCCGCCGGATGCCAACCCGGTACGTCATAGTCTCGGGGAGAGCTAACAGGTACTACACCTTGCTCAAGGGTGACCTGGAGGTAGTTGTGGCAAAGGGTAACCTCATTCGCCCACGTCGAAACTCCACAACCGGATGCAGTTTAATGTTAATACCCAGGACATATTATTATTATTATTATTATTATTATTTCCTTTTGTAACGCTTACACCGCATGGTAAGATTGGTGTCGTACAATCTGAAATTGATATCTTTCCACACTTTTTATTAGGTACATCAATCGTCCTGTGATGTCAGGGCCAGGTCTGTATGATCCAACGGAAGTGATGAACACTAATGAACTGAATAGATGTCAAAGAGAAGGATGGGTTAAGTTGGCTTACTTCCTTGTCAGCTTTTTCGTGTATCTTTACAGGTATGTAATTTACTGCAGGACCATTTCCCCATAAAAATTGTAAGCCTAAATTACAAGTTTGAATATTTGCAGGTTATATTAAGAATTAAAGTATGCACGGTGGAGAAAGCTGAAGTAAGACACCAATTACCGGAAACCTTCTTTGAAATTCCTACCTGTACATACGGGCTTTCATTTTTCTGAGTACAATAGAATGATATACATTCTCTTAATCGTGTAAAGCTCAATCTTCTCCAAAATTATTGGTGGGATGGTGGCTACTAAATCTTGTTTTCGTTTCATACTGTGCCAGAAACTTTTTGTTGTACAATTTGGTACGTATCTTAAACTCTCTAATCTGTTCAAATGGTATATAGTTCTCTTGTTTTGAGTGTTGTATTACTTAAACCAGCACCTATAGATCCGATATGGCTCTAAAACATTTCATCTATGCTTGTTTTGCCATTGCATCTAAAACCTTCTTGTTGTAATGGAGGTATCATATTGCCGATGTAATTGTTTACACTTTACTTTAGGATACTTGAGCTTACTTGGTTTTTCGTTAATTTACTGTTATGATTTTATGTGTTACCTATGTACATTCCACTTATCAACCCGTAGTTGGATGTCACCTTTGTCTATGAGTTTTAATAGTTCAAAGCGCGTTTTTTATCCAACAATCACTTTCAGACTATTAATTTCTCCATTTCTCTTTGTTCTTCCACCCGCATCCACCCACCCACCCCATCCTGGTTTGCACACGCTGTATTTTTCATCGATTGTATTATCTATTTCATTATGGTCTTGATGCTTATTTTACAAGATCATTTTATCCTTTTAAGTGCGTGTACGAATGTTTACATGCATCTATGTATATTGATTTGTATGGTTAAGCCCCAGCTCCCATGCACTGGGGCCCTTGTTAGTCAACCTATGTTACAATTTTAGATAACATTGTTTGAGCAGGGCTGCCAACCTTTTTTTAACGCCCATGCAGCGCTTTCTATTACACTCGCTGTGATTACAGTAGTTATAGTGTTGGGGATGAGCTTATCAAAACAGCCTTTTATATGATGGCCTTGATTTGTACCCAATTTTTCAGTGTATTCATAGGTGGATATTTCCAGTCCGACGTAATTTTCAGGATCGACCATATTTGTTTTTGGCAACATTAATATTTAACTCAAACACCATGACTATTTTACCCTGTGAAAAATAAGCCGTTGCTTTTGGTTTGAGGAAATATGTATTTTAAGTGAACAGCATTTAAAAATTGCTCAGTCATTTGTGTAAAAGAAATCTGATTAACAATTCACCCTTGTTAGCTTACCATATAGTACTGCGGTGGGTCTTAAAAGCGCATGGAGCCAATTGAAATCAAGCTTTGTGTAATCCTAATTTTCCACCAGGCTTTTTCCCCAAAAAAATCTTCGGAAAAAACCCCTGACCACTTGCACTTTGCGGGGTCGTTCTGCCTCGGAATGTAGTGATGGTGACCATGATGGGGATATACGGTGTGATAATAACAGTGATTGCGGTTTTAGTGTTTTGTACATACAATTTGGAGACTTGCCATGTACCCTGCAGTATTTGCTAGTTTTAATACCTTTGCTTTTTATTTTACTTTAATGTGTTTTGTTTCCGATTTTTTCTTCCGAATTTCAGGTTGCTCTTTGCATTGCTGGCATGACCGAATTTGTGATCGCCAGGTAATTCAGTATATCTCAAGAAACAGCATATGAGCAGTAAACCTAGAATTTTTCACCTCGTGTGATTCATCTGGCCAAGGGCTTTGAATTGTGAAAAAGGACATTGGGAATATGTTGGTTTTTTTAATTGTTACTTCAAGTCGGGTTAAAGAGAATTATGCACTCCTTTAAGAAAACACATTTCGTTTAACCTGTGATGAAGACAAATTCATTATCTGTACTTACGAATTGCTAAGTCGCGAAGAATGGCTACGGATTTCTTCATTGATAAGCAAGCAGAGCAAAACCCCGTAATGAAAATGGCGTTGTCTTCTGTGTTTTGTTTTTTCTCTCTGAATTCTGTTTTTTCTGTTGAGATGCATCAATTTACAGATATTCGTGTGTAAATCAAGTGGATAGTTTTCTGAGGTTGTTTTTTATTTAAAAACTCGTGGGTGTTGCTCTTGTAGAAATTTTGTTTCAGTTAATTCAGAAATGTTATAAGGGAAACACCTTGCCGCTTTTATTACTCCATTCCGCAAAACAACATAGACAGAGCAGGTTGATGTTCTTACATAAAGCATTTAATAAACTTTCTGCCTAGGGTTGCAGTAGATGTTTATATAATAACAGAATTTTTTTGTGAAGAAATATAGTTCTTGATACATAAAATAATTAGCTTGCAATCCGATGCTTTCCTTTCATATTCAACGGTCCATTTTATTATTACAGCTTCCTTCGGGGTAATTGTAGTGGCATAATTGCTCAACAGCCTCAGCAGTAATAGTAATTGTAATTAGTAATACTAACAGTAAATGCATAGTAATAATACTTTTTCTGATGCCTGTCTATACAGTTATATGCAAGATGCACAAAAACAGCATACATTGCTTTCTTGCTTATCTGCTCTCATGCTTCTTCCGATGCTTTACTTCCTTTTTTTACGCTCCAGGATGTTAGTTTTAGCTTTCTTCAGGTTAATTCTAGAGTCATCTTTCAGTTGATATTTCCACTGATTAAACGTGCAGATTAAGTGGTTGAGGGTTGTATAAATCGGTACAATAAGTGGTCGACACTGCTAAAGTCGAGCTCCTGATGATAACTCCCAAAAACATAACGTTCGCCTTGCACTCGTGCGATATTGGTGGTAGTTTTTGCATCCTAATTGTTCCTAATGATGTTATTTCTGATCTTGTCTCTTACTAAGTGTACCTGAAGGAGAAGCAGCCAGCCCAACAACTAAAACAAGCTGTCTTTTTCAACCAGATAGACTTCTTTTGGACCTACAGATTGTCAGATGCCAACAGCGGGCATGAAAATTGCCCTCTGATATTGAATTTTTGACGACATGCTGGTTTGAGTTTGGCATTACTCGCATAATTTACAACCGATATTTTAGGTATTTTAGGGCTTGTAAACAATACCTCACTGAGATTAAGGGTCTGTGCAAATTTTAATCGCTTTTGCCTTTCTATTGTTAAGGAAATGTTACCCAAAAAAGTGTTTACTTTTTTTGAAGTGGGATTGGGGAGACACGGCCAAGATTTATTAAATAGTTTAAGAGCTACTGATATTTCTCCTTTGATCCAATTCAAAGAACCTCGTTGCTCCACCAGTTCTACAATATAAGTGAATAAATCTTGAAGTATTTGGTATAGATCATTATAATTAAAGACTCACCTCTTTTCTGCGGTTATTTTTCCATCTTTCAAAACGACAGGGTTCTCGTTACGGTTTCACCTATGGGATGCCTTATTATCAAAGGAGACATCGCTATTTCTAGCTTACTCTGCTCATGGAGAAAATACTTAAATAGCAAAGTTACAGCTGCAGCCTGTAGATATATTTGCTTGAACTGTAATGGGCCCAACGGTGTGCCTAGCTTCAGTGAGTGTCCTTCGAAGTGTTAATATCCGTGCCACATAATATTTGCCAACTAATGCCTTGTTAATCATTTAACTGTTGAAATAAGCAGTTCCAATTCACCTTTGAGGAAGAAAAACGGCAATCTAGCTCTTATAAATGCCTTTATTCAAAGATAGCAACTCCACGAACAAATAGTGCCATTACTTACACGGCTGGGTAGAACCTCAGAATTATTGATCTTACTACACTGTACCTATAACACTTTAAAAGGAAGTAATTAGTTATAAGCCGATGGACTTTGTTCTTGTGGCTAATTCAGGTGGAGAGAAGAAAAAACTATATATCACCTTTCACTAAGAATGTTCCGAAAACCAATATGAGGCTTTGGAACACAGTTTCACAATTTTTAGTATGAAGATTTCTTACTCTCTTCCTATTTTTATTGTTCCACTTGCTGTTTAGAATAAAAAAAGGATTTGACTTCAATACTCTTTGGAAGACTGCTCCTCAGTTGCACTATGTGGATGACTTGAATATCAGAAAAACGATGGTGACATCAGCAGAATTCTAGTTGCAACCACGCAGGCTCAATATTCACAGATGTACTGTTTGCAGTAGAAAAATCTGAAATTTGGGACAAATGAGCACAACTGTCGTCTGATATTTTGAAGACTGCAGAAAACATTTAAGGTCTGAAATTAGGAGCAAGTTAACATGTTTTGGGTCTTAGATTGAGGGGAAAAAATTGTTTACTCGTCTTTTTTTTTCTTTCTGTTTTCTTTCTTTCTATTTTTACTTTCTATCACCTTCTTTTTTTCCGAGAGAAAGGAGTTTTTTGTGTATGAGTTGGGGTTTCTGGAGAGAAAAATGTTCCAGAAGACTATTGTCAATAAAAAGCGACCAAAGTCGATTACATGGGGCTTTTAGAAATTAGTCAACATATTTGGGGCGTTTGAAATATTTGGCCCTCTGAGGAAATAATTTGAAACGGACTTTTATTTAGAAATGTTTTAAAACAGAAAACGTGACCTGAACTGGATTTGGTCATGTGGTAAGTTGTTTAATTTTGCCTAGACGTAAAAAGTGAATTGTCTGTTAAAGGCATTACATGCAGGTTTTTTCCATGCTTGTTGCCAAATGGTTCAAAATCACAAATTCTAGCTGTTATCACATTTTATATAAACAACGTGTAAAAACAACGTGTTTGAGTTTAAAATTAGGTTGCAGGATTTTAAATCAAACGTTTTGAGGATTTTGTTTACAACTATGTGTCTGTCTAGTACTGATCATACCTAATAGATTAACTAATAGCGATATCAAATATTTTAATATTAAGGAATTGCATCCCTGGAATATTTCTAAGGTTTTAGTGCTTGTGAGCGTTAAAATTGAAGGCTAAATTGTCATTGTAATTACAATCAAAGGCCGTAAACTTAATCGCTTTTATTATTAAGTAGTCCAAATATTAATATCAGACTACTTGTTTAAAGGACATTGTTCTTACAAAACCACAAATATCAGCAGCCCCTGACGTTTTAATTCTTTCCTCAATTCTACCACCAATGATAAAGATGTCACTACTATGTGTAATAAAAATACTAATTATGATAAAAGAATGAACTAATATTTTAAAAAAATAATATCGTGCAGCAGCCGAGTGGTTGAATTAACAGATTACAATGCAAGAGGTTCGCGCTTCGAACCCCGGTCACGTGCCTGGAGGTATAGTATTGGCCCCAGTTTGTTTATCCGTTATAAGTGGAATGCCACTGAGTTGGCAAAACGGGGAGAGAGACAACATATTAAAAAGATTGGCTAAGGGTAATAGACCATATATATTAACAGTATAATAAAATGATGGTTTCAGTCATTCCATTAAAACACAAACAGAATTGGAAAACTTACATTAATTCATGAATGTGAACAAAATGGTCTTTCAGAACACAAAATTTCAGAAAAGAACTGGGTAGAAATGGTAATTTGCTCATCTAAAGGCCGTTAGATCACAAATCAATTTCATTCTCACCAATAAAACTGGGACAACAGCTCTGTAAACTGCGAACCTTTTTAAACAGTGACGTCCTACCGCCGCATTGTCTCTGCCACCATTCAGGTGAGGTTCAGAGCTAACAAGCTTGAAGCATCTAGAAGTCATTGTTATAACTGGTTCGTCCTAGCTGCATCACAAACCATTTCAAGATCTCCCAGAAAAACCGACTGTATTTTCCAACATAAAAACTGAGGATTCTGCTGACACAACTTAGAGGAACTTTGAATAACCCTGTGCACGTGCAACAGATAAAATAATCCCATTGAAACCAAACGCTCCCGAGGTCTGCCTGACAGATTACTACGACGATGAGCTACTCATGTTCTGTGACTGAGTGTATCATCTGAATTCAATGGGTTCCTGAAGAGAAGGATAAATACTCCATTTTTCAATATAAGGAGACTTTGCCCAAGAAACAAACTGTCGAGGAATAATGCTCACTACCGTAGCCCTCCATTTACTATCTGCTCTTATTAAATCGAATACGCCCGGAGTTGAACAAAATTCTCCGCAAAAATCTAAATAGCTTCAGATACAATAGATCCAACAGTTGGTCAAATTATAACAATGCGACGCGTAATCAAATGTGTAAAGCCCAAAACCTTCAAAGCTGTGGTAGTAGCTGTTGATTTTTCCAAAGCATTTGTCTTTATCCATCGTAGCAAACTCGAAGAGATCGTGTTAGCTTATGGGATCTCACAAGAGAGAATATTAGTCATCATAATGCTTTACAAGAACTCACACTTCATGGTTCAATCCCCTGATGGGGATTAAATTTCTTTGGCATTGTTTCTTAAGTTTTACAAGGAGATCCACTTGATCCATTTCTTTTTATTCTGTGCTTAGACCACAGTCTACGGACTTAAGTTGATGTACACACTGACTTTAGTTTTACCATTGAAAGAAAACGACGCTCACGTCGCCCAGTAAAAACTACGACAGATGTAGATTATCCTACTGACCTTTAAGTGGTCTAGGACATAATTGATGAAACCACAAAATTACTTTATCTTATGGAAGGAACCGCTTGTGAGTAAGGTCTAACTATACATTAATCCTGGAAAATGAAAATTCATCAGCTGGAATCAAGAGAGAGAGATCAAATCGAAGACTGATAACAAGTCTATTAAGGCATTAATTTGCTTCGGCAGGAACATTGACGTAACGGAAAAACGCATCAATATCCACAAAGTAATAGCCTGGAAAACCCTTGATGGCTTACGTAGCACCTGGAATCCCTCCCCCTCGAACAATCTGAAAGAGACTTATTAAGAGCAGTAGTAGAACTTACCTGCTTTATGGTCCAACGCCTTTGACACTAATGAAACGTCCGTCACTTGATGGAACATACACAAGGATGTTACAGGTTGCATTGAATATCAGCTGCAAGACACACCAGTCAAAGAAACATCTATATGGCCAGCTTCCTCCTATATCAGTCTCCGACATTCAATACAATTAAAGGAGGACTGTAAAAACATAAAAAAATGACATCGACTTCCTAAAATTCGAATACCATAAGTGAATTTGGGTGTATATAAAAATGGTCTATTTTCTTCTGGGGCAGCAAAGAGGATTCACCAGACACCATTGCTTTCTCTGCGTATGGAATAATAGATCGTGCAAAGCATTGGTTACAAACTTGGTAAAGAGAAATACCTCTATCTTAGAAGATCCAATTGCACATACAAATCTCTTGGTTTTCCTTTTTGCATAGTTCTCACTACACATTAAACAGGGATTATTAAACAAGTTTGTGAAGGCTACTGTACTTAGTAGTGTATTTTTATAACAGAAAATTGATGTATTTGATAAACCATAAATTCGGATACTATTGAAGAATGTAAAATTTAGCTGTTATATGAACACCAGTGAGAGGTCTGCATGGGAATTCTTTGTGGATATAGCAAACAACTCCCTTCGGAACAGAAAAACTGACAATTACAGAGCAGTTGTCGAAAGCTACCCAAAGGTTTTCATTGACTTGGCTGCAACATGAGTATTAATCTTGAAAATCCGTGACTTAATGAATTCACCCAATGAAATAGGAGATTTATCACGTTGCGAGTAGTAAGGTTTTTATGTTACATTTTGAGAGTTACTTCACCTCTTGTCAGGATACTAGACTTGGCTTGGTACAGCTGTTTTATATTTTTACAGTGTACAGCTACGTGGTGACGGCAATCGAGTTGTTTTCAGGAGTAACCTCAAAGCTATCCTAGTTTGTTGTGTTTATTTCTTTAGTGTTTGAAGCCATGTTTCTGGAAGAGTGTAAGACAAACTGTTGATGCGATTGTTTTGTTCTATGGAATACTTCGGTCTCCTTTTATTTTCTGTTGTTGTATTGTTTATGTTGTCTAACATCTTTGAATTTAGTGAAAAACAACTTAGAAACCTGTATTGCTAAAACATGTTGACCAAATTATTATTTGGTGATCACGAACAATGGCCCCTACATATATTCCTTATTCCCTCCTAGTAAACTATCGATGACCGAAGTGTCGGTGATAAGCAGTAGCATGGTAGTAAACTAAAACTTGTATGTACTGACAGATTTTAGTAGCGACATTATACAACAACATGGTCACCCAATGCTTATTGTAAAAAAGAAAAAAAAAGTAATTGAATTAGAAGAAAATAAACATGATAATTTTAATAGATATAAACCTGCTTGTTTTGATAGTTTTACCAAGGATCAGGATCAAGTAGCACTTATGACACAAAAATACAGCATGCAGGAGGAAAACAATACGGGTTTTGTTTTGTGAAATCAAGCAGCAAAAAAACGATACCCAAAGTGCAACAAAAAATAACTACTCATGATCAGGGATCATGATATTACTAACATCATTGCGAAAGAAAGCAGGCACAGGAAACTTTTACTGCGTCATTTAAGGAAAATAATTTAATTTGAAATGATCCCAGGAAAGATGGAAAGATCACAGAATGCAGTAAGATGGATTCATAAAAGGCTGAAAGTGGTCTGCGAAGACTGCTTAGTAACATAGAAATTTGTTAAATAATAGTTGTCCCAGACTCCAACTAAAGTTATGGCCACCAGTGACAGGCCCGTGGGATCCGATAGAGCAATGGCTAAAAACTTTCTCACACACTGTGGTAAAGTGAGCAAACTAAACTTTAGCTACAATCGTCTGATTAAAAATATCACAGGACGTTAATTTTAAAAGAAAGACAAAACAGTTATCACGAGAAAACCTTCGTCGATTACTTCAGGATACATGGAATGAAATTATTTTAGATTGAGCCTCAGGAATCAAATAAAGATCCAATGATGTTTGAACATTTCTTGACACTTTTACGTCCGATTGCTGAGATGCACCTTAGTTATATCATGAAGTTGTTATGGATCAAGTACAGACTTTTAACTAGCTGACAATATATTCTAGTTCGGCTGCTAAAGGTGGAAAATAATGTTGAGGAATAGAAAAGCTATCATCTGGTATCACTAACCAGAAACACTGGAAATAGATGGTAAAACACTGATGACTAATTTAGTGGCTCAAACAAAAGCAAATGTTTTTTTATATAAAATGCCTTACTGCTTCAATCATTCGGTTTCTAACCTACTGCTACCTTGTTACGTACTGTCACTGTCATACACACATGTATAATCACAAGGAGAAACACGACCACTGAAAACACGATGATTTCCATATACATCTACATACAAGGCGAATCCTTATTTTAGATTATACACAAATTTTCTCTTAAATTCCAATTCCTCTCTGTACACGATCTTAAAACATTAAATTTAGTAATCACAAAAAAATTTAACCTAACATTTTATTAGCTCAGCAATCTCAGTGGCCCATAACGGGAGAAATTTGTCACCAACATTTTGATGGGAGACTGAGTGATGTAACCACTGTTGTTAAATGGAACATCTCTATGTCACTACTTCCTGTCTTGCATGAAAGCATTGACTTAGCAACCATACACAACGTACCTTTCATTTGACCCACGATAGATGGATTTCAAAAACTTGTCTCCTAAATGAAAAATAAATTTGTTTGTGGGTTTAAAATCATGATTTAATGAAATCTCGAAGCAAAAGCTAATAAAAAGAGTTTCACTTCCTATGTGCTTGAGCAAAAAAAATTGTCTATATCCAATAATGCCTGTGGCAAAATGTATCACAATCAGGTAAAACACCTGGTACTCAAAGGAAACATAAATGGTTGAGAGATCCCATAAGGATTATTCCTTGCCCCACTTTTTGTCATCTACAAATTGGACTTAATAACTACTTACCAAGGAAACCCCCTTGTAGTTCATATGCAAGTTATTTTGCCTTCATGAAAGCAGTCAGAACTATCAGTCATTTGGAAAGGTATTATAAGCAGTTCTGAGCTATTTTCAATAAAAAGTTATGATAAGATGTTTAAATGGACAAAATTTGGAATTGGAATTTTTCACAGAGGGAAACTTAATCATCTCTCTCATCTGCATATCTCAGAGGACAACGTTAGTATAGAAAAAGTTATCAGATAAGCTTCGTATCAATCAACAGACAGACTGGGATTCCACCGACAAGTCTTCTATGCATATTTTTTATCGTTAAGTACCACACAAGGCATTAATGCTCCATGCAAGGACAGATGGTTGATTCATGGAGATACAAAATGACCTTAAGCGTAAGGTACTCTCTAGTATAATACGAAGAACCAACTTTTTTAGAAGCAGACTTAAGAACAGAGTAATTATAGAAACCCTCAAGAAGATCTGAAAAAAATGACAATTTAATAATCTTCAGTTATGACGACTCTTCCAGAAGAGAAACACTCTTATTCGGGTTTACGTCAAAATGATAGCCAATATTGGACAAAAATAAGACATCTTCCTTCTATCGAACAACTTAGGTTGCGTTTTTTGCTACATTCATTCAATGGAATCTAAAGATCCTACTCTGAATCTTCCGCAAGTTTGAGTGTTGCTCCTGAGTTGCTTTGTGACTATATTTAGAGTACAAGGTAGTGATGTCAGTATATTTGTTGATAAACTAAAGCAAATTATCAGGGAAATCACTAATGTAAAAACAGAAGCTGCTTAAATTAAGAGTAGAACTCTGATAAACACCTGCATTAATGGAATATTTATCAGATGTTGTCTCATCCAATGTCACAGGCATTTTACAATCTGCGAGAAATGAATGAATGGCACCAAAGACTTTACCGCTTATCTAGCCTTATCCAAAGAACTATAGATACGTTTGATTATTAATTTCAAAGGGGTATCATTGACATGAGATCCCGAAAATCAGTGGTGAACTTCAGGAAAAAGACCTACGTGCTGCAGAAATTCTACCAATAAATTGTAGATAATTCGTTCAACCACAATACTAATGACTAATAGAAGACCTACAGATCGATATTTGCTATGATCAGATGGATCACCTGTACTTTTGAAGAAAGGGACAACATTAAAAATTTGGCAGGAATAAAAAAAAACAAAACTTAGAAGGATACTTTATCAAGACAACTACGGCAATCAAATCTAAAGAAGGAGCTTCAAATATGAATAATCTGATCACTTTGCGAAGTGAAATCCGGGGAAAAAACACCTGTGCCCTGGTAGTATATTATGCCTATTTAGTAACCTCATAAAGTCATCTAATCTTTTGCTGGTCTCATTGATTTTCCCACTTAGTACGTCAAATGTCCAAATAGCACTTTTTTTGACAACCCTCTGAAATTACGTTTACCAACGTCGGTAGTATGAGCGCTGTTGGTATGGAACAAAACTTCTCTCCCACTCCCAATTTTTGCCCTTTGCTTACTCCCCGCTCCCTACTCTCTCTTTCTCTTTCTTCTGTTTCTCTTACTTCTTCGCTGTTATAATAATAATAATAATAATAATAATATTATTATTATTATTATTATTATTATTATTATTATTTTGGTTTTACTTTTCTCTGTGGTTGTATACAATCCCACTCCGGGTCTCTCCCAAAGACCTGAGGAAATGGAAAAGCTGGCTTCAGACAAAAAATATTTATATATCAGATAACATAATTGTATAGTAAAATAGTAAAAAGGTAGTTTTATAATGATAATGCTTTTCGTAGTATATGTGCTGTCCCATTAAGCACTATTTTTTGTATTTCGGTGAGCGAGTTTGTTCCAGGTAGCTTTGCAATATGTTTTTCTACGTTTTTGTTTATAGCACCTAAAGCGCCTATTGCTACCGGTACAATAGTGGTTTTCATTTTCCACATTTTTTCAACTTCAAGTTGCAAGTCTTTATACTTTGAGAGTTTTTCAAATTCTTTAATCGAAACGTTCTTATCAGTTGGTACAGTCATATCTATTAGCAAACATGTCTTTTTATTGTGATCTTTAATGATGATATCGGGACGGTTGGCCTGAATGGTCCTGTCCGTATGGATCCCAAAGTCCCATAAAATTGTACTTTTTTCATTTTCTGTGACAGGTTCAGGTTTATGTTCGTACCAATTAGTTGCGTATGGGAGACCAAAGTGTTGACAAGCCTTCCAGTGGATATATTGTCCAACTCGATCATGCCTAAGCTTGTATTCAATTGGTGTCAAGATTGGACAGCCAGAAACTATATGATCTATTGTTTCTCTGGAAGAGTCGCAAAACCGACAATTAGGATTTGCACCGTTATGAAGGATTTCTGCTTGGAAATTCTTTGTAGGAAGACTTTGATCTTGCGCAGCCAGTAAAAATCCCTCCGTTTCAGCTTTTAGCCCGGCGCTACGTAACCACTGATGGGTGAGTTTCTTATCTACATCAGCATCATCGATTCGCTTTGGGTATTGGCCATGGAGGGGTTTGTTTTTCCAATTTAGATTAATGTTTCTTATTCCTTCATTTTTTGCCGTTTGCTTTACCATTTTAGCTTGCTTGGTGCAAGGCATACTCTTCTCGCATACAACTTGGTCAACTTTAAGTTCTGCCATGAACTTTTTACCTTCGTTAGTGATAGAGTGGGCTCTTTTCGTCTGTTCATGAGCAAGCACCAATTTTAACATCCAATCCGAGGTTGATTCAAGATATTTACATAGTCCTATTGTCGTAGTTTTGTAGCTCAGTTCCAACTGCATCATTCCTCTTCCTCCATCTTTCCTGGGGATATACAGCCTATCCACGTCAGCTTTCGGGTGATGCATTCGGTACATTGTCATAAACTTTCTTACTTTCGTATCCATCTTCCGGATCTCGCTTAAAGACCAATTGATTACATTAAAGCTATATGTAACGACGGGAATTGCCAGTGTATTTATTGCTTCTATTTTATTGTTAGAATTAAGCTCCGTTTTAAAAATACATCTAACCCTTCTGTAGAACTCTTTTTTAACTTTTTCTTTCATACTGTTGTGTTGGATTCCGTCACTTTCATTAATACCCAAGTATTTATATATTTCTCCAGGTTCAAGTTCTTTAATGGTTTCATGATCGTCTAATTCTATGTCACTTGACTGTACTAGTTTTCCTTTCTTAAAGGTTGCTTTAGCACATTTATCCAATCCGAATGACATATTGATGTCATTACTGAAAGTCTTTACAGTTTGCAACAGCCCTTCAAGTTCACTATCATTCTTTGCAAACAACTTTAGATCGTCCATATAAAATAAGTGATCTAAAACTTTACCATTAACTTTGTATCCATAGCCTGTTGCATTAAGGAGTTTCGAGAGTGGGAAAAGGGCGATACAGAAGAGAAGGGGAGACAAAGAGTCTCCTTGGAAGATACCACAATTTATGTTAATGCGATGGGATTTAAGAATTCCGTTTTCATGGCTTAAAGAGAGAGCTGTTTTCCACATCCTCATGCTACTTCGTATGAAATTGACGATTACTGGAGAGACTTTGCACAGTTCAAGTGATTTCAAAATCCAGCTATGTGGAACGCTGTCAAAAGCCTTCCTGTAATCAATCCATGCTACACTTAGGTTTCTGTGCTTCGATCTACAGTTTTCCAAAACCATCTTGTCTATGAGTAGCTGATCTCTACACCCATAGGACCCACGTTTACAGCCTTTTTGCTCTTCGGGAAATAAGTTATTTGCTTCAAGAAATGAATAAGTTCGATCCGTAAGAATTGAGGTAAGTAATTTGTATGTAGTACTTAAACAGGTAATTGGTCTGTAGTTTTTTGGTTTTTTTGTCTCGTTGGTTTTCGGTAATAGATATGTAGTGCCTTCAGAAAGCCACTGCGGACATTTTTCGGGGTTGCTGAGGAATTGTGAAAGTTGTTGGGCCATAATTTCATGACAAGAGTCAAGACAATTCAACCAGAAATTATGGACTTTATCAACACCTGGAGATTTCCATTTCTGTGCTTTACTCAGGATACTCTTGACCTCCTCAGTTGTAATATTGTTCCATTCCTGTACAGGAATGTCTGCATTTGATAATTCAATTTCTTTAATCCATTCAGCTTCTTCATTATGAGGTTGTTCCTTACTCCAGATGTTCTTCCAAAACTGTCCCACTTCTTCAATCTCCGGTGCTTCAATGATTTTAATTCCTTCTTTACCTACTTCCCTATAAAACGTCTTGCGGTTTGTCTTAAAAGTGTTATTTTGCCTATAGAACTTTACTCTTTTCTCAAATCTTTGCATCTTTTTCACTTTCGCCTGCAACTTCTGCTTCACAGTCTCCTTGACTTCACTTGTATTATCCCTATTTAGCTTATATTTCCTTTTGAGTTTGCGACATATTCTACTTTTAACATTTTTTCCTCTATGAAGTTCTGATAACACAGAAAGTTCCCCTCGCATGCCTTCTATTTCGTTTTCCAATTAAACCATTCATTTAGGGTTTTTCTTACATATTGTCTACTTTTCTTTATCTTTATTTCACATTCAGAGGTAATAGTTTTCGCAGCTGCACACATTAATTGGTTTAAATCAGTTGGGTCTAAGTCGTGGTCTTTCAGTTCTAAAATCATCTTTAGTGCTTCATTACCCATTCTAATGTTCTTATTGTTCTTTTTGCTGTTTTGAATTTTTGGAAGGCATTCCCTATCACTCATTTCAGTAAACTTAACTTTAGCATATTCTTCGAGTATGTTTGAGTGTATCCTTTCAATATGACTCAGTTATAACTCAGTAAATGGCAAATTCATACCTGCCTCAGTATTATCATTTGTCGGTATTTCACTCTCAATCACTTTAACTTTTGTATTTTCATTTACCTCCCCAACATCTCCATTCACATTTTTTGGTACCTCAACGTTATCTTCAATTAAATTCTCTGCACTATTTAATGGATTCTCTACATTTTCAGCACGGACAGTTTCGTTAATCAGGTTTAATTCTATATCAGTGAGTCTTTTATTTTTTATGATGTCACGACGGACATTTGCTAGTCCAATTGCATCAATATACGGTCTAATATTTTCATTACGCACTCTCCATATTTTAAAAGTTCTTAATGTGCAGCTGACTTCAGATAGGTTTTCTAATGCTAGATAGTATGAATAAATTACTTCCTTATAATCATCTCTACTCCATTTGATACGTTTTTCTTTTTTCTTTACGTTTGTTTGCGATGTTGTCTCAGTTTGGTTCAGGTTAGGAATATCCTGCTTTGAATTTCCAGACAGAGTTGCATTAGATGAGTTAGTTTCAGTCACCAATTTTTCGAACCCAGCAGGCTGATTCCTCCCTGAGGGACGCGCTCCTTGGTTAACCGCGCGACGAGCGATGCGGGATGTATTTCTTCTAGTATTCATTTATGATTTCATTAAAGTTGCATTTTGCTCTTTCTGCCAAGCAGCTGAGTATACCATGCCAGACGCCACCTCGAATTTCTAGCTCACGCGGCTAGGTTTTTTATTCAAAGTTTTCCTTCTTCCAGGTGGAATGCCAACCAAGGTTAATGAGCTCCACCTACCCAGGGCTAACAGGTACTACACCTTGCCCAAGGGTGACCTGGAGGTAGTTGTGGCAAAGGGTAACCTCATTCGCCCACGTCGAAACTCCACAACCGGATGCATTTTAACGTCATACCCAGGACGTTATTATTATTATATTGTAAAATTCTTTAGAATTGCTATTTTAAAATCCAACACCGAGTCACAGTTATTATTATTATTATTATTATTATTATTATTATTATTGATGGATACATCACAGTCTGGTGAAATTGACTGGTAATCACTTCAGCATCGGAATAGACTCTATTCTGAGATGTTGAGTGTCTTGCGTAGTATATGGGACGTGCCAAGCAGCGCCACCCTCTGAAATTTTTCTACACTTCTTATTTCCAGCTTGATCATTTTTGCGTGCCTTTCCAGTTCCCGATGGCTCCCAATGCACCAATCACTATTGGCACCACATTGGCTGATGTCCGCCACATTTTCCGGATTTCTTCCGCTAACTCCTGATACTTCTGCCTCTTCTCTCTCTCTTTCTCGTGCACCCTTACATCTCCCGGCACACCTACATCGATGATCCAGGTATGTTCCAGCTCTTTGTTGATCCAGATTATATCTGGTCGATGCGCCTCAATAATCTTATCAGTTTGCACATTAAAGTCCCACAGTAGCTTGCTTTTCTCGTTTTCTACTACCTTTTCTGCTCTGCGGTCATACCAGTTCTTGCAACGCGGTAATTCAAGGTGACCACAGAGCTCCCAGTGGACTAGACCAGCTACCCTGTCATGTCTCTGTTTGTACTCTGTCTGGGCAATAGCTGAACATTCTGATGTTATGTGGTTGATGGTCTCATCCTTGTCTCCACACC
>RDPX01000236.1:440298-464595 GCA_003991215.1 Morbakka virulenta | reverse complement strand
TTCATTGAAGAAGGTCAGAGGAAATGCGGGGCAACCAGTTGCTCGACTCACACCTCTTGGATGGACTTGTGTTGGACGCCTGCAGCAAGAAAGCATGCAGCCTAATTCTACCAACTTCAACGACACATTCTTTCTTGGTTGTGTACGGAGTGATTTAAATCAAGCATTAGAACGATTTGGGGAAATTGAAGACTTGAAAGACGCTGCAGCCTACCAGCAACTAACACCTGATGAGAAGGATGCTCTTCAAGCTGTATGGCAATCCCTCAAGTTTGACAAAGGAAGGTATGAAGTTGCCATGCCATGGAAATACAATCCAGACAACCTTCCTAACAACTGCGATGTGGCTCTCAGCAGACTGCACAGTACGGAGAGGCAGCTCTTGAAGATTATGTTGGAAAAGGATATGTCTCAAAGATTACCAACGATGACATTGTAAATAATCAGGCGTGGTTTCTACCACACTTCGCCATTAGCAGACCAGACAAAGAAACAACAAAGACAAGAGTTGTATTCGATGGATCAGCCACATGTGCTGGAGTCTCCCTCAATGACTACATGCATCCTGGGCCAAAGCTACAGAAGGATCTGATGGAGGTGTTGATCTGCTTCAGGAGGTATCCCATTGCTCTAGTCTGCTATGTTGCAGAGATGTATCTGCGAATTGGGTTAGCACCAAAAGACCGGAAGTATCACTGCTTCTTGTGGCAGGTAGTGGATCAGTCATGCCCCCCAGACATATACCAATTCAACTGCTTGGTTTTTGGGGTTAACTCTTGCCCCTTTCAAGCACAATTTGTCACGCAACATGCAGAATTGAAGGGGGAGGACATGCCAAAAGCTGCTGAAACAGTTCTGCACTCAACGTACATGGATGACAGCATGGATTCAACAACAACTGATTCTGATGCAATTCTCCTATATCAACAATTATCAGAGCTCTGGGCATCTGCTGGAATGCATGCTCGGAAATGGATATCCAATTCAAAAATGGTCCTTGCAGCCATACCAGAAAAGGATCGTGCTAAAAATGTGGATCTGAGCAATGGAGTCCTACCATCAACAAAGACATTGGGTGTCTTGTGGGAAGCAGTTGAAGATTCCTTCACATTTAAAGTGAGAATGCCAGAACCCCACCATGCCATCATGAAAAGAAACTTCCTGAGTTGCATTGCTACACTTTTCAACCCCATCGGCTTGACATCACCTTTCGCCATTAGAGTGAAGATCATTCTGTAGGACATCTGGTTGGTGCGTATTGACTGGGATGAACCACTACCAGGAGACTTACTGAGAAAAACTGAAGTCTGGTGCAGAGAGTTGGCAGATCTATTTACAATCAAGGTACCAAGATGTCTGCAGCAGCTAACAACTGAAGTTAAGGACATATCCCTCCATTTCTTCAGTGATGCTTCAAGTGATGCCTGTGCGACAGTGGGATATATACAATTGCATTACGACAATGGACAAATTGATGTGAATCTTGTTCAATCAAAGCCAAAGGTGGCTCCACTCTCAGCAGTCAGCATCCCACGTCTTAAGCTGCTTGGAGCAGTAATGAGTGTCCATTTGGCTGAGAAAGTGCAGAGGTGTATAAACATTGACCAAGCAAAGATATTTTACTGGACAGATAGCATGACAGTTCTGTGGTGGATTGAACTTCGAAGCAGATCACTAAAGACATTTGTAGCCAATTGAGTGGCGAAAATACAGCAACAGACTCAGCTAACCAACTGGAGACATGTTGCATCAAAACAGAACCCTGCAGACTTGGCAAGCAGAGGAGTATATGCACTCGAACTGAAGGTGAACAAACTATGGTGGAAAGGACCGGCATTTCTTTATTGTCGCAAAGAAGAGTGGCCCACCAGCGTAGTGATGAAAACTCCAGATGCAAGTAAGGAGACTACAAAACCAAAGAAGTCCCGACAGCTCTTACAAGTGTGCCACATATCTCGGTCACTGACTGATCGTGCTGGGGGTGAGTGGAGATTGGATCCTAATTGGTTCCCCTCATTCCTATGGTTGAAGTGGGTAAGAGCATAGGTAACGAGATTTGTTCACAACTGTCAAATTGAAGCAATGAACAGAGATGCTGGAGAACTAACAGCTCAAGAAATCTCAGATGCAGAAAGTCCATTATCTGTGAATCACAACAAGCTGCTTTTCCTGAAGAATTACGGCAGTTGGCAAAGGGCAAGCACATTCATCAGAAGAGCTTGCTAGTGGCACTGAATCTGTTCCTGGATGAGGGTGGTGTCATTCGAGCAAATACAAGACTGCACTTTGCTGACTTTCTGCCATATGATGTTAAATTTCCTGCCATCGTCCCTCGAAACCACTGGACAACAAAGCTAATTGTCAGAGGATTCCATGCTCAAGATGGCCATGTGGCTGGGACAAATCATGTCTTTGCACAGATCTCACAGCGCTTCTGGATAATTCATGGCAGAGAGGAGATATGTCAAGTGGAAATGGAATGCAACTTTTGCAAGCGCAGAAAAGCAACCCCAGCAGCTCAGGTAATGGCTCCATTACCCAAGATTCATTTGACTCATCCGAGGCCATTCATTACTATCCAAGGACGATGTCACAAGCGACTAAAACGTTATTTATGTCTGTTCACTTGCCTAGATTCAAGAGCTNTGGTTGAAGTGGGTAAGAGCATAGGTAACGAGATTTGTTCACAACTGTCAAATTGAAGCAATGAACAGAGATGCTGGAGAACTAACAGCTCAAGAAATCTCAGATGCAGAAAGTCCATTATCTGTGAATCACAACAAGCTGCTTTTCCTGAAGAATTACGGCAGTTGGCAAAGGGCAAGCACATTCATCAGAAGAGCTTGCTAGTGGAACTGGATCTGTTCCTGGATGAGGGTGGTGTCATGCGAGCAAATACAAAACTGCGCTTTGCTGACTTTCTGCCATATGATGTTAAATTTCCTGCCATCGTCCCTCGAAACCACTGGACAACAAAGCTAATTGTCAGAGGATTCCATGCTCAAGATGGCCATGTGGCTGGGACAAATCATGTCTTTGCACAGATCTCACAGCGCTTCTGGATAATTCATGGCAGAGAGGAGATATGTCAAGTGGAAATGGAATGCAACTTTTGCAAGCGCAGAAAAGCAACCCCAGCAGCTCAGGTAATGGCTCCATTACCCAAGATTCATTTGACTCATCCGAGGCCATTCATTACTATCCAAGGACGATGTCACAAGCGACTAAAACGTTATTTATGTCTGTTCACTTGCCTAGATTCAAGAGCTGTCCATCTCGATATGGCCACAGGCCTGGATACTGACTCATTCATGAATGCCTTCTACAGGATGACCTGCCAGGGGGGTGTCCCTGAAGAAGTCATATCTGACAATGGTACAAACTTTGTTGGTGCTGTTAACAAGTTGAGGGTTCTGGTGCAAGAAATGGATCGGAATAAAATCTTACAGGTGGTGTCAGACAAAGGAATTAAATGGCACTTCATTCTGCCATTTGCACCCCATTTTGGTGGGGTCTATGAAAGCATGGTAAAATCTGCAAAGAGAGCCATATACGGAATTCTTGCAAATGCCAATGTAACAGACGAAGAACTTAATACAGCATTTGTCGGAGCGGAAAGTTTAATTAATTCAAGGCCCCTAACTTTCTAGACAGCCCATCCAAGTGACGATCTTCTGTTGACACCAAATCATTTCCTGCATGGGCAGGCAGGTGGGCAGTTAGCACCATCTGGAGTCAATAGTACAGATTACAGCCCAAGAAAGCGATGGAGAAGATTACAAGAAATCATGCGTCACTTCTGGCAGAGATGGCTACGAGAATTTCTTCCAACACTGGGCAAATGTAAGAAGTGGCAGCAAACCTGTGAAGATATTCAAGTAGGGGACATTGTGCTAATTGTCTCAACTGACACACCTCGAGGAGAATGGCCAATGGGGTGTGTGTGCTGACGACATACCCAGGAAAAGATGGACATGTTCGAACAGTGAAGCTGATGGTAAACGGAAAGGAATTGGTACATCCAATTACGAAGATTTGTCCAATCGTATTTCAAGCAGGCGAAAGGAATAATGGGATACTGCCCCATTGTGAAGGGGGAGGATCTTCAGAAAAACACAGTGGATATTAGACTGCAAGTTGAATCGTGCATGCTTGCATAACTGTGAACCAATAAAGTTNACACAGTGGATATTAGACTGCAAGTTGAATCGTGCATGCTTGCATAACTGTGAACCAATAAAGTTAATACCCTGTGTGGGAGGACAGATTGCTTTGTAAATATTTTGATGTTTTGGAAGTGGGTGGTACAGTGAATGTAATTAAAATTGTGAAACTTGTTATTATAGTGAGTGGGCAATTTAGTGTTTTGATCTATGTGGGAGTGTTTGTGTGGGATAATTTGTTGACACTTGTAAACATATGATTGTATAAATTGAGCTAAGATGCAAGAGAAAATCAGGTGAGTTATGATGAACTATCAACTGGTCATCTTGACTCTTGTACGAGTTTTTGTCTTATATCCTCGGCAACATAGAGTAGTAGTTTTTTTTGTTTGTGCCTTTTTTGCATAAAGATGTGCAGAAAAGTTGTTCATCCAACTTGTGTACTAGATACTGGACTTGAATTTTGCAAGTAATTGGAATTTTGGGTGGTGTTGCATGGAGAAAAATCTGGATGTATAGGAGAAAATATGAGGTAATGTTTGGATTCATCATGTTAAAATTAGTAGGAATGTGATTAGTAGGAATGAGTAAAACCAATTAAAATTTTGAAAAGCTAAAAATTGTTTTGCAGTGTTATAATAATATTTTTGTTCTTTAATTTTGAAGATATAAATAAGATATAAATTGATAAGCCTTGAATCTGAAACTTAATTTGTAATGAGGTAAGAAATACATTTTATGGAAGTCGACACATTTCCTGGTAAAAATATATTCCCACCCATAGAGTTTCATAGAAATTTACTTGCCTTCAGTAGATCCTCAAATGTTAAAAAGAAATAATATGTACAGTTTAAATGAAATGTATTTTGTTTTTAACTGTTAAATTTGAAAGACTCAGTGAAAATTTGAATATAACCCCCTTAAAATCATTGAGGAAAGGCCTTAAAATCTATTTTTCAGGAGGGCACCTAAAAAACTTTTTGTAGAAAAATTAGGCAGAAAAATGAGCCTGCTCCAAATCAGATATGTGCATACCTGCATAACAGACCCCTTGAGCATCTTTCACAAATTCCATTTTTTGGAACCACTGTTCTATAATAACATTCTGACTGGTGATAACTATTAGTTTTCAGTGTAATGGAATTCTTGCTTTTGTGGTTACTTGCCTTGAAACATCCTTTCCCATTATCCACATTTTAAAGACTGGACTCATTTAATTATTCCATGTTTGCAAGTATTCTATTGAAAGAGGGTACTACTGGAATTTTGACAGGTGGTTGTAGTCGTACTTGATGTTGTTGTCGTACTTGGTCAAGTAAATATCACTTTGACAAGTGGTATATTGATATTAATCATCATTGAATTTATGAAGAATGGCTATATTTCTGTGGATTCCTGAGACTATCAAACCCACATTTACTGAAACAAACTTTTTCTGCATCTTTATTCTCATGAAATATCAGCTTGTTTGCTTTGAAATGCCTTCCAGTCAAAGCATTGTCATAGTAAGTGATTTAGGAACACAAACATAATAAAGTGCAAGGCCTAAATGGTTTTGGATACAATTTTAATTTGTTATAGGACTATTGCCTTA
The DNA here is from genome assembly GCA_003991215.1 of Morbakka virulenta. Lineage (NCBI taxonomy): Eukaryota > Metazoa > Cnidaria > Cubozoa > Carybdeida > Carukiidae > Morbakka > Morbakka virulenta. Next base: position 458,838 of record RDPX01000236.1, on the reverse strand, counting down.
ATCTTAGTTAAAGGGTTATTCAGGATAAATTTGATAAAATAACAAAAATCTTATTTTTATTTGGGTCTTCATTTTGGTAGATGGCAAAAAACAAGTTTATGCTCAATGAAAAGGATGCCAACACTTGCTTTGAATGTGGTGGAACAAATCATTGGTATGTATTCATTCTCTCATGTTTAATATTATGATTGCATTCACCTGTAAATCCCAGATAAAGGTTTAACATATTTTCAGTTTGTGTTATATTTTGTGACCAGGAGAGGCCAAATAGGTCAAGTCATTTGCTTTTGTTAATAAGATAAGGTGGCCTGTTCCAGCATTACTGCAAGTAATAAACCCAGGATGGGACTTTAGAAATGTATTTGAAAAAGTTTTGAGGTGTTGAATGTTCCTTAAAAGGTATCATTGAGCATCTGCAGACATTTTCAAAATTAAGCTTTTCAAAACATATTGACCACCATTTTGATAAGCTTTGGTTTATTCTTTTCAAGGACGTTGCAGGATTTCACTCTTAACTTTAATTTTTCTTTGAAACAAGAGTGAAGGAAACCATTTTCGCTTTAATTAGGGCTGCCAGAAAATAACTAGTTGTAGTCTTTTATCCTACATTTATATAGATTACCTATCTCAGGTTTGTTTTAGTGAATAATTTTTCAATGCAAGTGTTATTGCATTGTCTGGATATACAGTTGGGCTTCTTATTCTATCAGGTCACTTGACATGGGATATTTTACACAGATGCCTCATGTAAATGGAATCTTGCTTGAAATAAATGATGTTGCTCATATTTTACCACTACAAAGAAATATGGTGAGGATGACTGCTTCATAAGCACCCTTCTTTACCTTTGGTTACACATCACTGGAATCTTATGTCCGATGACATTAGCACATAAATTGTGTAGCTGGTCTTTTGATTTTGAAATTCCATTACTTTACTCTTTGTGTCATTGGACACCTTGAAAGGTTGCACTTTTGCTCTGTCAGACTTGCAAAGGGTGTCATTTATTTGTCAAAGGAGATTTAAAACTCAAATATGCTTATAGTTATGACACATTGTTCTAGAACATTCCACTGAGGATCACTTAACATTCTGTAATCCGTTATCAAGATAACCAATCTAAATAAGAGCTCCACCTTGTATGCCTAAATTTCTCCTATAGTCTCCACAAGCTACGCCATAGCAACAATACTCCTATTTTATCTAAAATCCACTCAGTGTCTGGTAGCACAAAGTTGGTCATGGACGTTTTTAGGCCNTGGAATCTTATGTCCGATGACATTAGCACATAAATTGTGTAGCTGGTCTTTTGATTTTGAAATTCCATTACTTTACTCTTTGTGTCATTGGACACCTTGAAAGGTTGCACTTTTGCTCTGTCAGACTTGCAAAGGGTGTCATTTATTTGTCAAAGGAGATTTAAAACTCAAATATGCTTATAGTTATGACACATTGTTCTAGAACATTCCACTGAGGATCACTTAACATTCTGTAATCCGTTATCAAGATAACCAATCTAAATAAGAGCTCCACCTTGTATGCCTAAATTTCTCCTATAGTCTCCACAAGCTACGCCATAGCAACAATACTCCCATTAACAATACCTGTATGAATTAGTTTTCCAGCAACTGATGGTAGTAGAGTTTCTTAGAATTTTCACGTTTTTCTGTGTATCAGCATGTCTAATATAAGTATTTATTTATCTATTGATCTATGTATCGATCAATCAAATTATCAGTACATCCATTTTTCTATCGGTTTTTATATCAACAAGATGCCTTAGTATAAATGTGATGCATCTACAGTCATGACGTATAAACTATGAAAGAAAAATAATAGTTCTTTGGATTGGTTAAAACCTGGAATAATAATTAAGATGGGTGTTCATTTTACCTCCTGTTACAAAACCAGTATTTTTTTAAAGATCTTCTAAAGTTGTGCCTTGGTGTTGGTGGCGTGTTTGAAGTTGTAAAGCAAAGTAGTAGATTACCTATGACACACACTTTCTTTGTTATCCCACGGTTCTCCATTGTGCTGAATTATTTAAGTTCTAATTGTTTGCAGATTATTCACATGGTCTTCCAAAAAGCCTTAAACATAGGAATATAATGGGTTTATATACAATGAATGGGTTGGCAATTCCTGAGTGCACCATCAGCCGATCAATAATGTGTTAACTGTGTGTACATATAGAAACTAATTTGACCAGGATCGTTTTAGCCCATTTTTTTTTCTGCATTAAGAGTGTATTATGAGTGCATAATATGATGTCACTGTCCATATTGCTTTCAAGAACTTAGTTGGTATGAATTGATAAACACTACAGCATATACAATTAAGCCTCGATTATCCGAACACCGATTATCTGAATTGCGGATTATCGGAACAAGATCTTCCGGTCCGGGTTAATATTTACGTAAACGTGTGTTGTAACGTGAATACATGTACATGTATTTCGAGTAAGATGTCGTTTTTTTTTACTGATAATCAGTTAACCGAACATTCAGTTATTCGAATCTCTTGTTCGAATAATTGAGATTCAAACTGTACTAGTTAAACATTAGATTGTTTCCGGTACTTTTGTCGCAAGCCCACTGAGCAATTAAAATGTGCCTTTTTTACTTTTTAGGGCAAAAGACTGCCCATCAAGAACAAGGTAAAAGGTTTATATTGTGGAATGTAGTTTTTAATTTATGACAAAATTTGTTTTTGATTATTGGCCAGAAACAGTAACCTTTGTTGTCTTGTTTAATAAGAATTAATCCCAGTGTATACTATGTTTGTGTTTTTCTGTGTTTTTTGTTAATTTTAAAACGTACATAGGTTCATGTGTAATTTTAGACATATTTATGTTATCCTTCGTTATACTGACACTGCTAGAAAACGTACTTTTTTCCCTAAAAAGCCAGGCTTAACATTTTCTCTGATTTTCTCTTGTTTATTTGTATTTGGCAGAAAAAGGGCTTTTCACCATATCGTATCAGGTTAGAAACATTAGCTTCGTACTCCCACCTGCCACAGGCTGTACCAGGAGAATACGTGTGCTTTTGTAAAAATTTGTCGACGGATCACTTGTAACGGCATTAATAGAATAAGTTGAGACTCAGATGCCAAATTAGTAATCAATAATTTATGACAAAGTTTCATTTTTGCATTTATATGATGTAGAGGACCCAAGAGGGGTAATCCACCCCAAGCAGGCAACCGCCTTTCTTCAGAGAGACGTCAAGACCGTCGATATTCCGATCAAGAATATGAAAGAGATTATCAACGGGAACCAGGGCGTGAGAGTTATGATCGTGGTGGGTTGCCTCCAATAGGAGCGCTGCCGCCTGCCCGCAGAGAATACGCTACAGGTTACAGAACAAGAAGTAGGAGTCCACCTGGGTATTCATATGATAGAAGATCACCTCTGAGGTAAGGCTTTTAAAGGCCAGATATATATATTCATGCTGCAACTGGCATAGGGTACATAAATAACAATAACAATTTTCAGAGATTATGAAGTTACTGATATGAATTTTATTAGTACACTTTAACCATTTTATTGCAAGATTGATAGTGGATGCGAAAACCAGCCATCTCATGTGATAAGGAGACCTCGTATTATTTTATGATAGTTCATTTTCATTGATCTTTCACAAAGATCCTTTCCATACTGGCATAACAGAATAATTACCTCATAATGTTTAAGTTTTTTTATAGAGCTAGAAAAGGAACCCGACACTCTTCGGGTAACCTACTTGAGTGATCAAAGTAAGATTGAATCATTGCTGGCAAAATGGATACGTGAAGTCGAAAAATAAGATAGCCGATGTTCAGCGCAGGGTTCCAAATTACCCTCACACTGAAGTTAAGCGTTTGGTAAATTCAGTTTTCGATTACAGGGTTTAACTTTGATGATTGACCTGCGTAAACATCTGACCACCGTCCCAGCGGTCATATTACAAAATAACAAAGCCATCATTTAGTTTGGACCTGCAGAGTGCCCTTAAACGAATTTGAGATTCCGACATTTTTTTATTGTTGATCTTTATCTTCGATAATGACAATCTCTGTTTTAGGCATTTCGACTGTGGTATTAAAAGAACATAGCCTTTATTCAGCACAGGATTGTAAAATACCATATCAATATAGCTGCACTCGTTACTCGTGATATTCGAGTATTTTTGAGTTGAAAAATAGTTTAAGAAGCTCGGGACACTTTTATTTATCCCGATATCTTTTTTTTTTAATTTTCCGTCCAATTCTCGCCTTTTTCTTGTCTTATTTTTTACTTCCATGGCTGATAAATTGCAATTTGAAAATAATTCGTGGAATAAGCCGTGGTACATGTAGGTACATTAGTTCCATTTATGTTTGGTTCACATGGTTGGGAAGGACCGTATCAATATACTTTGGTAGCCATTCACATATGATTTCCTGAAGAAAGAAAAACCACTTGTCAAATGTAAATTATGAGAGTGGTAATTTATTACTTTTACACTTTTGGTACACAAACCTAAAAAATAATCGTCGTCGGTGAGCTGTTAAGCTCACCGGTGCAGAGACTCCCGAGCTCACAAAAAGGTTTTCTCTGGTGAGTGCAGCACCAGATGACACCAAATTTGAATTTCCTTATTTGCGTAGTTTAATTTATTTTTCAATCGAGTCTTGGTAAAGGGCCAGAGTAACCCTCTTTTTAGTCCCCTGGCGGCATTTTCATTGATCATGTTTTTGGACTGGAAGTTACCCCGACACCAAAAATTAAACTTTCATAGCTTTCATGGTTAAATCCTTTTTTCGGTGGTAGGTCACTATCTAAGATAATGAAACCACGCAAACTGCCTTTAAGCCCCTTTAAAGATTTTATTTTAAAAAAATGAAACGTTTATTGAGCACAGGTTTGCAAAGTACCTTAACACCAAGTTCGATATTCTACATTGCCTGGCGGGAATTGATTTTTCTATTTTAGGTCGTTGATAAAAGATCATAGTGACCCCCACCCCTCCATCCCCCTTATATCTTCAGTATCCGATGCTGTACTCATATTACAAAATAGAGATAGCCTATTTTCAGCACAGGACTGCAAAATATTCCGACATTAAAATAGGGCTTTTAAAGGTTGCATGGTTAAACTTACATCGATTGTAAGTTTTTATCTCCGATAAAGGGGCCCAATAAACCTGACACCGAATTGGGTCTTCGTAATTTTTCTGGTCTGCCATTCGGACCACTAGCAAACACACGTTTTCGTAGACTTTAAATGTTAAGAAAATGCGCATCTACCAAATTCAGCTCATCTAATTCAGTTTGCAATCACAGTACTTGAAGTTAGTAGATGAGCTATCCATTTTGAAGAAGGAAGCCAACATCTGGGCCGACAAAATTGTATTATCAGTGTCATTTCATTGTTTTGTCACGTTATGGTAAATTGGTAAATTTCTAATTTTTACTGTTAAAACAGGTGCTTTTGTACTCTAACAAGTAATAGTAACTCTACACAGAATGTCATATTTTAGTTGCTTTTTCGAAACAGGGAACCTGCCAGAGATCCTTACGCAAGACCCGCAGACCCATATGCTCGGGATGCTAGAGAACCTTATGGACGAGAGCCTTATAACAGGGACTCATATCCTCCACGGGACCCTACTTATGCACCAAGACCTGGAAATTATCTTTCACGTGATGGATACAGCAGAGATCCATACCCAAGTCGAGGCCTCCCGGGAAGGGAATCTTACCCTACTCGTGAAAGCTACCCTTCACGTGAAACGTATGCGAGTAGAGAAGCATACCCCTCAAGGGAAGGATACTCATCAAGAGAGAGTTATCCAGCCAGGGAGGGATATTTGCCCAGAGACAGTTATCCACCAAGGGATACGTATCCGACAAGAGAAGCATACCCAACAAGAGAGGCATATCCAACAAGAGAGGGATATACGCAAAGAGAGGGATATACGCAAAGAGAGGGATACCCAGGAAGAGATCCGTACCCATCCAGAGAGGGATATCCTGCTAGAGATGGGTATTCTGGTCGAGAAAGTTATACTTCAAGGGATCCATATCCAGCCAGGGATACATACGTAGCAAGGGACCCTTATCCAGCCAGAGACAATTACCAACAGAGAGATTCCTATGCAACAAGAGAGTCTTATGCCAGTAGAGATGCCTATCCAGCCGCTAAGGAACCAACAGCAGCTAGCCGAGATTACTACGGTGGTTATGAAAGTGGTGCGAGAAGGTAAGGTTTTTGTGCTGCAAGTATTAATGAAGGTGTTGTTTTCAGATTTTGTTTATCTCGCCGAAGTAAAATATTGGTAAAGAACTACTCGAAAGTCGCCCAAATTTTAGCTGCCCTGTCGCCACACTTTACAATTTCCAAGAACAATTTGCCGAAAAAATTGTGTTGTTTATTCGTGTTGAAATTTAACCAATGCATGACACCACACTGCCGAAATTTAGACATCCGTTGGTCCATTTCCTCCCTCTTTGTGTGTGCTACGTAAGGTAAAAGGTCTTTTTATTGAGTTAACACATATACGATACAGTAGGATTGCTAACGACATACGGGTTTCAAGATTTTTCTGGTTTCAATGTTGTGTAGAGGATTTCACTTGCCATTCCCAAAACTCATGTGGATTGATAGTATAATTTGCATGGTTACATTTTTCAATTATTATAAGAATTTGCGCTACGGAATATAAAAAGTCGGTAATTTTGAACTTCACTGTTGGTGTCGTAGAGGAAGGGAATTTTCGTTATTGAAAGAGTCGCATATCTTGGAAAAACCGAGAATTTATATCACGGTTACTTGAAACGAAAGTTTGCTACCGAGGACCTGTCGTCTCATAGCGTAAACGGACCATTCTATGGATCAATTTTGTGGGAAACTTCGCGCTTTTTAGTGGGGGATGAGGATGGACTACATTATGGTTATAGTGGTGCGTTTTCTGTTTTATCTCGTGTCGTTGTTTGGCACATCGTCATAATGCCATCGCATTGTGTCAGAAGACATCGTTGGAACATACCGAAGTGATGTTACTACAAATGTGTTTGTGTTTCTATTAGAGTAGACTAGCTTAATATGTTAATACTACTGTCAACAGTCGAGTTCTTTTTTATTAAACTAACGTCTTGTTTGCCTATTTATCTATTTCTGTGGCCCATCGATATGCTAAATATGATTTGTTTGAAATTTTGCTCTAAGATTTCTGGAGCATCTGTTTAAAATGGTAAAACTGTATCAAAAAGGCTTTCCTTTCTTTATTGTATTTTTGAGCGTGGAATCGTCTATTGTAGTTCGTACTGTAAAATACAGGTGAACTGGAATGGTTTTTGAGAAGGTCGTCAATGTAAACATGACGTAATACCAGTACTTATGTGACATGGAGTTTACATTGTTTGCTTCGTAGAGCTATTAGTGTGAAATTTGCCTTTCTGAAAAATTTAAATGACGTGACAGGGTTTAAGCAAAAATGGTGGTAACTCGAGCCAGTAAGCCTGTTAGTAGTCAAGAACAATGTGATGCTTTGCCTTTTAATATGTTTTTTGTTTTAACATTTATATTTGCTTGTTGTATTGCAATCACTGATATTATCCTTTCATCCTTCTGCAATCAAATTATGCAATAGATATGCTGAAGCACCTCCGCCAGCCGCCAGAGCTCCACCACGAGCCGCTGCCCCACCTGCACGGGCAGGAGCCTACTGAAGAGTTTTGTCGCCGGTACATCCGTACATCATGATCAGCTTTATTTGGTGACCTGTTTACGAATAAAAAGACGCTCTCGTTCGTTGTAGGCTTAACAACGTGGTTCAGACGTACTCCAGCGAACTTCATGTTGACTAATTGTACCGAAATAACTAAATTTGAATTCTGCTGTTACAAAGTTTACTGCGAAAAGTCTTTCAAACTACCAGATAAATTGTTCTTGTCAAAAACGTGTAATACGAAAAGCAAGGAGTCTGGCCTTGAAACAGCTGATCGAATGTATTAAGGGAGCAAGTCGTTACTATGAAGCTACTTTCCGTTGCACTTGCATGCCAAACGGTACCTGTTTGTTTCTCGTTTCCTACTTTAAAAGATGAACAGTTGTAATTTTCCGGCGTGTTCTATTGACTACCGTACTGTTGACTACCGTACTATTTACTGCAGCTTATTTTAGTTTAGTTTGATGTAAGTCGTAAGCGAATTTTTCTCAGCTTAAATAACAAAGGAAGCCCTGTGCACAAGGCTAAAACAAACAATTTCGTAATCTTTACCTGAACTTCTTTTTGAAATTTTTAATGTTTTCAGCGAATTCTTGAAACGTTGATAAACACAACGAAATGCTTGGTTGTCTTCATTTTTTTTGGCTTTTGTGGTTGTGAATTCTGGGACGAAATGTTCCAAATGTTTGTGGTATATAATTTTCTATAAAACGAAGGAAAATATAATCTTCTCCATGTAGCTGTAAAATAACAATAAATATTGGGAGCGCATTGCTTTGGGGCAGTTATTTAGTACTGCAAGCACCGAGAGTACACTAGAACTGCCTTGGCATCGTGCGGATTTGTTGACGATGGAAGCTTCTCAGGAACACAGACCGTTGATTTATTTACTTTCAATTAATTCAACATTTAGCCCTACGTATTCTATGTGCGGTACAATTTCTGAGTTACAGAATAACACTGCCACAACATCGCTAGCCAATATTTTGTATTATACATTTTGCAGATGCATATTTTAACTATCTAGTATAGGAAATGTTTACATATATACATACATGTATAGAAAACTGTGTTAATAATTATTTAAACAGCTACCATCTGCCTTCCTTGCCATTGGCCCAAACCAATGAAGTCATCAGGTCTGCATCTCTAAATGACAGAGGTAATACCAAGGTAATTCATTTGTTCAGTTGTTTTGAGCTGCACATCCAATACAACATTTACATTTCGTTTCTGTGAAGGTGATGTATGTCATCAACTTTACAGTTTGTCTTTGACTTTGAGGGGTATACTTTTGGCAGTGAGGCAAGGTAAGAGTTCTCTGATTTGTTTTCCATATTTCACCCATCACTTTTAACTTGATTCTGCATTACCACTAGCATCCAGTATATTACTAATAAATATATATACTATATATACATAACCTTAAACCCCATATAAATTTTAAAGATAATTTATAGCTACTCGGAGCAAAAGCCTTAACATGTTAAACTGTTCAACTTTCCTCTTCATCCGTAATCGCAGTAACTACTGACGAAGGGGAAAGATGAAGTTTTTAACAAATTACTATTATGTATTTTTTCTTAAAATTAAATCTGTCGTCATTTTATTTCTTTGGAAATTGCATGTTGACGAAGGCAGAAAAAACCGTACTTTCATTCGTTATATCAGAATGGCTAGGCTTAATTTTGAAGTTTTAATAATGAGGTCATTGTTCATCTAATGTAAACAATAGTGATAACAATCGTAACTAAGTTTCATATAACGTAACAGTTTTCAGGCCAGTCACACGTGTCCCACGAAAATTGCTTCTTTAATATCAAAGGACGTTAGAGGCATCGTTATTCTTACTGTCCCTGTACGAAGTATTTTGGGGTTCATTTTAGTAGCGCATTCGCAGTTCATTTCTGTTGTGATGGTAAGGTACTTTAATCGCACTTTGATTGATATTTCGCAGTGAGCTGCAATGGGAGTAGGTGCATCCTCTGCTTTAACTTTGACATGATCTGTTTTTAAAGGCGAATTTATCCTCAGCCTTATATTCTCGGGAATCGAATACTGGCTTTGCGATTTGCAGTTTTGGAAAACATTGTATTCAGAAGCGAATGACCCATTACCTTACTACATGCAAAACAATTATATACTATCAAACATGACTTCATTAATGTTACTTTGGGTAACACAGATCTTTTTTTATTAATCATGCCTTCTGTCAGGTCATTAAATTTTTATTGCAGCAGTAAAATGTGGTTACTTGGAATAACCACTGTTGATTCAAACTGTCAAATGTTTTTGTTGTTTTCATTCATGCATTGGCAAATTTTATTCAGGTATCCATTGACTTGGCATTTGTAGTTTCCTGTAGGCTATGGACAAGATTCCACATTCATCCACACACGAATCTATCATTTGAGCTAAAATATAATATTTGTTTTAATACTGCTAAAGAGACTTTTTACACAGAGCTCGCAACGCTCTAATTAGTGTTTTAAACACTCATTCAATAATTGTAGAGAGTGCAGTTTTTCTTTGGAATTCGAACTAATTCGAATTCGAATTAGTTCATTGGAATAGTCGTATCACCGGTAACAACTATATCAGTGATTTGGCCAATCGCAAAAGGTTTTTACGAGGACCAGTAGTCTAGTTAGTGTGTAGTTGTCGTGGTTTAGGACTTGGTTTGTATATCTTACCTTCCCTTACCCCGTCGGGTGGGTTCCCCTGGCCAAATCTGCTCATTCTTTCCAAACGTCTCTTTACATCGCTGTCGTGAGATCTTCTGGTAGCATGCCAGTGTCGCGCAGATAATATCCAAAAATGTGAGCTTTGGACGCCCAGTAGATATATCTGAAAGGATAAAACTAAGAATAACTTGTTCATAATATACTTTTGCTACCCTTCTTTCAACGGGTCTACGTTGTAGAAGGTCAACCCAGTGTATTTGGAGGTAACTGTGACTGCAGTTTTTTCAAAGATTGTACTGTTGGCTGCAGGAACTAAACCGCGGCTGCCACTTTGTGTCAGTGGGATAAAGGTCACATTTTACAGAGGTCTGGTGGGTGACAAAGAATTGTTTAGACCAAATTTCTTGTCGCAGCTTTGAACGTGACCCTCGTTTTTCCACAGGGTAAGCGATATTAAGGTACAGGACCAGCCCTGTCATATTTATATTTTGGCGCTAACTCGGGTAACAGTACTGCAGTGGCACGTAGGCGGGGAAAAGTAGCTGAGTTTACTGGACGATATGACCAAGCAAATTTTACAAGATGTGAACCTGATCTTTAAGAGAAAAGTTTTACCTTGTTGAAAAGTATTCCGTTTATAGATGAAGCATTGATTTGCCATGCAATTTCCAGATGAATGGCTGTAGCAACGAAAAAGCCCATATTTTCCCTGCTTTTAAAAGCTTGAGCCGATATGCTCTTGCAGTGTTCTGTTGGACGCAGTTGTTTGGTGGCCACATCACGTTTTGCTTCATTGACGTGAATTACCTGAACCATTAAGAAGTATTTTGATACTGCAAACTTACTTTGGAAGGTAGTCACTGCACGCTCTCGTTATGTCCAAAGAAAGTGGAAGGATCGCAAATTAGTGGAGAATGCGTTTAAACTGAGCCAAGGCTTGACCAGTGGTATGTCTCGAAAAATTATTATTTTCAGTTTGTTTACTTTGTTTTATTAATAATATCTTTAACTTTCTGAAGTTTGTTACCGGTATAGGTTCAAAACGCAGATGTTACACCCAATCCTAGCCAGTTAAACTTTGAGTCATATACGTCTTCCTGATCGTTAAGTTAAAAAAGAGGACGATTTCACTGAGTGTAAATTCTACCCAGTAAATATAGATGATTTGATCGATTATGTGAAGTTGAGGAGGAGGCAATTGCCAACCAGACCAAACATGTAAAAGCGAGCCTTAAAGTTTATTTAATTTGAAAAAAATTAGTAGAAGTTTGGATTACGGTCGAAAAGCATAAACTAAAACAAAAGTCAAAATAAAAGAAAGTCATTTAGCCAAAAGAAAAGGCATTACAATCAACTTCATTTGAAGTCGAAAGATTGACGGTTGAGGCAAAACTATAATAGTTTTCGCTTCTAACTTGTAGCAAAGGAACCTTGTTTTGAAATAAGATTGTTTGAATTCAAATTTTTAGCTTTCACCGATGTATTTGGCGTGTGCGACTTAAATCCAAGATGTGCAAGTATGTACATGAACGTGGATTAATACCTCGCTGGGGCCACCCAAAGTTAACACACACTTCCTTTATCATTGCCACATGCAGGGAACAAGAATTGCTTTATTGCTGCAACGGGGGCAGTGCTTTCAAAGCCATCGATTGTCTTCCTCTCTCCTGCAGAATGTTGTAAGAAACGTTACACAGATTTAGGCTATTGTGACAGTTCGTGTATCTTTCGTACTTTTTGAAGGTTATAAAGATTTAATTGATGTCAAGTTATCGTTGATCATAGGAGTAGATATGCGTCTTTAATTGTTTGCGGTAGTTGCTAGTCGGCTAAAAGTATTTACCACTAGACATCGCGTTGTTAACATTTGAATAACCGATTTCTGAAATCCGACAACATTTACATGGCATTCAAAAACATGAGGAATGCCTTAGTAACTTTGAATGTAACTCAATGTTATGTTGTTGTTGAAACCTTGCACAGAAACATCGGACGTTTACGTGAAAACTTCATTTATCACATTTAGCATGAGTTACGAAACTTATTAAGGTTTTTACGCAATATAATGTCGAGAAGAGTNGTCAAGTTATCGTTGATCATAGGTTGTTAATCGTTGTTAACATTTGAATAACCGATTTCTGAAATCCGACAACATTTACATGGCATTCAAAAACATGAGGAATGCCTTAGTAACTTTGAATGTAACTCAATGTTATGTTGTTGTTGAAACCTTGCACAGAAACATCGGACGTTTACGTGAAAACTTCATTTATCACATTTAGCATGAGTTACGAAACTTATTAAGGTTTTTACGCAATATAATGTCGCGAAGAGTACCATAGATAGAGAGGAAACCCTGATTAGAATGGTACTGTGTCGTTATCTCTTGATACCCAGGTCTTGAAATAGTCGGATATAGTTTTTAGATTTAAATGCAAAAATCAAATCGCAATGTTCCGATGGAACCCCCAAGTTCCTGGAGTACTGAACGTTAATGATTTATTTATTAATGACTCGAAAGTGCAATTTGTAACTGTTGGCGGTCATCGTAATTTTTGAAAGGATGTAAGGCCATAACACTATGTTGATTGAGAGACTATTTTTATAAGGCTACTTGTCACTGGTTGAATAAACTTTGCGCGTGTCCAAGGATCGCCAAGCGTCTTTTTTACCGTGGTCATGGTCTTGTGTGGTTGGTCTGTCGCAGCACCGCGGAACGTCTACTGAAATCAAAGTTTGGGTTGGGCGCTATGGGTGTGTTGGTGAGTACAAATGGCGCCCAGGGATGATAGGGATGGGTAGCGGGAATACATGAACTTTCCACTGGAACTGGGGCTGTAGCAGTAACTGGTTACCCGGAACATACTGGCCCGAGCAAGCGGCCAGATCCTTGTTTGAAATGCAGTTTACCTGATGGAACCTTATTCTGAGCTTGTTAAACCCCTCCAATACTGGTGTGTTACATCTTTTTTTTTTTTTTTACTTTCGTACTAAAGAAGCAAAGTTTCTTAAGGATTTTCGAATTCTTCTTCCAGTGCGTTTTCATCAAAGGTGTCCTTTCCTAATACTTTTAATTTGGTCTTTCAGGAAGGTGTGCCACGGTCCAATGGGACAGAATAGTCATACCTTTCAAGCTTCTCGTAATTAATGAGTAGAGATGTCTACTAAAGAGACGTTAGTATATGCAGTGCTCTTATCTACTTCAACTACAGCTGTCGAATTCATTAATTGACCTTTGCTGCTATCGCAACTATTTTCATTATAGGAATACAACTTACGTGCATTAGACATTCATTCCATTATGAATGCAGGGCAGTAAAAGCCAACGTTACTTCAAGGTGTAATTAGATTGAAACCGAGCTCTGAAGTAATTTAAGACTGCTTTCACTTTGAAAAATTGACGACGTCAAAATTATGTGAAATCTTGTTTTAAAAGACACAACATTATTGCGATACCTTTTACTAAATAGCTTGTGCTTTGCGACTTGCTTGAAGTTACCCGTTTTGGGGAAAGGTTAGGTAAATTTGGGCGAACCATAGCGTTTGCCATTAATTCAAGAGCCTGGGGCCTAAACTGTGTTTAAGCTCTGTATTTGCAGACACGCACCCATGTTTTTATTTGAAATAGTAGTCATTGTAGGAGCTCATGCTTCTTTACGTAAACTTACGGGATCGGCCAAAATCAATGCTATTCATTTGATTCAGGATTTTCTCTCTTGGTATTGCATTATGCAGATAAATAACTCTTGTATTTTTGTTTTTAGGATTTTTACCTCGAGTTGTGCTGAAGTTTGAAGGCTTGGTTTATATCTTACGCTTCGTGCAATTGAAATGCGACTCGCAGAAACTTAGCCATTTATTTTGCCCCTGCTTAACCACCAACCCGTCCTGGACCATTTTAACTTATTAGGAATCAGGCATTTAGATTTTATATCGTTATAATTAGATCCAAGAAATTCAGTGGCAACAGTCGAAATTCTCTGGCTTCCGATCATTCTTTTTTTATTTCATATGCGTCAACTCTACCAACTGTCAAACCAGGCTCCCCGACTCTGGGCATAAACATGTGCATGTCTTCGGTACTGTGCAGATAATACCCATATCTCATCTCAACTAACTACACGACTGATGATTTTTGGCTTTTGTTTGTAAGAAGTTACAATTAATTCCCGCTGAGTTATACTTTGAAAAGGCTTTATTGTTCCGAACGACTTTAGTTATCATAAGTTGCAGCCCAACTGAGATTTCTGGACCATTTGAATCAGATCACAGCAAAGTACTTCAGGTATCGATATGTTATAGGTTTGCTATTACTGCCATGGTACGTGTACCACAGAAACCACGCATTTATTTTTAGGGAGGTGAAGAGGCGGAGACCATTTAAGTAATGGCCATAGTCGCGATCGCCGTGTATCGCGACTATGTGGTAATTGTTTTTGTTGCCCCGTATTTTGTAAAATCTCTTGGAGTATTTAAGTTTAAATGTTCTGGTGGTATTTTTATGTCAGCTGTTGTACTGAAATCACTGTCGTCCATCACGTTACGTGATCGTCATAAACAAATTGTAAAACTCCTAGCCAGTTTTCAGATATTATGCCTCTGTTGTCAAAATTTGGACGTTGGTGTTGTTGGATAGTTTTTTAACCCATGTTTCTGGCTAACGTAAGGTCTTACATGCCTTGCTATCTGAATCCATTTACCTTATAATTTAACTTGAGCCAAATGTTCATCAAGGTGCTTCCAGCGCATTTGCTGCCATTGTATATAGTTCACTTTTTAGGTTTTGTTACTGAGCCTATTTCCTGATAAAGCAGATCACCAGCTATTTAGAGAGCCATTACTGGAGGCCCGCCATTACATTTCTCTTTCTCGTTTTTAGGAGAGATTTTTCCCAAAGGGTCTCTATTTCTCCATTTCTTTTGTTGTTGACGTTTTCTGTTGGGTATCATTTGTGGCCCTTCTAGCCCCTGTATTTTCAGTTTAGATTCCATAATTTCCTATCTATCTTGTCAGCCATTCCAGGATATTCGTTGAAAACTAATTTTTTCAAAAGGATAAGAAAGCCGGTTTAATAGTTAACCTTAAATAATTTCTTCGTTGTCTATAATTGTTTTTTATAACGTGGCACAAACGATATTTGGTATACTATTAAGAGAAATTATCAATAACTCGCTGACCGTTAACAAATTCCTTTGTGAACATTGCAACTATTTCTTTTATACTTGGCAATTTTCAGGTGCTGTTTCAAGCTATTCAAGTCATGTCCTATATACCAAAGGCCCAGATACACTCGCATGCCTCCGGTTTTTGTGTTTAAGTGGATTAACACCTGTGCATAGTGTATTTTAAAAAAAGAGAGAAGCATAGGCGCACATGAAATGATGACGAATCCATAACTTGTTACTAGACAGACAAGAAGTTTGACCTGAATGGCAAGCATGTTTATTTCCGAATGAGTAACAAAACCTTTTTTGATGAAAATGGCAAACGAACATTCCTGTTTGATGTGTTTCAGTACATCAACTGATTATAGTCGCTGGTTTATCGTTAATTGACCGCTGCTGTTACTCTGGGAAGGCCTGCTATTCGCCTATCCTGCCAAAGAATGCCAGAAATATAAATTTCTAATGCCATTTTGAACGTAGGAATGGTCTAGCTTTGTTTAAGCCAGTAGAGTATTTTGGGTCGAATGGCAGCTTCTTTTTTCTTATTTGACGTCAAGCGCTATTGTGTTCTTTCCATGTGAACAACCAAGTCAAAGGTTGAGAGGATTCTGTTTTTATCTTGAATACCTTAATGTGTTTGTATTTGAACTGAGTGGTTTCTGTTTGCCGGGTTAACGATGGATCGTATGCTTGAAAGAGAGTAATGTTCGGGTAGTTCCGATATTACTTTGCACAGGTTAACGCAAGGAAATTGGTTGAGTCACAAGCAATGTCGAAAGAAGGGAGACCGACACCAGGAACAGAATTTAAAGGTAGAACCAGTGATTCCGTTTACGTTGTAAACTTGGATTTATGGAGGTGACAGCTGCAGAGGAAAGGTACATATTTCTGGTAGCTTTGCTTAGTAATGGGAGATATGTCGACGTTAATGAACAGGTTTGATTTTTTTGGTAACAAATTTATGTATCAACCAAGTTAAAAAGTGTAGCTTTCTATAGATCTTATTAAGTTAATTTTATTCCAAAACAAATGTTACAGTGCCGTCTGAAAATGGGACGGGGTTTACTTTTGAAAATTATCAATGATAGAAAAAGTATAATAACTTCTAATCAACATCCAACTTGACTGAAGATGACTATGCCATGTAAAAAAGATACCACGATGTTCAGATTTAATTCTTTCAAGCCCTGGAGAGGTTAGTAGAGCCTATCGAAAGAGTCTTTATGCTCTGAACCTTAATTGGAAAGGGGTGGTTTTGTTTTAATCTGATCTGCAGAGTGGTCACAAAAAATATTTTTGTGGTATTAGACGAAACAAAAATTTTAATACCTTTTTGTTTTTACACTTGGGCCCTTCAGTATTAGCCCCTTCAGTATTGTAGCCTGCCTTAATTTTCTGATCTTGAACATCCATTTTCGTGCATGAAAACCCATCCCCGTCGTTTAAAACATATTTTTTAAAAAAGATTACATTGTCCGTGTTTATATTTTTCCTGCTTTATGTACTGAAGCGAAAGAAGACTGACCCCTTAGAATTATAGCTAAGGACTAAAATGTTTTAAATATTTTCCGTTCAGTTTTTATTTGTAGTATATTACGTTGCTTGTAGCTTGTTGTGTTGTATCATATTGTCTATGGCATTGGAAATGTGTTTACAAATCCATTACGGCATGGCGAAAACGAATCATATAGCACTAAAATAAAGTTGTATTTGTTATTAATTTTTTTCTTCTAGAAACTGAGCTCTTTCGTCATCTGTGCTTACTTACGAGTAAACCTTGCATGTTGACGTAACGTCAAAGGATCAGTGCAGGTACAGGGAAAATTTGGTTTGTTTATATTTTATTTTTGTTCTTTTTAGTTTATCACAAAATAGATTTTGCGGACTGATTCATCATGATAAAAATGATGAATATGAGACAATGAGCAGAGTGTCTTGACTGAAACTATATTTGTTACACATTTAGCAGGGCTAGAAGGATAGTAAGGCAACATTTAAGAAACTGAAAAACCAAAATGGGAAAAGAGGTGGATTACACAAGTGTAAATGGGCATATTTCCTGCTAGACTACATACTGGATGTCAAACGTCTTTACCGCACAAACATTCGCAATTTGATCTTTGTAAGTACACAGTAGCAACAGGTTGACAAATTGATTTGTTTAAATTTACACCGTTAACCCCAAAAGAGGCATCATAAAGAATTATACGGGAACGATTGCGAAAAGAATATGGGTTTGAGTTTTGTTTTGTTTTGTTTTGTTTTGTTTTGTTTTGTTTTGTTTTGTTTTGTTTTGTTTTGTTTTGTTTTGTTTTGTTTTGTTTTGTTTTGTGTTTTGTTTTGTGTTTTGTTTTGTTTTGTGTTTTCTTTTGTTTGCTTATTTATTGAATTCACAATTGAACTACCAAGCTTGAGGACAAAAAGTTTTGAGCAGGTTTTGTGACAGGGAAGTCCTGGCAACAGTTAAGTAAGCTTGAATTTTACGTAGACTGGATGAATATGCGAACATATCGAAGTCAAAGAAGAGTAATTTTAAGGGCGGTTTTAAGAGGCAAAAGAGGAAGCAATTGTCAACTGTAGGAATTCTCGGTAAAAGGAACATATTTACTGCATTAGTGTAGTGATATCTGCAAGGTAAATGTGACGGGGCTCACCATGGTTAATGCTATGTCAGAAAAATAGGAAATAATAAGTAGAGACAGCAAAGACAAAATGTGCTTTCAAAAATGATCTTGTATCCCAGTTTCCTGCCATACAGAGACGATCTGTAACTAAGCAGAGTAGTTGAGTTGTTTTGAGTTGTATTGAGTTTTGGTAGAAAAATTAGCGTTTGATCAAATGATTTGTAGTTATAAATCAAGTAAAGAGGTAATAGCTTGTAAATAGAAAAGTGATAAGATTCCTCATTCCCTGGAGGAAATATAAAAGGTTTAGAATGCAGCCCTACTCCAACCATTCTTCTCCATTCCTCCCCTTCCTTTCCTTTACCCACCTCCTTAT
>RDPX01000236.1:428596-440020 GCA_003991215.1 Morbakka virulenta | reverse complement strand
CCCCCTTTTCCCCTTTTCCCCCTTTACCCTCTTTACCCCCTTCTACTCCTTTTACTACTCCTACTTCTGTAATCTATTGCATCAATGGATATTTGTTTGAAGAGATCTTATTCTGTGTTCTATCATATAGATTGCCAATGTTGATTATTTCTAAAGGTAATTTAATTAAATAATTTATATACAATAAACATCTTGGCTTAAATCCATTCAAATTTGATTAAAACCCATTTTTCCCATACTTTTGATTTTAGAGATCTCTTTGGAATCCAGAGTTACAGCTTCGAGTCTAGGTTGTCGAGGAAAGTTTTTAAAAGGTATGTATGTCGTTACTGACATTTTTAGGACATTTTGATGGCGATTGATAAAAGTGAGGGATGTGACTGACTAACCAAAAATACATACACTCAAAACGTTTAACGATGTTCCCTCAACAAATTATATGTGACAAGAGTACCTTTGTTCATCGGATTCCGCGCAGCGTTCGATATGCACATTCTTTAGTTTCTTGCATCCTTAGGCAGAATTTATGCCATATGCTTAGTTAATATATACGTAACCATAAGGCCAAATAACAGTGGCCGCAGTGAATGACAGGGCTGTGATCTTCGGAAAGTAACTGATCAAAAAAATACAAAACCACGTTGACCTCTTTGTTAAGATATTAAGTTTCAATTGCGTATTATTGTTTTACAAGAAGGAGTAGTTCTTTGCAGTGCTGTCAAAACTGTAGGTAGGGCAAATTTGGACTTTTACTTGTTTGATTTCGTATTGAATTACTCAATAGCTCTGCTAAAAGCAGAGAGGAATTATATTTAAATCCTCCCTTACCTTTGGAATGCTTTCTCTTGTATTTACTTTCATTTTTATGGAATTTTTGTTTTTATTAACCATATCAATGGCCAATTTATCGTACGAATGTGGAAAACTGTTTTGTTTTTTTATCCTTACCTACAAAGGAGAAAAAGAATTTGCGCTTTGGTGACCAGAAATTGATGTTTAATGTTCATTGAGCTGCATGGGCCAAACACTTCGATTTTATTCTTTTTGGTTGTAGACTTAGAAGTTCGAAAGAAGCTGGTATTTGGGAGTTCGAACTCGCAGGGAACCATTTAAAGCCACTGATTGCAGTTGTGAGCTCTTGGCTTTAAAAGATTTAAAATTTTTGCTATTTGACCAAGGTAATGTAAAAAATGCGTATTTTGTTTGATATGCTCTAAGCCCCTTGAAGAAAAATTATATGGAGACTTGTATCAGTGCGAAGGCTACAGGCTGCTACGGCATAAGAGGTAGCCATTTTGCGTGGGATTACATAATGGTGTTAGCTTTTTTTCATTTAGAGTATTGGGGATAATAGACTGTTTACCTAATGTATTTTTTCGTGGAAGCATGTTAATATATTTGATTGCCGTTGGGCCCTTGTTATATAGGAGTTTATAATAGAATGATGTATATATTTGTTAACGACTATCTATTAAACGTGCACGGTGAAAACGTTTTCTTGTTTCTAATTTATTCTTTTATTCTTAAAAAGACAATTTTACCTCAATTTCCACGCATTCTTTTATTTCAACTGGCAATAGAGGTCGGAACCTTTTTCATTAGCAATTTGCATTTGCCAAGTTAAGAAGTTAAGAAATTCAAAAAAAAAACTACAGGCTTTCGCGATGATAAAAATGCAGCGTGTGCTTCAGAATTATGCGCGCTCTGCAATCGGTAAAGCTGGCTGGTTTATTTTTTCAAGAAAAAAGGCTGCCGGCAGCAATACCAGGATATAAAACGTAAACAAGAGCAAAGAATAAGGTAAAATAGAAACATTTATTTGCCCCTGTGAACACAAAATGGCCAAGGTACGGTATTAATAAGATTGCTGGGTCAGTGTTTTTGTAACAGTTATAAGCAGACTGAATGGCCTGTGAAAGTGATCGGCGAATACGTTGGTTGTTATGACGACGGAAATATTTAAAAGTGTTGGTCTCAAGTCGTCGTACCAGACAATTGGAGATGATTATTTAGCAGCCATCATGCTCGTTACATAAATAGCCCTGACCAGTCGTGGCTCATCTTTTAGCATTAGTGTTATTCCAAAATTTGTGGAATTACATTTTTTCAAATATAACCTATGATTTCCGAGAAAATACAGGGAAGAATGTCCTTCGCCAATACCGAAAGGCCATAGTAAAGAGGAATTTCTTGTTGTTTGCTGAGAACTTTGGTTAAACAGCACCCAACAAGCGCCCCAATAGATATTGAGCATTGTTCATTGGTCATGGTGACATATTTTACAGAGAGAGACTTCCTGTCTGGGGCTGAAATTTCAAGCCCAATGTTACGATTGAATTAAACCAATCAAAATTGTGTCTATGCATGCAGGTTCTTTGTTTTGATTCAATCAGGCTGCCGAGCACAATACTTGGTTGGATATGCTTTTAGTCAGCCCCAACCATTGAAGTAAATGGCCACTCTGTTATTTCACAGATATAAGAGGGTGATTCCTAGCATTGATTCGATGACCCTGCCGAATACAATGCTTGGTTGGGGCTGCTTTCATTTAGCCCCTGCCAGGCCACGTAAAAGCTCTTGAGCAAGGAATTTGATCAATGTGGTGAAAACAGAGCTTTCCGCAGACGATTTTCTGTTTTATCTAAAACCCAGATCAAAAAGGTAAAGGCTGACTCCTAGCTTCATCATTTTCAAAAGAAATTCCTGCTCTTAAATAAGGGCCCTCGTTTGGTTATCACTTTTGGGTTTTGGTGTTTCCCTTCCCCTTTTGGCTCCCTCCAGTAATGCATCACAGCAGCTTTTCCCTTGGCATGATAAAGAGTAATTTATCACTCTCGACGTGCAATCCAGTGTAGTTGGTAACATCGAGCTCTCGTGTCAATTGAGTAAATGTTTGAATAAGCTATGGTATCGACAATACTAGATTGTACTTTGGCAGTCTCCCAAAGTTTGCTTGTTGATGGGCGTCCTGACGTCCTAGTTGGCACCTCACAAATTTTTGTGAAGGTTTGCTTTTATCACTAGGTACAAGGTACAAGTTTGGAGAAGCGAGTGTTGGTTTTCTGTACTCAAAGTGGTTTGAACATACAATTTTGAGATCACTAGCAACAAAGTCAAATAATCCTTTTGAAATATTTTTACCCCGTTAGTCTCTTTTGCCTTGGTCTTTAGGAAAATAGTGCCAGCGGAGTTCGCCATAACATGGCTTCATTTAACAATTTTGTCTTTGTATCTAGAGTCATTGTTGCAACCTCCAACACATCAATAAACAGGCATTGCTCTGCTGCTGTTTTTACATACACCCATCACATATATAAAAAAACCCCCTTAAATTATGTCTCATTATCCTTATGTTATCAGCAGTATAAGTCGGTTTATAAGCAAGCTACCCTGGAAAAAACACGAATACTATCTAAACATACCAAAACAGAAAACCACAGAAGCATGGCTGCCATTCTCAAGTAAGCATTAGCCTGATTACCCATGATGCATCGTCAAGGGCAAAAAGATCTTTGACTGAATTGCTCTTGATAAATTTTCAACTTTGATTGCGATTCCGACATTGAATGAAATGAACATCTTTACGTCATAATAGCAATTTGATTCAATTCATAGTTATTGAAGAGAGGCTAATATTAACATAATATAACATAAATGTATTTATACCATTCATAATAAAAACTTGTACTTGTAATTTGTACTTAAAATTTGACTGTTTGAATAGTTTCAAATAATCAACAAATATGAAAGAAGTCAATCGTTG
Source organism: Morbakka virulenta (assembly GCA_003991215.1). Lineage (NCBI taxonomy): Eukaryota > Metazoa > Cnidaria > Cubozoa > Carybdeida > Carukiidae > Morbakka > Morbakka virulenta. The sequence continues at coordinate 436,257 of RDPX01000236.1, read as the reverse complement.
CATTTCAAAGCCTGCGAGGAAACAAGAGGTGTGCTTATTAAGATAAGAGAAGAACCCTTAAATGCTAATTTCGTGCAGTGCTATGCTCATCAACTAAGTTTGGTCGTGCATCAAGCATCTTTAACTATAAGGATCGTAAAAATATTATTTGCAGATCTCTTTGCATTCGCTATCCTTTTTCGATGTTTTTAAAACGCACATCAGTTCTTGAATGGCTCGACAGCCAAAGAGTATTTCAAGGATCAGTCGAAGGATGGAATTTTAGGAGCAGAAGTGTAAACATTGCCTTTGAAATGCAGGATTTTTTAAAGGAATGTTTTACACAAATGTTGGGTGGGAGTCACTGGGATGCGCATCAGTCTGAAGGTTGTGGTCTCAAAAGGGTGTTACAATATTCCACGTCTTTGTTTTTCTTGGATTTTTTTGACTAGAGCTTTCCTCACATTGATTTATTTTACACAATGCATCAGTCAAGAAATACCAGTGTGGTTTCTGTCGCTAATAAACTCTTAAACGTTGTATTACTGTCATCCAGTCAGAAAGGGAAAACGTTGACAATAAAACTCAAAGTATTATTTGCAAACAAGATCTTCAGACATGTATACAAACATAATCTGTGCAAACGAAGCCCGTGACATCTGCACACATTTATTGGAGGGATTTGTTAGCACTGTATATCGAAGAGTTCAAACGTATTAGTCCCACTGTATTCTCAAACTATAATTCAAATTTTCCTGAACGCAGTTCTAACATTCCTTTCCGAAACTATCTAATCCTTGTAAAACGAAAGTTGCGCACAGAGCTACAGAGTTTATACACGATTCAAATTTTTCAATCATTAAGCGGTGCCAACAGTTTGCACTCCTCCATGCCAGATAATGATTATGACAGACCTTTTCTTAGATGTACAGAATTGACTCGAACAACATCTGTGTGGACTGCCGAGGCTGAGCACTGTTATTCAACTTTGAAACTTAACAAAACATAGAATGAGTCGTAACCGTTTGAATGGTCTTGCTATGCTGTCGATACTTTCGGAACTGATTTCAGAAATTAGTGATTTATGTAAAAACGTCATAGAAACATATGCCGCAAAGTTATTGAATTAAAGTAGCCTCTTTCAATTTGTTTTGTGTAAGTTTGTAGGTTTTTCAGAGTACTTAATGTAAATATTGTTTCAAAATAGTTTAATACTGGTAGTTGCTTATTTTTTAACGAGCTGAGACGCCTTTTCACTGCACCGTATTTGGTAATTGTCTTGACAATGCTGTTTCCAAAAACACTACATCATCCACGTTTTTTAGCACCATCAATAAAGATTTCCACGAGCCGCCACTGGCCCGGACTTTTTATTCACCCATTGGCTGACATGTAGAAAACTAGGGTCTTATTAAACCTTCAAGCCAACCTGATCGAACTAGTAGTTTTCACGAAGTAGATACAATGAGGAGAACAACATTGTTTACTGTCCGATGTTAATTTTTGAATTCGGAAAAGATAAACGTGTAACTCCCCAACACGATGGAGATACATACTCCTTTTATTTTTGGCCCAATATTGATGTCATTCGCATAAGGATTTTAAGTTTGCATTCACAAAATTTCTGGGATTGTTCTTGGAAGGGAAAGTAAAGTGGAATTTGAAGAGTGCATCTTAGTTAAATCGAAACGAAGCCTGCGCTTTGAAAATGACGATTGAAATTCGAAGATTAAAATGTAAGATATGATCAGGGGGATGAAGAATTCTTCCAGAAAACATTTTCATCATGTGGAGGCATTGGGTGCTCTGTGTAGCATGTTATTCACCGTAACTGCGTCTGGAACAATCCCTTATTTTACACATAGTGTTATTCTTCAGCCTAGACCCATTTTGCTAGTTAATAGTAAGTGGTATTTTTTCTAGTGTGACATGTTGAGACTCCCGGTGATTAAAACTTGGAAGGGACAAGCGGAAGTTTAAATTTATCGAGGCCCACCTCCCCAAAATAAGGAAAAAAATACTATTAAAATTGTTTTAAATGAATTTGCATTTTATATCATAAATTCTGTAACCCTGTACCCCTTGGAACTGGTTTCAAGGTAAAAGGTTCTTGCTTCCATTTTGTTGCATTCGTTCAGAAACTTGTTTTCATCAACTGTGTTTTGTTCTTGTTGTGGATGTTGTTGTTGTCTATTTTTGTACATCTTGAACATGAATTCTATTTCCTTTCTCGTGTTACCTCACACGAATCAAGTAAGCGTAACTCGCAGATCGTTTATCTTTTAATTCATTGATGTTTTAAAGTCACCACCCTTTTTTATGTTATCTAGACTTTGCTCAATTATGTGGTGGTTTGTTAGGCAGATAGTAGTTCTGTGTTTGTATCAGTAGCAGTTGTCAAATACAAAGAAAATGTGACGAAATATAACGTTTTTCGAAAGATTTGGATGCGCGAAAAACTGGTTTGTTTTTCTAATGAAACGTTTAACTATAGGCAGAAAATTGGACGATAGTACAGCGCGATTTTAGCACCATAATTTGGGAAGGAGGAGGGGTGCATCGTAATGTGACACGAACTAAAGTTGACGAGTTTTAAATCAACGCAAACTTGTTTAATACCGTACCAATATACAACATGTTATTCATTCCTACTTTGCAGGCGCTGGAACATACCTTCTTCGTCTGCAGGCAATTTGAAACCATAATTCAACATACGGTGATGAAGACTTTGATCTTGAAACTGTACCCTTTGGCAGTAAAGACTTCGTCTGAATGACCCTGGGGCTTGGGATTTTCCCATGGAATTCTTAAAGCCACTTATTCCCTTATTTTTTCATTTCATGCATGATTTTTTTAATTTTACGTTATTCCATAATATCTATTCGTGATAGAGACTTTCCCCATCACTTAATTTTGAAAAATGAAACAAGCCTACTTTACATTACTATGGTGTCATACTGTGAAAAGATTTCTGCAGCTGCTGATCATGACAACATAACATATTTATATGCGTCGAATCTCTATAAGAGACTGTGGCCGCCCGTTGGCCTCCCCGTCATTAATACTTTAGCCGAAACATAAGAAGTAGGCCTTTCCCCATCCAGCCCAGGCTTGCTCAAACTCGCCCAGATATTTCTGGGCTTGTTTGCTTAAAAGATCTGTTAACGTCATTACATCATACTATGTATTTCTGACAAGAATATTGTCCAATCTTTTCCAGACTTCCCTTGATCGCACGTAAGTTGCCTATGATATCATTTGAAACAGGTATTGAAACTGGTGAAACGGGTCTTGAATAAGCTTGCCCAGAATTGTCTAACTTGTCTAAGCTTGCCTATATTGGAAAGCCAATGAGAGGCGAAGCCCAGTATTTTTGACGAATCATTGTTCTTTGAAGCGAAAATCGTTTCACACAGTTGCCCAACTATATTTCCTTATGCGCCCAGGAAACTTAAAAGGACAGTAGTATAAAAATGCCTATTCTGGAGCATTTTCCAGAAACGCACGCATAACATGCCCCATCCACAGAATGGTTAAAACAAGGTTGTATAAGGAGATATAAGGCAAACCTTCAAAAATGGTCCACAATCCTATCGTGGTCTATCATGTCCTATCGTGTCCTATCACGCCTTCATTGTGTCTTGTAGTGCCCATGTGCCAGCGTGTGAATTCTAGGATGCTTGTCAATTTTGGCGAGCTTTAGTTTTGTGTAACTCGTAATGGATGTCTAACCACAGGTTGCCCAGTTGTGTCCTCATTGTGTCTTTACTCTCTTTCGTCCGACTCCAATGCTCTGATTATGTCGCTCTTAACATCGGATACCCCCAGTGGTTTTCCCTTTCTCGTTTTTTTCCCAGTGCCATCTGCATCTCCTCAACCGTGACTGGTCTCCCGGGGGCTTCAACTGGCTTTACTCTCAACAGATCCTCCCGTTTTCCGTGCTCAAAGTGGTTCATCCACCTTCGCTTGATTTCCGTGCCCCTTGTCATTATAATACCATCTTGGTCCTTCAAAATGGTGGAATCTCCCATATTCTTTCGAGACCCTTAACGTGCTCTGGCTATTCGGAATACTTTCTGTTGACCTTCCTTATTCTCTATACCGTCATACAATTCCTTGCAGCTTATCCCTTTGCCTTTCTTTTGCGCTACCTATATTCACCTTGGGCCACCCCACTCTGATTATCTTGCAGTTGTCTAAACAAAGCCCGGTTGTTCCTGATCGCCTCTTGCATCTCATTGTTCCACCACCATGTGTCTCTTCTGGATGGTTGAGCCGCTGCTTTCCTCCCACGTGCATGGGTGGCCTCTTCAATGATAATCTTTTTTATCCGTTGCCAGTCCTGGTTTGCATTCCCTTCAAGTTATCCTGATCTTTTCTTTGCGCTCACTGCTGCTTTACAAGCTCCAGCTACTTGTTTGTCCTTCAACCAGGTCTTAATCGGCGTTTTTCTCCTGTCCAGGCGGTTTTTCCCCCATGTCCACCTTACATCCATGAGCAGAAGTCTGTGTTGTGAAAGATCTTCATCTGGGATTACCTTGCAGTTTATGATCATTCGACTGTATCTCTTCTGGGTCAGCAGTTAGTCGATCTGGCTTTTTTTGTTTCCACTCTTGTAGGTTACTTTATGCTCTTCCCTTTATTTCAAGACATTTGTTAACAATAATCGTCCTTAGGAGTCGCACACCTTCTTCATTTTGGTCCATGGTTGTCGTAGAGCCTTTTCCTCTACGACAACATTCGAACCCATAACTGGTTTCACCTACATTTCCATCCAAGTCCGCCACGATGACTACTTTCTCCAATGATGTACCTCTCGCATAATATTGCGAGAGGTACCTCTGCGAGAATTTGTCCTTTTCTTCATCAGTACAAACAATGTGTGGAGCATAGGCAGATATCACGTTGAAGAGCCCGTCCTCCGTTGAAATCTTCATCCGCACCAACTTGCCGTTGACCCCTTTGACTTAAACCACATTTTCCTTTTGCATTTCATTTAGAATAATGCCCACACCATTTCTTTTTTTCTCACTTCCATTATATATTATTTTATATCCTCCCAGGTTTTTCGATCGGCCCCCTTTCCACTTTGTTTCTTGCACGTACAATATATCAACCTTCCTTGCTTTTATGTCCCAATCCTCATTCTCAAAGCATGTCCTAATTTCTTTAACCACAGGCGGGCTTTTTGCGGTACCGTTTGCCTACGTCTCACTACTCCGGGGAGAAGAAGTTGCGGGTCGCTTAGGGGGAACGCCCTAACCATATTCGTAATTGACTGGCCGAGATTCATTATTTTTGATAAGCCAGGGCGGGCCAGGCCTAGCTTATCAAAGGCGCTGGCCGGGCCTGACAGCAACACCTTTTCAAGGAGTGTATGGAGTCCGGCAGTATCAAGACCTAGTACCAGCTCTTGCGTGTGCTATGAGAATGACCGCTGTTGCTTCATACGCATTCCTCCGCTCATCTCCGACTCAATGCCCCTTCCGTGACATCTTACACTGAGGGATAAGGAATCTCCTATCAGTAACGCAGATGGTATTGTCTCCTCTGACCGAGTTTAGCTCGCCCAACCGAAGCGGATTACCGGGATGTGGCCGTTGTTGTGTACGAGAAACTACTTGGCATCACAGGAGAAAATTGAGAGACATTTGGAGACGAGTGGTTTGATTTTGTAGAGTAGTGGGAAAGAAGAGAAGAACGCTTGCATTTTAAAAGCCACTTGCGAGGTTGTGCATGTGGCGCATACAACATCTGCCTTGTAACCATGCTTCCTGTTCTTTTTTCATCACTTCATCTTGCGCGTGCTTGTCTGTCTCCTCTCCTCGGGTCACTGTCCATCGTTGACAATATCTACAATATAACATCTGGGCCCATCCATCCTATAAGTAAAATGCGGGTGTTGGTTGCCATGGATTGTACTCCGCCTGATCTTCCCATACAACCGCTAATATTTTATGAAATAATGACTTCAAATAATCTTTGATGTTCTTCAGTTTTAGCTAAATCACCCAGCCTTTCATTCAGATTTCGTTCCTGGATATTCTTTTCCGCTCTTAATGTATTCTTTCATAACCTCATCTCTTTTGGAAAAATCTTTAATGTTAATAAACGATATGTTTTTCCGGACGTAAGACATAATCGACAACCAACGGTCCAACCCAAACACTTAAAAATATATAGTAAAGGGCGTTTGATGTCTTACATATAGGTATTCCTAAAAGTGCGTCCATTCGATAGGTGAGAAAAACATATTTAAGCTTCTTCTATATCTACCTTCGTATTACCACTTGATAAATCTATAGTAGCACATTCGTGTTTCCCTCCATCATATTTTATAAAAGTTCTTGAACTTATCCAAAAACATCTGCTGATCCATGATCCTTGTGGATATGATTGAGATTTTGTCATCTTGTGGAAACAGTACAAAGATGTTGTTCTCTCTAACAACCCTCCTTGTTAATAGAAAGTAATTTTGACTGATATAGAAACTATTGCATGAACTGTGACTGTCTCTAGTATAATATGCCTCTGCTTTACTCTATTTTCCAAAATGCAGTCATCGTATATCATTAAGTTTTTATGTGCTTTATCTAACCCACTCATATCCGGTATATCGCTGCAGTCGGTAAAAAACCCAGCTTTGATCTTAGGGTTTTAAATAGACACTTCTTCTACCTCTGCAATTACATCAACTTTGCATTTATGAAAGAGGTCTTTATTGTCAAAGATGTTAGTGATGCGTTCCTTTGACAAACCATTTTGGAATCCAGCTCCAAGAATCTGGTATTCTGGTTGAAACAAGTTTTTTCCAAAAACAAACAACTAGTTGTAATTTGGGTTCAAGAAGTAGATGAAGCAGTAGTGTCGTTTTTCTCGATCATGCTTTGCCAATAATTAAACCTCGAATACTCCTTGAAAACAGAACTTCGTTATTTCTTTTGAGTAAATCTGAAGTCCACTATAACACGAGTTTACCATTTTTATTACATATTTAAAAAATGTACTTTCTCAGACGTAAAAGCAGCCCTGGAACAGAAAATGAACATCATAATGGTAGATCAACGATCCATGGTAACTGCTTCACAGTTAAGTGCAAAAAGGTCACGTTTGATAGTAAAATTGATACTCACACATTAATTAATAAGTTACCAAGACCAAAAGGTGGGTTGATGACAGTGAGTCTCATGCATGAGAATAGTTTGATTTATTACATAGAGATTTAAGATAGATAGATAGATAGATAGATAGATAGATAGATAGATAGATAGATAAATAGATAGATGGATAGATAGATAGATAGATAGAAAAATAGATGGATAGATGGATAGATAGATCGATAGATAGATAGATGGATAGATAGATAGATAGATAGATAGATAGATAGATAGATAGATAGATAGATAGATAGATAGATAGATAGATAGATAGATAGATAGATAGATAGATAGATATGATGAAAATGGTGTGCTAAGCAAAGAAGCCCATGAAGGATACACTGAATCAGTGTACTTCAGATGACACTAAGAGTAGTGATAAGGATGTTAGTGGGAGCACAAATGAACCAAACAAGGATTCTGAAGCATCGATAAAGAGTGAGATGATAAATGTACAAGGTGTGTGGCTGAAGAAAAGGGCGCCTTCCAGCAGAATCACAAAAGGTTTTAGACCATTGACTTTTG
>RDPX01000236.1:374469-408530 GCA_003991215.1 Morbakka virulenta | reverse complement strand
CTCTTTCTCTCTCTCTCTCTCTCTCTCTCTCTCTCTCTCTCTCTCTCTCTCTCTCTCTCTCTCTCTCTCTCTCTCTCTCTCTCTCTGTGTTGTGCTTCACATCACGTATTGTGATTCTGCACTTTTCACAGTAATGGAAATATCATAAATGTGAGAAAAAAGACTGAAAAAGAAAGGACAGATTTCCCGCCATTTGGATTCGTCACTTCCACAAACGAAAAGTTGTGTTTTAAACCCTTGTAATATTCATGTTGAAACGTTTGTGTTTTTAGTAAATGCAGATATCTACACCAATCAAAGGATTCCTATTGTTGTTGTTTGTCTTTGGTGGTTTAAGCTAATTGCCGACACATTTTAACTAGCAATTTCATTTCAACTTTTCAAACGTTTGCAGAACAAGAAAATCAAAGACAATTCAACAAAAGAATAGACAAAAGGGAGAAATATTTGCCTCTGTCAGGCATAGCATTGCTACGCCATAGGTTCTATGGAAAGATTTCCGTGCTAGCACTCGTGTTTCTTGCTCCTGAAGTAGCATAAGTAATGCACCTCTGTATCACGAAGACAAGCTAGTTTGAAAACAAATTATCTTTAAGTTTGTGATATTGAAAAAAACTCAGAACAAAGTAAGTAATATTGTGTCTTACTTATCATGTTTTTTTCTGTATTCCGTAATTGTTGCATAGGACTACTTGAGTTTAAGTAACACAAAAATAAATAACTAATCTGAGTCGGCAACATAAATGTGTTAAACTATTTTATTAGACTAGTGTGTTGATATAAACTAGAAAACCACGAGAGACGCAGTCTGTAAAATTTTGAGTGACATGTTTTTCCAAATTGAGTCTAATTTTTGTTTAGATTTCGAAGCCATTGAAGTACAACTACAGTACTTTATTTTACTCGTTGAAAAATAGGAGATATTGAGCCTTTTCTCTATTTTGCTCTTGTTGCAAATCTGATTTTGTTAAAAACAATGAAAAACAAAGAAATTTGCATTTTGACCAAACTTATTCATATTTTGCTTTTGGATGATGTGAGCTTAGTTGTTCTTATAAAGTCTGTAAAGAATTCAAACAATGTGAGTTTTTCCACCATGATTTCTTGAAAACAGTTTAATTTTTATCATAACTACACAAAAAAGATACAAAGGGCTCAGCAAGATTGTTCTGAGTCGATGATCAAACTATGGAATTAAGAGTGTTTTACAGTGACATAATCTGAACAGCAGAAAAGCCTCTATTGTCTCATCTCACGTTGACAAAAATTTCCTTTTCCTGAAATATGCCTTTTATTTTCCAGAGAGAATATTTTGGCAATGGCTTCTCTTACTTGGTTTGCATTTGGTATTCTATGCATCTCATTCTCTGAGTGTGTACTGGAAATAAAAAATATCCGTTATGGTAAGTAAAAGTTATTTGAAAATAAACTTCACATCGTCGTTATTGAAAATTCTGAACTTTATGGACCCAGAGGAAGCCATAGATATAAGAGCCTTATCATACCAGGAGTCTTAAGATTTTTCTGAGCTACGTTTTGAGAGATACTTCTCCTATAGTCAGGCCCTGGCTTCACCTTTATTTTATCTTTTACAATATTTTTTAACTGATACCTGTACACGATGATTCCTGGCAGATACATTTCTGTATAAAAAAGTGGTTCTCATCCTTGTTCCTATATTCACTGAGAAAGAGGTGTAATTTTGTATCCGTTCTAGCACCTAGAATTTTTTAAAAGGGGTGAATTTTTCAAAAAGACAATTATGTATTTACAATAACTAAGCATCCTACAAAAATCAAGAAACATCTCTCTCTTTCTCCCGCCAAGAGAAATATCATTCCCTTATATTCTATTTCTGAAACAAAATTTATTTATTTGTTTTGTACATGACTTGTATATAAAATGTACAAAACTGAAGATGATAAAAACAATAGAAAAATCATTGCGAATAATAAAATAATGTTATGGATGATAGTAAAAAAGGAGTGAATTTAAAAGTGCAATTTCAATGGAAGGTACTTTCATCGAATACTCTGAATTAAGATGGCTTACACTTTTTATATAGGAGTGCATCTGCCGGGTAATAATTCCCCATTGACTTTACTGAAATTCCTGAGGTCGGATGGTCACTCCGGCAGATACCACATTTCAACCAATTAAAAACTCACCTTATTGTAGCTTTCTTTATACAACATTGCTCTTGTTCAACCAAAAGGCAATTCATTTGAATACTGAAAAAGTTGATTTAATTTCAATTTTCGTGTTATTTAACTTGTTTCAATGTAAAAATCATTTGCTTAGTTTACAGAATCGCTGGTTCTTATGTTCGGAATTGCAGGGCCTTATCTAAAAAATATCAGTCGCTTCCTCAACGCATATGTTGTTACACAGGTTTTTTTAGTAGTCAAGACGTCTCCCTTGTGTATGTACTCTAAAAAAGAGCTTCGTATTTCATTAGGAAATTACCTCAGCTTTCTTTTGATGTGCTTGAATTTCAAATCGATCAAAGTTAACTTGCAACAGTTCATCTTCGAAAATTTCAACCGTAACTTTCACTTGGTGTTCAGAAGGATAAAAATAATTTAAGCTCATACTTACGTACTTTTGGGACTGAAGAGTTCAGTGGGTAAATGTATTTTAAGTTTTGAACGATTATTTTGCCGTGCAAGTCCTCAAAATGTGAAAAGGTTACATGATCTGAAACTGTGTTTCAACGCCGCAAGGTCATCGTCTCATCGCGGCTGAAGCCTAAAATATTTTCGGCCGTTAAAATGGCGGCTGAGCAACAAATTAATCCAAATAAACTTACTCAAAAAGCAATTTAGAGTCTTCTTATTGACAAGGTTGTTTAACACTTATTCACAAAAGCAAGAGAAAAAAATGATAAAATAGCTGATAAAATGAAAATTGTATAAGAACATATATACATATATATATTGATGCCTGCAAATGTAGAAGGGTTAACACACCACAGTTTTTCAGAGAATGAAGTCAGTTCACGATAAGGCTTTGACTCTCTGAGGGATGGTCAGAGCAAAAGTCTCTTGACAAGGAATTCATCCATGTACTTCACAATGCACAAAACTAAGCACAACGAGCAGAGCAAAATAAGAAGAATAAAAATAACCCGATGGGTATTGTTTCATAATCATTTTGTCCTCTTTTGTGCAAATATCGAGGTTGTTGACAGGAACATAATCATTATGGGCAATACTTGTACACAATTGGGGCTTAATATTCTTTTGACCAAGACAAAAGTGCAAGTCTTCTGTGACTCTGAACTCCAAGAGAAAACAACTGTCTTTAAGATCAACGGAAACAGAATCGAAATTTTCAGGGATTTCACGAAGCTTGGGCAGCTGTTTACAAATAAAGGAGAATACCGGCATCACAGCCTCAAGAAAAGCAAACTCTGTCAAATTCTGTCTAGGAATTTCTCGACAACAACATCAGTGAGCCTGGGTTGAACCACCACGTGCCTAACATGACTCTGCACTGTCGAAGGCTAATATGACATTAGTCATCTGCTAAGGATTTTATTTTGTTTGCGTGGATTCTTTGAAATGTATCTTTACCTATCATTGTAGAACTAATCTAATACTAGAAAAATCAAGACTGGCAAAGGTGACTGAGCTACAAGTAAGCTGAACCTCTTTTGCAAGTCTTGATTTTTACAGTTGCCTGCTAATTGTTAACTAACTGTCATTTTCTTCATCAAGTCCATTCACATGGGATTCAAATTTCCTTTTCAAATTTTGTCAAATTGTGTTCAGCTAGTACGCCAATAGAATCAATCTCCATATGAACAAGATCGTTGCCTAATTTTATGGTGATTAATTTTCTTAGCTCCTTGCCGTCACACAAAGCTTGTCTGTTTGTCACATCTTTGATTCTTTTGTTGTCAGTAAATTTGTTTGTATGCGTGGCACCGTTTCCGTTGTTGAAAACTGGATGATCATTACCACTCTTCTATGGCCTGTAACGAGCATTCGCCAAGGTGTAGTGTATACTCTACAGTATTCAACAAATTTGACAATCCAAGGGCTGGTGTAGATGTAGTAAATTTGCCTCCATGTGCCTATTTGCTTAATCTCTTCATCTTTTATGATGTAAACCTTTTGTTCTCGAAACGAAATTTAGTGCCGAAATTCTCACCATTGATTCTTCTGTGTAGATGGATGGATGTGGGTATTTAGACAAGTTTCATAAGCTCAAATGGTTAAAAGTGCATCTTGCTTGTTTAATTTGTAGCATGTTATTTTAAAGCACCTAAGAGAAAAACTTACAAATAATCTCCAATAATGCCTTTAGTCTACATCCCCAAAACTGCAGGACCTGAATCCAATGCAATTGAAGCTAAGACAAGATCAAAGAAATTGAGCCTTCTGACGTCCAACGAGGTAAAAGATCTGGAAGATACTGTTGAAGACGACACTCCATGGAATATTTAATACTGTTATTGACAACAATCTTATTGCCGGTTAGTTACCTCCAGCCTTTCTCTAAAGAAGGGAATATTTACCTTTCTAATGATACAATATTTCACACGTTGTTTAATAATTTCATTCGAAAAATAAATGAACCGATTGTATACTATATATCCTATACCAAGTGTATATCATATTAGAGTAGATAAATTTTATTATTGTTTCTTAAAACAGCTTTTAATTTTTACAAAAATGATGGCTTAAGAGTTAGGTTTGCTATTTTTGTCTTATCCTAAGCAAAGAGTTCTTTTTGGTTTTCAAAACCTGTTCCGTACCACTTTTTTCTCTGCAATATTTCACATGGACCTTGGATTACTGAAGTGTATGAAGTTCCCTTCTTTTACTTCATTTCATTCCGTCTGGAAATACGAATTTGTTCCATTGTCCAGCTCCTCCTGAGTATGTCACTAAGTAAGTCCAAAAAAATCTCCCTTTGTAATGTTTAATTTTCAAAGTAATACTATCAATAAAAAGTCATTTTTTATCTAATCGTTATTGTTTTCCCGTCCACAAAGCCGAAACAACTAGACTTCCAGTGCATCTAAACTGTGAAAAACGGTATGGCCATATTGAAATCGGTGGTATTACCATGAATGCTACTCAGCTCCCTGTTAATAGACAAAATTATGCCCGAAATGAGTGTAAGAAACAGCTAAAGAACAGAAGCACAAAAACAGATGTCGACAAAACTGCATGCCACTTAACATTTGGAGAGAAATTTTCAAAGGATCCAACAGAGGTTATTCGTGTTATTTATCGATGTTCTGACCAAGAACACGCGAGCTACAGCATTTGGGGACAGGGGAAACAACAATATAAAGTGCATACTGGTAAGTCTTACCTTGACATTAGTATTTTAGATTTTAGATTATTTAAATTTATTTAAAATTTAACAGAAAAGATGCAATGTACAAATCTTAAAAAGAGAGTAAAACAAACTAAAACAAACTAAAACAAACGTCGACTAATACATGCATACATACCTACCTACCATACATACATACATACATATATACATACAAAAAGAATACATACATATATATACATATATATATATATACATGTATGCATATCAATACAAGGAAATGGAGAGAAAGAGAGAGAGAGAGAGAGAGAGAGAGAGAGAGAAACCTCTGCATACATACTTTGTAACCTCACGTAACTTGTGAATATTGTTACGAACAGTTTTCTTAAAACGCTCTTCATTCATTTATCTGTTCTAAGAGGCAGAATTGCTGGATTTTTTACATATTTTTTGAGATATAATTGAAAGACTTAAAAATTTAAGAAATAAAATGTTTTAAAAGTACATAGGAAAAAAATTATTTATATATTATTATTATTATTATTATTGTTATTATTTAATAATATTTCAACAGGTGCATTATATCAGTTTACATAACTGATTTTCATATAAGTCCTGTGTATAAAAATAAAAAATAAGTATAATACAATTAAAATAATGAAGAAAGGCAATTAATTTACCAATACATATTGTACAAGTTTTGAAATCAGTGGTTAAAAGTTAAGGGAGTGAAAATTCGTCAAGATGTGTCTAGAAAAATAATGAACATCTGAACAGGTGTGACATTTGAAACACTAAGCAAATGGGTGTAAATTTTCTTAGACACCTTTACAAATTCAGAAATAGGTCCACCTTTTTACAGAAAGAACTATAGTTAGATTCTGTTCTGATATCTAATGGTAAGTCATTATAAACTACTACCCCATTGTAATAAAAAGACTTAGTACTTTCAAGTTTCACTTTAGGTACTCTCAAAAGTTTATTATTGTTTCTGGTTCCTTTGTCGTGATTTACGAATTCAAAATAATCTTCGAAGTTTGGAAAAAGTCCGTTAATGCATATGAATACTGTAAGACAAATTTTTCTTTTAAAAGTGTTGTTAATGCATGAAACTTCTTCATTTGTCAGTTTACGAATACGAGATTCAAGTACCATTATTGGATTTTTTCGAGATGGTTGATGGTAGAAGCTGGTCAACGAATAATATGTAATTATCGAAACAATAAGCGCTTGATAGATGCTCAGGTAGTCAGTAAACCACACTTGTTCATCTCCTGAAATTCCTAATTCTGGAAGCTTATCCAGGATGGTAGAATGGCTGATGGTGTGAAATGCTTTGCTAAAATTGACAAACAAAGCACCTGTAAGGTTTCCATGGTCCATGGCCCTGTGTATCTCATCAAGGAACAGCACTGTGGCAAACTCTGTAATGCGTTTTTTTACGAAAACCATACTGTTCTGAGGAAGGTAGATTTTTCGATTCAAGATGGTTAATAAGTTGATATATAAATAATAAATATATAAATAATATATATAAATTCCATTAAAGAAAGTTGGAATGAAAGTGCAATGGACGGAGGGCGGGCAGCGAAAAGGATATCACTTTGAGGCAATCAAAAAAATTAGCTGTTTGACTACAACATGAGTACGGATTGCTTTATTCCTTATTGATGTGACTGAAAGGTACAACTATAGACGTGTTAAAGAAGGAAAGATAGCATGGCATCTTACAAACACATATCTTCCAGCAGAAGCTTATTTACGTATACCAGTAATCACACAATTTAATAAAGGAGAAAGATGAAGGATTTCAAATGTAAAAAGGAAGTGTGAAGTCTTTAGATCAGTGGTTCCCAAACTTTTTTGGCCTGCGGCCCCCTTTACACTTATGGCGTTACGCTGAGGCCCCCTTGTAAATGTTCATAAAATTTATACAAAAACCTTTGCTGAAAGTAACATATAATTTGACACTACCGCAACAAAAGTTTCTTTTAAAGTTTATTCACGCTGCATTTGTTTCAAAATATAAACACGTATTTAACAAGTACTATATTGTCATTTATACACACAAGATTTGTTATACATATTCAGTGAGCAGGATGTGCTTGTTTAGAACTACACAAGCTGTCAATTCTTGGTGATATTGCCGATAATTTTTGTTCGAGCAATAGACTTTGAATTGCATCTGTTATAGATCACTTTTTTTAATTTTTTTTGTTCAAAGTACTCCTTGGATTTTAACAACTAGTCAGACTATTTACTTGTGATAGGCTTTATTAAAGAAACCTGTACCAAAGGCTTTCCTGCAAATACCTCAATTACTTCAGAGGGTACACATGTCACTGTTTTTTAACATAGCGACAAATACTAATCTATTACCTTACCTTCAAGTGTTCTCTTGCAGTGCTTACAAGTGAAGTGGGGTACTCATTATTAGTCCGGATCCTCTACTAGCGTTTTAAAGTAGTCATGGCAGGCAATTCATACTCGACTAGCAATCCCGAGAGAGTACTTTTCCCGTGGGTTCGCATGAAAATTCAACACAAATAGCAAAAGACAGCATCAGCTGAATATTTACAAGCTGGTGATGCCACATTACTAAACATATTCTAAAATTGTGATGACTGACGGCTTATCTGATCAAATTTGCAACACAATATGCTTACACAGATAACTCCCTTCCGGACAAAACATACACTTTATCAAATTTTCTTTGTCGAATCCTCTGTTTATGAACATTTTTTCCTAACTGAACGTCGTTTCGACAAAAAGGAGGATCTGTTTATTTTAGATAACAAACTTTTTCTTTTGTAATAATGGTTTTTCAAGGCTAAGCTTTTGCATTAAATGGACAGTACTGCCCCAAATCACATTTAACACAATTATATATCATTAACTTTCATACCCGATTAGCATCTGGATATTAATTGTTTTACTTAAACTTTCTATTTCTAGTAGGCTTTTACATGAACTTCAAAAGGTAATGTAAATAAAAACAAACCTGTAGATTGTAGATGCTAATAACATAGAATTTCTTCCCCAACTCATCAGTAGTGTCTTTTTTAGGAAGATCGGCAGTATAACAGAATATTAAAAGGTTTCCTTTTTTCTGATTATATACTTGCCCTTTCATCAAAAGCAACCTTAATATATATATAATTCTCTCATAAATGAGTCAAACCCGGCCAAGAAGAAATAATAAAAAGTTTCTTTGCCCGAACACCTAGGTTGTGGAACTCTGTGGCTTCTCGATTTCTTCTCGATCATGATCTAGAATTTTTTATGTCTGATGTCAGCTCTTATCCGACAGCCTAAACTTCTTTTTTGCCTTCCCCTGCCCCCCCCTTTTTTTTTTACAGGTCCATGCACTTGGTGGCTTATCAAGCCACTACGTGTTAAAAAAGGCAAAAAAGAGAAAGTAACAGTGTTACCCTAGAGCTGCCTCCAACACAGTTCTCCAATTACAATTTTAACCAAGTTACTTCAATCCATAAAAAAAATTTGAAAATATTTTTTTTATTTCTCTAGCACTAAGAGGTGACAGATATCTTCGTTGTACTCTAACATTTAAAACAATCTGGAAAAATTATGGCACAGAGTAAGATGTGAATGGTGTGACCACTCATGATACAGTTAAATCTACAATAAAAGGCAAGACAAAAATAAAGATAACACATTTTTTATTCCTTTCTGAGTGGTTGTTGATATAGTCAAAGATTAAAAGAGTGGTGTCATAGGTACAGTTTTTTCTATTATCTTAAAGAGATTGAATTTGCTGCAAATGGATTCCATTCCAAACGTTGCGGCTTGTTAGCTCACGTTTGGGAGCGTGAATAACAGATAGCAAACGATACCTGTTATTGCTCCTGTTAGACATTTTCAAATTTCCGATAGGACTCAGATTTGTTACTTCTTCTTTCTCCTTTTCCTTCGGTCTTCTTTCAACGTCAAGTTGGGTTGGCCACTCGGCATTTCTTCTTCTACACCCTCCTATTCCTTGCATCGTCCTCCTCAGCGCCAACTGTTTTCATATCAATCTGCAGTCTCTCCATCTCAACTTCTGGTGCCCTCTATTTCTTTTTCCAACTACCTTTTGATGGTACACTTGCTTCACAATATTTTCCTCGTCTCTCCTCATCAGGTGTCCAAACCAGTGGAGTCTAGCCTCTTTAGCCTTTCTCCCCACTTCGACTACTTTGGCACGCCTTCTCAAATCTGCACTCCGACAGAGATACTCCAGTCATCCATCGCAGCATCCCCATCTCTGTAGTTTCCAGCTTTCTTTCTTGTGCTTTCTTCAGTGGCCAGGTTTCAGCTCCATAAAGCGTAACAGGTCTAATGCCTGTCTTATAGGAATAGCTCTTGAGATGGAGTGGCACCTTTTTGTCACAGACAACTGCACCACTCTCAGATCATTTCCTGCGGGCACTCCCAATTCTTGCCTTGACTTCATCCTCACAACCTCCTTTCTTTTCAGATTTGTTACTGAAGAGTATTTAGGCTTTGAGACATGCATGATATTGGATACTATTTTGAACTACTTGGTAAACAGTCTGTGATTTCGCAAAAGTTAACTTTGCTAAACTTGACACAATCGGAAATTATAACCTTATTTTTCTTTTGTTTTTCCCCCTGATGTTCCAACCAATGCAAAGTGAAAAAGCAGCCTCCACTGATAACTTCCAAAAACTTACAAATGTCTCCTAAAAGAAATATCAATCGTTGTTAAGGTACCTAAAGAAGTATAACAGCACAATATTTGATGAGTAATTATATGACTGATTACATGTGGCTTGAGTTGCAAAACGTATGTGAGGGTGATTATTTTGTAACCCCTTCCCCCACAGTTTTTGTAATTACCCTGTCAATGACACAATAAAAATTCGCAGTAATTCATTTCATTAAAAAATCGTACGATAAATTTCTAGTCAGTCAGAACAGAGTATTTTGTAAACAATTCATATCATTGATAGCTATTGCAATTTATTCTAAAGACACAAAACTGATTTATTATGAGTTACGTCATTGTTGATTTTGGACAGCGCAACTGTTCACACAGTCTATGTGAAATTTGCCTTTGCTATGCTGTTTGCTTTTTGCTAGTGACATGATTTTACTCCTTTAATTTGGGAATACTTTTTCAAACAAACTTGGCAAAGATAAGTTGAAAGACAAATAACTCGTTTAGTTTGATCAGAAAGAAAACGAAATCACAAGAAATAGATAAAAACAAAGATCGTCACATCAAGGGATAGATATTTGAAAGACCAATTCATAGAACGTAATAACTATTGAGTGCACTTTGTAAAGATAAAGATAACTTACTTACAACTAATAAAGTTGTAATTTTGATAGTCCTTTCTAAACTTCAGTTTATTTTGTTAAACGAGAGGTACTGCTTGTTTTCCTTTTCCAGATCTATAGCTTTTTGTTGAGGGCTTGAAAACACCAGAAACACAAGTAATGAAGTTGAGCACGTCAGACTTCAATGTTTGATTAAATCGGGGAAATGAAAATGCAATTGATACAGTCGTTTTTATTAAAGATATTTACTGATTTTTGAAAATGAATATTGATATTCTATTTGCTTCATTTTTCATTTACAATAATCCCACAGAACAATTAAAGGCGCACATTTTTTGCCAAAATATTAAAATAAATATTTGGATCTCCTCTTAGAATCCCATTGCATTCATTGCAATATAATGGAGTAAGCCTTACTTTAACAGGATTCTATTTTCTTCTAAGTTTCTAAGTTTCTGAACTAACAGAATTTTCTCTTTTATTCACTACAGTATTTAAATGTATTTAAAGAACTTTTGTTTTCTTTCAGTATTGAATGGTGCTGAAATTTGTTTATACAAGAATGCAAATATTATAAACTTATAAATTATTGACAAAAATTCTACATTGTTAATCCTTAACTAGGAAACTTGAGTTTACAACTTCAGTTTGGGATACATTCTAGCCGCTGGACTTGGTTCTTTTGTTAATTTAATAGAAAATTAAATAAAGAGAAATATTTTAACATATACTCCCACTTTGGTTTCTTGAAAGAAAGAGGGTTTTTTTGTTAGACACTATGATGTCTTTGTTAGACACTATGACGCTTAAAATCTTGAAATCAGATTTTAGATCTATTTACAAGCCAACGCTTTAAAAAGGTTTAGTGTATGATTCAATGTGTAGTCTGCTTTTCTTACTTGGCATGACATTCATAAAAACATCTATTTTGATTTTGATTCTGACACCGTGTCAAAGAAAAAAGGATGGAAAACTCAGCTTTTACCCAGTTCCCTGAACTGCACTGAAGTGCTTGGTATCTAAGGAATACATAGAGTCAGTTAGGAACGACTACTACAATGCCTAAGAGAGGGAATGTATACCATTTCCCTAACAGATTTCCCAGTAAATCCCGAAGATTAAGTAATGCTTAAAATAGTATATTCACCAAGAAGAGAATTAATTGCATCTTTAGGGGACCTTTACCCCAGTGATTAATGTAGATATTAGGAAAAGCTGTAAAATTGATGTTTTTATTTTATTGCAAAAATTAGAGCGAAAGTTTACTGTTCTACGAACCCTGTTTTTTCTGACCACCAATCACTTGTACTTAAGTAGCTTTGTATCAGTTAGAAGACTAATAAAATTATGTAACTTCTCTTATCCCGAATGGTGCACTTAACCTTTGAGAAGATCGATCTTTTTCAGAATCCATTCAAGTCTACTTCAAGTTTACAAAGCCATTCTGTTATAGCTGCCTCATTATCTAGTGTTAGAGATAGCTTACAAGAGTCATATCACTTTTTCTTGAATGCAAAACATAATTTGTTTTACCTTTTTGCACCTTGACACATGTCTTCCACTCAGGAAAGTATTTGTTGCAAGGGGGACATCATCCCATTCTTTAAATTGGTCTTTATAAACTTTCCATTCTTCGAATCCTCTTTGTTCACTTACTATCTTTCTGTATTCATTTAAATAGCATCAAGTTGTCTGTGCTTTGGTCGGCCTAGTTTTGCGGCATCTCCAGCTTTCAACTCCATATCCCTTCGAATTTTACCCCTCTCATCTTTCCTGTTGACATGCTTAAGACACTTCTATTTTCTCTTCTTCTTTCTACTTTGGATAAGCTTCACCTTTGATAGCTTTCTCTTTTTTTGTAACAGGTTACAGCCATTTTATGCCATGTGTGTATCTTAAAACACACATTTCCGGGGTACTATCCTATTTTAGAGCATTCAGGTTAAAGGAGATATCTATGAATTATACATTAAGTTACATTTGACGAAAGTCTTGAAGATTGGAGCTATTAATTTAAGTCGTGCCTTTCAATTGCATACTATACCTGATAGTTTCCTCAATCTGTTCCATGCTTTTTTAACTCTTGTTTCCATCTACTTACTGCATCATACCTCCTGTTGTACTGCTAATACCAAGTACTTAGCAGTTGGCAGGTTAGTGGGCTCCTGTGTATGGTGTATTTTTTCTTTCTATTACAAACTTTGTATAAAAAGTGGAAAGGGAATAGCTTTGCCTTTTGTAAAGATATAGAAAACCTAGTCCATGAAGTCAATGAATCAGTTTACGATTCTTTCTTCCAAATGAAGTTGTACAATTTTCAACTTATTTCTGCACTTATTTCTGCTTTTCTATCTTAGTTGCCTTCTTGTCTTATTTGGCTGGTTCTGATTCCCACAAATCAAACAGAAAAAAATTTGATTTCACTTAGACCTTTACTACCATTTCACAAATACGTTCACGCGCCTTTTATAGTTTTTGTCTTTAATAATAATAATAATAATAATAATAATAATAATAATAATAATAATAATAATAATGATGGTGATGATGATGATGATGATGATGATGATGATGATGATAATAATAATAAAAAGTAGATGACTGTCCGTTCAACTTCAACTTAAAGTCACTTCCTTTTCAGCCTGATTATTTTCAACTTAAAATTGTTCCCTAAAACAACTAATATTATAATAAGAAACCAATCAAGTCGATTAAAATATCAAAGTTTAAAAGGCAACAAGTAGCACAGAACAAATGAAATATCACACAAAGTATATCAGTAAAAATAGATAATTTCAATGGCTTACATATTCTTCAAATATCATCATCAAAAATACGCTTTCCGTCGTTTNTGATAATAATAATGATGGTGATGATGATGATGATGATGATGGTGATGATGATGATGATGATAATAATAAAAAGTAGATGACTGTCCGTTCAACTTCAACTTAAAGTCACTTCCTTTTCAGCCTGATTATTTTCAACTTAAAATTGTTCCCTAAAACAACTAATATTATAATAAGAAACCAATCAAGTCGATTAAAATATCAAAGTTTAAAAGGCAACAAGTAGCACAGAACAAATGAAATATCACACAAAGTATATCAGTAAAAATAGATAATTTCAATGGCTTACATATTCTTCAAATATCATCATCAAAAATACGCTTTCCGTCGTTTGTCGACATTGCGTTAAAATCCATTCATACTTACCTGACAAGGAATGAAAGAGTTCCTGTTTTCCGTATTCGTCATCAAAAAAAAAAATAATAATAATAAATATGCAAGATTTATTTTTGTCGGTTACTGTCGGTTACACATAATGTCAGCTATAAAATATAGGGCCCAGGCCTTGTAGTCTACATGCAAACAGCTACAAAATATATCGTTTCAATACGTCATCATTATATTCTTTTATTTATCTATTAGTAGCTGTTAACAATAATTCAATTTTGCAAACACCTGTCTTTATATTTCTTTCATCGAAAGTATTAAAAAATTAGAATTCAATAGGCAATGGGTGGGAGGAATAAACCATGAGCATTTGCACTTTTTCTTGTGTAAAAATTTCATGATTATTTTCATGCCTTTATTACGCAGCAAAACAACAAATTCCTGGTAGATATGCGACCCTCCAATGTGACAGGAGCTCAGCCATGATTGTTATTCAACATTCGTACATTAACAATGTACAGGTCAATACCGATATTCACAAGTCTTTGAATCCAGAAACGCTTCGCTTGGAATGCTACAAAGAGTGGGTTTCCGTCTTGTCGAAGACAAACAGTGATAAGGTAAGCATCAATTTAACACTGCATGCAGCTAGTATTAAGTGACATTGTCAAAGAAAGCTAGAGGAATGATGCCTAAAGAATAGTTGTTGTCTAATTATTTGTCCCTTTCTGCTACAGTCACAAAATGCACTTGAAATTTAAATACTTCTGTTACGTACCACACTAGGCACTGCATAAACTGCTTATTAAAGTAATGACCTAGTATTTTTCTTATCAAACTTAGACGGATAAGCATTGCAAACATAACCCAAAATCTCATCCTTAATCATCAAAACCACCAACACCAAAGAAATGTGAGCAATGTTGTCATTCTTTGAAGCTTGATGCCAAAAAAAAGAATGCAAAAATTAAAAGATCAAAAAATACAAAGCAAGATGTCATTAAAGCCCGAAAGCCTTGCTTAGGGCTTGTTTTGTTTTGACGCCTCTTTTCACAGTAATTGGGACTAAGACGGTGCCCTTCAGAGGGACTTTTTGGCAGTGAGGAATTTCTTGGCCGGATGCACTTACTGACACCAACCAATGGCTTTTTCTCAAGTAAAGTTCCAAAGTCTTTTCACCAGCTCGGGGAATCAAACCCGAACCTATTGCTTACGGTACAACTGCACTAACCATTAAGACACGGCTACTATAAAGCCTTGCTTAGACTTAAAAGAAGAAAAAAAATCCCCCAAAATGTATGATATCAATAGACTTTGTCTGTGGTATCCTACAGAAAAAGAGAGTGTGTATGGAGAGGGGCTGATTTAGTATTTATCATTAAACAAGCTTCCCACCCTTTTTTTTCGGAAATATTTACTTTCAGCTTGTTTTTCTCCTGGGATCGCACTTTTGTTACCATGTAGTCTTTACTGACATAATGTAAACATGATGATGATTTGGTTTTGCAAAGGTCTTTGTTGCCTTTTTGTTAAACTCCACTTGACGCAGTGGTTTTTAATCTTTCTGACCTTCTTACCCCTAGCTATAATAAGTAGCCTAGGATTACCTGTTGGGCAGTTCTAATGGATCGACATGATGGAGGCGAGATGTAAAATTTATAGATTCATCTATCTTTTTTCAAAAAACCCTCTTGATTTATACTCAATCAAGTGCATGGACAGTAAAAAAGCACTACCACGCAAAACTAAATAGTTTTAAAGTAGAAACAATCCAAAATGTCATCCGAAAAAACAGTTCGCTTATTACGATGCCTCTTACTGACAAATGCGTAATCTTGTTATTTTGGACATCAAATACGCTTGTCATAAATTTAGAGTTGCGAGCATAGTTGTTGTTCTTGAACGGCTTAACTTTGTTCTGAAAGAAAACAGAAGTTAAAAAGAAAGCCTGTGAACTGGAAACCTTGACGTGAGTAAACAATGTAGCTATGCAATATCCTTCCAAGATCCATTCATATTTTTGCAATAGTATTTGTCATTGTTAAAGAATAACTTCTTGTTAATTTTCAAAAGGTTCAGAATCAAATAGATTATGACTCTTTGCACCTCCGTCCCCCCCATTCAAAGCTATTTTTTTGTCTCGTAACCCTACTAGAGTAAATTTACATTTCTTAGAAGCTTAAGAATTCCAAATAAGGAAGGAGTGAAATTTAATCTGCATTGAAGGAAGAAAAATTGAAAAGTGAAGAAATTTAAGGAATTGGAGTACTCTAGTGGCTAAGCATTTCTTAGGAAGTGTACATTGAAAGCGATCTCTTAAAAGCCAGAAGTTTTTAGGGAACTACGAACAGGGTTGTGACGTCTTTTAACCAACCAGTCTCTTGATATCCTATTGTATATGTGTCCTCCTGAAACTAACGTGATTTAAGAGTTTGAGAGAATTTAATTAAGTGATGAAAAAAGCATAATGAGAGGAACTGCGCCACACTTACAAAAAAGCGAAAATTCTTAGAAACTGAGAATTGGAATTAAAACAAATAGGGTATGTATATGTGTGTGTATGTGTGAGAATTGTTTTTTCTAGGAAACACTTTTCCGAACAAGATAGGAAAACAAATGTGTTATCAGATATTTTATTATGTAAATTTGTGCAAAAGTACACTTTTCTGACACTGTCTACAAAATAGCGCTAATTGGAATTGCTTTACCTACTCCAAACAAATTCCTTAAAACTGAACCTTGTTAAAACATCCCTGTGAATTTAAGTAGGAAAAGGTTTGCTTAGACCAATAATCTTTTCCATCAACTGAGTGCCAGGGAACAGAGTTCATAAATTGGAGAAAAATAAAAGTAATGTTACTCAAAATTACATTGGAAGCCAGTAATGGAGTTTATTTTTGTAGCTAACTCAGCTATCGTTTTTGACTTTATACTTTCAAATGACCAGGTTGATGCTGATATTTTAAACAATCATAATATTTAATCTTTTCTTTCTTAAATATGACCATTAACGATATACAAAAAACCTCTTTATTAAAAATCGTCTTTATCAAAAGAGTATCCCATTCGCTATTAGTCTATGGTGTGGAGAGAGGGTAAAGATTAAGCAACAGACTGCTATTTTCGCATGACTAATCTTTAAGGAATCAATCAAAAGAACAAGCATTGTGTTCAGTATCCTGATGTTCCGTCTGCCACAAGACCAGTCCCTCATGGTCCAGACCTACCTGTTTCCGAGCCAGATGTTGCAATGGAATCTAGCTCTGAATCTGAATTTGACAACACACATGACAGAACAGAGGGTGAAGAATACATATCAGAAGAGAATGACCAGCCAGTACTCCTAACACAAGCATATCTCAATGACCTGACACGAGAGCTAAACCTCTCATAGGAATGGAGAAAGCTTTTAGGCTCTTTTCTTGGTGAAAATAATTTGCTGGGACATGGAACAACATTCTGCTTGTATCGAGAGCGTGAAAGAGAAATTAGACAGTACTTCACAGCCCAAAGATACTCGTCATTGGTTTACTACAACAACATTACTGATTTGATAAAATCAATGGGCATGGACTTTGTTGCTACGGAATAGAGACTTTTCATTGATTCGTCCAGCAGATGTCTCGAGGCAGTTCTCCTTCATACTGGAAACAAATACTCTTCGATTCCAATTGATCATTCTGTGGAAATGAAAAAAACCTAGGACAATATGGATCACTTACTGTCTGCTCTGAACTACCATGATCACAGTTAGTTAATCTGTGGAGATCTTAAGGTTGTCATTAGTTTTAGGACTACAGGGTGAGTACATAAAGTATCCATGATTTCTGTGTTTGTGGGACAGTCTGCCTGATAATCAACATTATTTCAGACAAGAATGGCCACCAAGACAAGGGCCGGAACCTGATTTGTACAATGTTCTGTCTTGCCCTTATGTTGAAGCATAAAAGATATTACATCCACCCTTAAATATCAAACTGAAACTTGTGAAGAAATTTGTAAAGGAATTGGACAGGAATGCAGGGGGGTTACTTTCCTACAGCAAAAGTGAAGTCGAATATGTTTTGAAAAGCTTAAGACTAGTTTTTTTTATGGTCCTCAGATACGGGAACTCATTAAGGACTTAATGTCCGGTAATGCGCTGAAACAGCTGAGCTCTCTGCTTGGCTATCATTTAAGTCAGTAACTACAGCCTTTCTTCGAAACAACTGTAGTGCAGAATATGAGAAGGAAGTCAATAGACTTCTGAAGAACTTTCAAAACGTAGTGGCTCGCATGTCAGTCAAGAACTGTGGAGACGTGAGTGACTTTGTCCTGTGGTGGCTACTTACCACAGGACAAAGTCACTAAAGAGCCTTTCCTCCATAATTAGCTTTTGTGTAATGTAAAATCTTTATTTTCTGAAGTTTTTTAGATACATGTAAAATGCTTTTTGTGAAGGACTAAATCCAAAATTAAAGATAATTAATAACACTAAAGGGCGTTAATAACAATTCTTTTACAACCCCGTATCTCAAAAACTTGACCTGATTGGACAAAATGAGAATGACATTTGGATTTTGCATAGCAAACTACCCTAGAATCAGCTATCACATGCTTGACCTTTAAAACTTCGCAGGCCAGTGTTATAGCCCAACGGAAGGCATTAATTCATTGATCAGTGTTGTCTAAATTTGACTTTTTACTCATTTGCTGTGAGCTTCTTGATATTCACTTGCTGTCATACCTTCTACACCACCCCTGTAAGCGTTATATTTGTTTGGTATTAAGATTAAAATTTATTACGAGGTTTGTTTGTATATCCTATAGGTTACAAGGAACAAATTGCTCTTCCATTGACGTATTTTACAGTGAAAATGCTGTACTTTATGAATTCAGAGGCAGCCATAGATGTATCCCATCATCAGGCTCTTGAGCCTGACGATGGGAGAAGTATATCGACACGTAGGGTAGAAAAAGGTTACGACTCGCGACATGATAAACCTCTTACATCTATGCGTTCTGCTGTCTCATTTTCAAAGCTAGAATCGTCCTTATTAGTAGCAGTAACACATATTCCTTGTAAAATAATAAATGAACATCTGCTTCCTCAGACAATAATTTTTTTAATTTGAAAGAAGCGAAATAATCAGACGCAGTGTTATGTTTGAAATTCTAATCAAGCCCTAGTTTTGTATCATGGGTGTTCCCGACGCTTCCCAAAAATATAGATGTTACTGTTGCAATAGTATGATGTTGTTTATCTATAAATCAACTTCCTTTTGATAGCTATCCTGTTTCTTTTTTCCGTACAATTTCTATATAAAAAGTCAATATTTTTTTTATCGGTTCAATTAATGAGTCTGACAACTAATCAATTTCTCATTTAGTTTTTAAACTGCGTCCAAAACAGATCATTGAAAGACAGTTTATTTTCTCTATACAAATTACACCTACAAGAGGTACTTGTAAAATCTGAAACATAGGAATAAAACTTATCAATTCCATTAAAATTTGAAATTTGGAAACAGTATTTCTGATAGCCAAATTAATGTTCATCAATAAGCTGGATTACAGTTTATTTAACATGAATAGCTCTCTATCAGTAAACAATTTCAATGTTATTCATAGTTGTTCGCCACCACCGATGGCTTTAATAACTAGAGAATTTGTTTCTGAGAAGATAAAATCTTTATTCTTCCGATTCTTTAGGGATATCTCCCTGATGTTATTTTTTAACATTTTTGATCTTCAACGTTTTTTATACAGACAAATCCCCCAAAATGTACTTTAAAAAAAAAAATAAAATAAAATGATGTTATATAGAAACGTTTATCCATACGATTGAAAACATGACGGATGTAATGAAAAAACTCTCTGCACGTTTAGTACAATACTAATCATACAAGCAGCAAATAACACCCAAATCAACCACAAAAATATCCTGTTGGGACTTTGTAATAAATCAGATCCTAACTTGGCTTTGTGCTAATCTTATGTTAAATCTCTCTTCGACGAAACGAATACCTTTGTCTGAAGGCAATGTCACAAAGATGACATCTGCGTAGTCTTGATTACTACCATAACTTTACTTTCCATTTATTCTTTCTTTTCGTATTATTATTCTTGTCTGTCAATGAATACATG
The DNA here is from genome assembly GCA_003991215.1 of Morbakka virulenta. NCBI lineage: Eukaryota > Metazoa > Cnidaria > Cubozoa > Carybdeida > Carukiidae > Morbakka > Morbakka virulenta. The sequence continues at coordinate 388,632 of RDPX01000236.1, read as the reverse complement.
GCCTAATTACCAATTTTCAGGTTTTAATTTCTCTTGAATTACAATTTCATTTGTCATTATTTGATTCTTTAGTCATTATTTGATTCTTTAGTCATTATTTGAGTTTAATTTCCCCAATATTCTTTCTCTAACCATCCCCCTCTCCCACCATCCCTTTCTGTTTCTGTCTGTCTAACTGTCTCTCTGTGTGTGTCTGTCTCTCTGTGTCTCTCTCTGTGTCTCTCTCTGTGTCTGTCTCTCTGTCTGTCTCTCTGTCTGTCTGTCTCTCTCACACACACACACGCACACACACACACACACTCCCTCTGTCTTTCTTTCTCTCTTTCTTTCTCTCTCTTCTTTCTCTNATTTGATTCTTTAGTCATTATTTGAGTTTAATTTCCCCAATATTCTTTCTCTAACCATCCCCCTCTCCCACCATCCCTTTCTGTTTCTGTCTGTCTAACTGTCTCTCTCTCTGTGTCTGTCTCTCTGTGTCTCTCTCTGTGTCTCTCTCTGTGTCTGTCTCTCTGTCTGTCTCTCTGTCTGTCTGTCTCTCTCTCTCACACACACACACGCACACACACACACACACACACACTCTCTCTCTGTGTGTCTTTCTCTCTTTCTTTCTCTCTCTCTTTCTGTCTCTGTCTGTCTGTCTCTTTCTTTCCTCTAATTTATCTTTTTTGCGTGCAAGGCAACATCCAATTTTCCTTGCGTTATATATTTTTTTGAAAGGATGATTACCCTAGCTAGTTCCAGTTTTTAAATTAGAGCTGGGATTAAAACTTCACTTTAGTTTTTTAAAGTATTCCAATAAAAATACCTTATGAACGATACAATTTGGTTTAAATTTTATGATGACCAGAAATTTTAATTTACTGACCACAGTTTAGGTCAAATAAGGCTTGGTACAATATTTTTTTTCTATTGCAGTTATGTTATGAGAGGCGTAGTTGATTTATTTTATTTATTCTCTGGTTTTTGAGAGTAGGACAGTGATGCAAAGGTTATGAAGAGCTAAAATTTTAGTAATCTTGTCTTGCATTCTAGCCACTGCAGTAAGCACGTGTTTAGGTTACACTGCATTACGCCATGGTTGTCAGATGAGGGTAAGAGCTATACAATAAATATGAGTAAAATTACTTCAGATGAAATTCCAGATACTTCTGTAAAATTGATGAGTCATACTTAAGTCTGAAATTTCTCCTTTCCTGATATATGACATCAAAATTTTAAATCTCACTAAGTATGCCAATGATCTATACTTGTGGAAAATACATGAAATGCCATCTTTAGATTGTCAAAATACAATCGTTTTCTGAAGTTACCAAAGACCAATGAGATCATATGATCAGAAAAACGATTTCGTTGTCTGAAAGGTTCCATATTAATTACTATAGCTGTTATTACTAATTGGCCCCTATAAGTCATAACAATGGAGTTGCTACTTCTGCTGGCAACAGGGTATTAAATAGCCTTTTTTCTGTTATTTGCTAGAAATTTAAAACTTCTGTTGATCTCTTCAAAAGCTGTTTTTGCTAATGTTAACTTTTTACTCGCTTTTGTTTCTTTGCAATTTAGAAAAGAACAACTTGCAAGATATTGAATGATCCGTCGTATGGTGGGAGTTTGCGTATTGATTATTTATGTACCGTTGCACCACGGTCCGAAAAGGAATAAAAAAGGTAATTTTTTGAAGAATGATATTTGAAAAAAGGTTACACAATTTTGGTTTATAGCTATAGACACTATATATATAAACTTTAGATGACCAAAGTATTTCTGGATCTCATAAAACAATAATCTACATTTTCTCTCTCTCTTTCTCTCTCTCTCTCTNATGATCCGTCGTATGGTGGGAGTTTGCGTATTGATTATTTATGTACCGTTGCACCACGGTCCGAAAAGGAATAAAAAAGGTAATTTTTTGAAGAATGATATTTGAAAAAAGGTCACAAGGTGTTTATGTTTTTTATTAGGAATGAATTTTAAACAGAGATTTGAAACTGAATATGAAATCATACTTAAGACCTTATTTAGTTTGAGGATACTTTTGGTACACAATTTTGGTTTATAGCTATAGACACTATATATATAAACTTTAGATGACCAAAGTATTTCTGGATCTCATAAAACAATAATCTACATTTTCTCTCTCTCTCTCTCTCTCTCTCTCTCTCTCTCTCTCTCTCCCTCCTTTTCCCCTTTCTCTGTTTTTCTTTGCCTTTTTTTCTGTCTCACTGTGTGTATGTGTGTGTATAATGACTAGGTTATTTATGGATCTCATAAACCAATAATATACATCGTTTAGACAGCAGACTCACATACAAACACACAGAAACAAATGCATACATAAGCTAGGGACTCCAAGTCTACGCGCTTCCAATGGCATCTTGTTTTCCACTTACCTAAAAAACGTTTTTTACTCTAATATTTGTCTCCTATTCGCGATTTTGGTTATAATTACAACAATTCCTTTTTCTTGTTTTCTATTTACCTGCAAGCAACATTTACACATTCATTTGGCAACAATACCTATTTCAAAACTGACTTAACTGTATGTCCAGTGGGTTTTGCCTATACCATTTTAATTTTTAATGGTTGAGCCTCATTGTTAGGTGTATGACCTTTCTTATGCTTCAGAAAGGGGTAGTGCCCTTTCTAACTACTATTGATTACTACTAATCACTACTGATTACTCTAAAAATGTTTTACATAAAACTTCCAAGGTTCACAAATACATGGTACCTGGTTAGAATATTTAGAACATTGCTACCAGAAATTAATTATTCGAAGGTAGTTCAACGTTACATTTACTGAAATAAAAAGAATACAGCTCTTGTTAAAACTGTGGAAGCGTTGTCGATTTGATTTCAAGTTTGGCACAAGGTACAGACAACTTTTAATATGACCTGCCCACAAATCCCGACAATGCCAGACCAAGCACATCGAATTTTAGAACACAGTATTGTGTTTAAGCTGCTGACGGAAAACTTTGAAGGCCTTTAAGGACTAGACAAATCATATTACTTCAGTAGCTCTGATTAGCTTGACTTTGATGAGAAAGTCTGCAGTAAGTAAAAGATAAGATTGGGAAACGATGAAATCGTTTCAAATGTGCTAAAACCGGAGACATATGACGATAAAAAAAGACTTGTATCAATAGTTTATATAGTATATATAATATAGATAGTATATATCTGTGCTAAATATTGGCCACCGGATTGCCCCCAGAAAAAGGCGAGAGATTAATTTCTTGTACCATTAGATTCCTCTTCCATCTTCGGCTCGACAAGCAAGACCTATTTAACTAAAAAAGATTTAATTCGCCTAGGTACATTAAGCGACAGAAAATCATTCCCGAATAAAAAATTTTAGACAAAGAAAACTTTGCTAAAGAAGCGGATTTGGTAAAATCTTGAGAAAGCCTTGTAAATCATTGTTTCTCGTTGCCTCCTGAGTTGATTCATCTCGCGCATACTGGAAAGAGCTAGTGAACAGTTACAACGTGGAATAGAGTTCATTTTTAAAAATGACTAAGCTAGACTACCTCACCTTTTAACCGAACTATGAAAAACAGAAAGTGATTTAATATGTAATGTAATGATGCAATGTAATGCAAAGGAAAAACCCGCGCTTGACCTTCCCAACACAAAAAGAAAGGGGCCGCTTGTTTCGTGACACAAATTATTTGTCTCTGGAATATTTTAAATAAACAGTTTTCCTCTATCAATCATAAGTTGAAGGATACTGGCAGGTTATTGTTCACAGACGCCAAGGACAAGCAACTGGAATTTTAGACTACCATGGCTACTACATTTAAGTTGCCAGACAATTATGCTCGCGGTGTTTTGAATATGAATGACTTGCTAACCAATTGTATGACTTACAGGTCCTTTCACAAACCCTATATTTTTTGTGGTTGAGGCAGACATTCGATGAAGCAATAACATAGCTGTGCTTTGAATCTGAATGCCTTGCTAACCACTTGTATGACTTACAGGTCTTTTCACAAACTCTACATTTTTTGTGGTTGAGGCAGACATTCGATGAAGCAATAACATAGCTGTGCTTTGAATCCGAATGCCTTGCTAGCCACTGGTATGAGTTACAGGTCTTTTCACAAACCCTGCATTTAAAACCTGCATGATTTGCGTTTGTCTAAAGGCAAATTTTAACGGTTTCTTTTCAGTTTGTATATTAAAACCATCATGGTCTTCCAGAAATCCTATCACATTTAAATTCAACGTAAGCTCAAATTTTTCAACAGGTAAGGATTTTTGTGCATGAGCTGCCATGTTGAATTGAAACTGCCACCATCTAGTTGCTCTGCACGGAAAGCCCTGGACAATTGCTAAATATAGCATATAGTTATAAGCTTCAAAATATGCTAAGAGTTGAAAAGATACCTCAGAATCGTGTTGAACGTGGAAAGACTGGAAAAGAGGGCCACGGCTGTTCAAACATGAACGTTCAGTTTGATGATGTTGTTACTTTTACAGTTATATATTTTTAGCTATAAAGTTCTATCGTTATATATACATATATATGACAAATTAAAACTGTGTTACATGAAAAATTGTGTTATCTGCTGTTGGCGTTGTGTCTATGCTCTAATTTGATTGTAATGATCCGTTAAACCAGGTAAATAGTATTTGTTGAAAAGCACTCTTTTTTTTTCTTCTTCTATTTCGTGTAGGATCCTCTCAAAGTTATATGAAGAGAGAAAAAAAGTTTTAAAGCCTGTGACAAAAGGAAGATAATAACCAAAAACAAAATAAAAGAAGGCAGTTTACCCAAACTAAACATTTTGCGCAGAAGTTTAAATTTTTGGGCTTTTATCTATGACACATTGGCAGCCCAACATTTAGCAGTTTGTTCATTTGCACATTATTTAGTATCAGAATAAGGATTCATGCTAAGATAGATATAATTAAAATAAAACAAGATTTTTAAGGGGAGTTGGTAATTTTCACTGATTGATAAATCAGAAAATGTTCTTACTCTTACTATTCTAATATAGTGATAATAATTGGTTAGATTTATGCTCAAAGGTTTCATTTTTAAGAGAAGCCTGTTCTTTATGCATCTCACACAAATATAAACAGATATTTTTCTATGAATCTGATCCTTACACTTTGTGGTATTACCCTGAAAACTCATGAGGTGAACTTTATGTTTAATTTTGGTCGAACCAAAAGCTTCCTTTCATATGTAATACTACATATCTAATGTACACAGCATTGTAAATTCGATATCCAAGGAATTACGTGACAGTTAAGGCACTCCATTAATGCTCTTTTGTTCCTATATTAGAATGCTATCCAAAGTCATCAGTGCAATTTAACCTGTAACCGAATATTACCTGTATTACCGGAGTAAAATACATTCCATGCAGAATCCAGTTTTAGTGCTTCTTCATTTTTTCTTTTTTATTCTTTTACTTCCCTAATTAAGACCCATTTGAAACCTATAAATAAGACCATTATTTTAATATAAATAATGCCGTTATTAAGTGTTCTGTTTATTGCAGGCCACTCCCAGAAACACTTAGTTGATCATGGTACCTCAGCTTCTTCTAAAACAAAAATTTTGTGACTCAATGCTAAGTAACGATATTTGTAAGAAATTAATAAAATTTAGTGTTTAAACACCACCACCCCACTCTACTTTTACCCATATTATGCTAATAATTTACAAATTGCTCAAAGCGGAAGGGGAGTCTGACAACCTGTCTCAAACGAGCTGGACGTGGAAATGGTGAAAAATTGACGCTGAATATTCTTTCTGGCTAGCAGAATTTTTAAGGGATATCAAGATCTACTTCCACATCTGCTTCAACTGGTGTGCTAGCAACTCTATCTAAAACTAACTCATGAGGGCTATAGCTTGTTGATTCCTGGCAGCTGGTATTGCAAGCATAAATAGATAGATTTACCCGCATATCCCAGTCACCTTCCCGCTTTTAAGAAACACAAGGTGATAACATATCTTGCATAGTACGATTTTGCCCTTGCACCAGGCAATCGAAACAAGGATGGTATGTTGTTCCACGAGGTTTGTGGATAAGTTACAAACTTCATTTACTAAATGTTTTTCAAAATTGCAAACTTGTTTGGAACTAAGTACATTGCTGTGGTCAAATCTACTGAAAACACGTGAGAGTAGAATTTTGTGCTTTTAGATCTGCTGCGGCAAACACATCACACCACTTGGTAAACTGATCCATGACAACAAGGGAATGATAATTGCTAAGGAACCTCTCAGGTACTGGTCTCATGTAGTCCATCGCCAAGAACGTAAATTATTAGTTTACCTCAATAGATTCCAATGGTGCCTTTTTCAGTTGGAAGCAAGTTAGGTCCGGATGCAAGGGCCACAATTCCATACCAGATCACTGATCTGTGTGGCCATACTTGGCCAATAGAACCTACTGCGTGGCCTTAATGCTGTTCTTTGATACTCAAATGACCAGAAAAGGAGCTACCATACATGACTGAAAATACTGATTCACCCATATTGGTAGGAATAACATCCATAATTTGCAATCTACAAATCACAACAGCATGACGGATTATACCCTCTTCAGTTTTCTATTATTTTTTTCTATTTTCCACAAAAGTTGGCCATTCTGAACAAATTCTGTTTCATAAAATTTTTGATATCTTCAGCGGTTTCCAAGAAAACACAGTTTTAAGGCTATGATTTTCCCCGTCTTTATGTCCTGTAGTAAGGTGTTCTCGCTCGGTTCGTTCGCTTGAACAATTATCCGTTTCTTATTCCTAATTCATTGGTCTATGCAACCAGTGTAACGCACTCTGCTTAATTTTTACTGAGGTCTGTAAGCAACACTTTTGCTATCATGTGCCCTGTCTAGCAGTCGACTGCTTCCTTACATCTGCATTAAACCACTAACCGTCCTTCTTGCTAGACAAACTCTCACAATAGCGTGAATTCCTCCTCTATGGATAAAATAAAGAGTTGAAGTATGGAAAAGGCGAGTCAACGAAAGAAGAGCGTCTCCCTTCAAAACAACTTTACCTTTGTGGAACCACGTTTAGTTGTGTCACAACAACATTTTAAAGTCACATTCATTGTCTGCAACTGTTCTCCACAACCTTGCTCTTTCACTTCAGGGAAAGCTAACAAACGTCAACTTGTCCCCAGGCTACGCAATTTTTTCCAAAGCAACTTCCAAAATACCTCTGGCATTAACAAATGCTGGAACAAGACCAAAAAAGGGAAAAAATGAAGTTGATAAAAAGGCCGAATCCAAATTTCAAAAATTGCGTCAGCCGGGAATCGAACCCGGATCTATTGCTTGGAAGGCAACAATGCTAACCTTTACACCACCGACGCTTATAAAATCTACTACCTTTTAAACAAGCCAGCCAGTTACTTTAAGCTACCACTCGTAACAAGACAGCATCGAAGCTTTCTTTTTCTTTCTTTTCAGTAGGCAGTGTGAAAAGCTACGACCACGAATCGGATAACAACACTTTTCCAATTAAAATCGATCATTCGTCGCATTCAAAAGTCTACTGTTTTTAGTCAAGTGCTATACTTTGGCCAAAGAAGGCTAGTCCCAAAACTGTACCAATTCAAAATTCATCTTATTTCAAAGATTAAACAAATGACTTTTATTGCCTATTCATTTATTCCATATATATAGATAGATTAAAATATTATTTGAACCAGTATTACCTTTCAAACCTATTTTCCTTTTGTTGTTACTTGTCTCGTTTTCATCGCTTCTTATTATTCCTGAACAGTTGGGGTTTTTTGGTGATTCCTGAAAGCATATTCGCTGCACTTTAAACACTAATCGATTCTCAATGCCGGCTTTATCCAAATACCATTTTAATGTCAAAGAGAATTTTATAGGGTACTTGTTTGTTATCCCCCCCCCCCCCTCAAGATCAAAAGTGTCACACTGAAACAATACTCAATTTTTGTTGCAAAAATGTAACACTGGGTTGTTTGTCGTGGACAATATTATTAACAAATTCATTCTCACTTTACAGTACACGATGTTGCTACTTTAACGATGAACGATGATCTTTTTTAAAAATTCGTTGTTAAATTTGATATAAAATAATTTTTGACTGGTAGGTGAATTATCTTGAATTCTGTGAAGATCTTGCCACATTGAATGGGATAGTAAATTACCACAAAAGACACAAGAAACACGATGTTTCGCGCAATTAAATAAACAAACATATCCCGCTGGTGTTACATATTTTGTAATTCAATGTGTAATTGAGTATTGTTTCAGTGTGACAATTTTGATCTTGTGGGAGGTGGGGGGGAATAACAAACAAGTACCTTTTATAGCTAAAAATATCTTGAAACTAACTAAATAAAAAAACTCTGTGCAAAAGAAAAACAACCCATAAATTAATCTCTCTGTTTGTTTATTCACACTGCAGTATTTTTTTTACATTTAAATAGGTACAGTTTTTCATTAATATTGCAATCGAAATATTTTCCATGCTTGTATTTTTTTTATTTACACTTTAAAGATTAACTACGATTAAGTTGAAAATATCAAAAGTTAATATATACTAAACTCCACGTGATCTTTCTAAGAATTCCACCAATGTCTCTACCAATTTACATGTACGTGCTTTCCTTTTCTTTCTTTTTCTTCAATGGAATTCATCCATGCTTTAAATTTTGAGTCCAGTTCAGTGAGACGTAAATTGAAAATTGCATGTATTGAATTCGGTTGTGCAAGTGACGAATCCACATGGCGGAAAATCTGTCCTGCCCTTTTCAGTCTTTATTCTTACATTTATGATATTACCATAACTGTGAGAAGTGCAGAATCACAATATGTGATGTGAAGCACAACACAGATCTATTTTGAACTGAGATGTACAGAAATAGTCTGTAGTATTTATTGGAATTTTCTTCTTTCCAAATGACGTCATTTGCTCAAAGATCTTTTTCTTTTATTACATTGCTGATGTTATTCTTTTTCTATTTATGTAAGACTCTAAAGAAAGCTCAAAATCATCATGTATGTATATACATCTATACATACATATATATATGGATATGTATGTATGTTTATGCGCATATTTATATATGCATTTTCTGTTAAATACCTTGCTTTGTGTTATGTTGTCTATCTATAACTCAACAAATTTATTTCTTCGGCCAATTCCTTAACGCTACCACTTTCGAATATTCCTCTCTAAAACGTACTTGAAAAATTTCTCTTCATATTTTGAAGAGCTTCTACTGCCTTCGTATAGCGGCTTTCTGTCTCTAATACCAAACATGTTAACCACTGCTGCTCAATAATATAGTTATGATAAGGAATTTCACCTGCACCTTTCAAGGGCATTGTTATCTGACCTGTGTAATTATTGGTAACTACTCTAGAGTACCGAATAATTGGGTGGTGGTGGTAATAATCGGAGGGATGGAAAATTTTTGGAAAACTAATGATAGGGGGGTGGAATAAAAAAGAGGGTGGAAAAATAAGTGGGATTGAAAATAGAAGACACAGACTGAAGAAAGAAATATTTCAAATCAAGACATCTATTCATGTGCAATTCGTTTTTTCAAATTTCTTGTTGCATTTCTGAAGGCCGTTTCAATTTGGTTGCGCGCTGCAGTGAACTGGGTAGATGTCTCCATGAGTGAAGAACTTTGCTGATTTCATCAAGGAATCGAGCATCTTTGTTTATTGTTTATCTTCCGATATTCCAACAAGGGAGACGGTATTGCCTATGACTGAGTTACTTTCTTTGCTTTGTATTGAGCTCATGGCTTCGGTAGGAATATCGCCACTCAGAGCTTGATCAGCATTAACTTCTTCGTAATCAGCGCATTTTTCATCCTCAGTTCCGTTGCCTTCCATTTCTTCTCCGTCCAACAGTTCAGACCCTTCGACGTTTTTCCCTCTCTTGATTCCTTTCGGAGGAACTAGCAAATGGATTACCTTTTTGATTGTTTTTGGTGGTGGTTTCGACATAATTTCAACTCTGAAATTTCCCATACTTTCTCCAACAATATGAAAAATTTTATCATTAACTTAATAGTCTTTTGATCCAACAAGTGCGTTAGTGACCCATACCGAATCAATTCAGCAAGCGCTTGATTGTTTCAAGAAACTGCTCCAGGTGGTATGAACCTTTGGCAGCCCATTAAAAGTGCACCCCTGTTAGTTTAAATGGGCGTTTCCTATGACCTTTGAAAACAAATTATGGGGTTAGCTTAATACTTCCATCCGTACCAACTTGAGTGAATACAGTGACACGCTTTCTAGATAAATGATGGTTTTCTTTGACAAAAGTGTCATTGTTTTTGAAACTTAGAGTAGGTTGATCACTGGATTCATTCCTATGCAATGGCNTTACCTTTTTGATTGTTTTTGGTGGTGGTTTCGACATAATTTCAACTCTGAAATTTCCCATACTTTCTCCAACAATATGAAAAATTTTATCATTAACTTAATAGTCTTTTGATCCAACAAGTGCGTTAGTGACCCATACCGAATCAATTCAGCAAGCGCTTGATTGTTTCAAGAAACTGCTCCAGGTGGTATGAACCTTTGGCAGCCCATTAAAAGTGCACCCCTGTTAGTTTAAATGGGCGTTTCCTATGACCTTTGAAAACAAATTATGGGGTTAGCTTAATACTTCCATCCGTACCAACTTGAGTAAATACAGTGACACGCTTTCTAGATAAATGATGGTTTCTTTGACAAAAGTGTCATTGTTTTTGAAACTTAGAGTAGGTTGATCACTGGATTCATTCCTATGCAATGGCATTTGGTCTCCATTTCTTATTGGTGGATCTTTCCCAAAAGTCTCGATGAAATAACGTATGAAGCTCATCTTGAGGCAATCCTCGACTCTAATGATACCGTTGTCTCTGGAAATCGAATAGCGCTTATTTGGTTTATACAAAGAAACTCCATAGTCTTGTTCCCAACCTTTGATCCATTGGTTTAAGAACTTAAGCTGCTCTTCTTCAGGCGTATCTGGATGCTGTTGCAGCCAATCGTCACAAAGCTTTTTAGCTTGAAAAAGAAACAGAGACCTTGGTAAGCGTGCTTTCAGGCTGGTTTTGACATCAACAAACCACTGGTATAAGGCCTCTCTAATACCGTTTGCTCGTGCTTTACGATCACCACCCACAGTCCGAAACGTTTTCGTAGCGACACTGTCCTCGAAATCACCAGCTTCCAGTTTTTTATAGCAACGCTTTGCTACTTTACATGCTTCCTCATTTCCTGATTGTCCAACTTAGCATCTTTCAAATTAAAATAAAAACATCGAACTGCTTTCGCGAAGTAGCCTTGCTTCGGTGCGTCTTGCACATGACATTTTCTTTTAGCACCCCAATGAGTTTTTTCTATCAACGATTTTAGTTCAGCGAGATATTCCTCTTTTCATCTTTCAACTTTCAAAGCTAAATCACGTCGTTCCTGTAAACTACACTTTTCACATGAACCTTTTTAAACCTTTTTGACACGTTGTTCAGCCATCGTTTCGAACAAGAACTTTTTAAAGCAGATCACATGAAAACATGCATGAATATTCGAAAATGGTTTCTTTTCCATAATAGTTTCCTTTCCTGAAATAGGTACTGAAGTAAATACACTTTTTCATAAGCATGGATCGTTTTGGAAATCAAAAGTTCACTACTTAAAAAATTGTCATTTCTTGCTTTTCATAATCTCTAAACTTAATAATAGGGGGGTTGAAAAATTTTCAAAAATCGGGAGGGGACGATTATTCGGTACTCTAGAGTAAGTTGATATAAAATTCCTGAATTTATCAATTTACTTTTTAACAGTGCTTGGTTCGCTGTGATTGACACCTACTAAATGCAAAAAATCAGATCGAATAGCTAAAAATGAAAATTGTGTTTTAGATGTTTTGCGAAAAAAAACATTCAGAGTACGACAAACATTAACATCTCTGCTGCTTCAAGACTCTTTGCTGTGGTTCGTGAATTCATCCAACATTTGGATTCATAGGACAAAAAAAAAAATCCGTCGCTCTCTGTCTGACAATATTCTTATTGTGAAAATAATAAACACCTCTCCATCCTAGACAGATCTTATTGGTGCTTGTGACATCAGCACTTTTGTTATATTACTTGTTATATTACTGTTATATTACAATAACAATTCTGAGCACCTCGTTCTTTATACCGTCAGTCTTTTTTGCTTGGGCACATAATCCTAATTTGGAACAGGCTGAAGAAATCTCTACACTGTCATAGTTCAATCCACACCATTGATCAATGTAGTTCCTTTTCTAATCCTAGACTATATCAGAGCTTCCAACATCTTGACGTAGATACTGTTTTCTTAGTTTGTTCACTCTAACTACACATGTACACCAAAAAACTCCCATAGTAATTCTCACAGAAAAGAACCCTGGCATCAATGAAATTCTCATTAAAAGTTCATCTGTTCAGTATACACGAGCTGAATGATACCAAAGACCCTTTTACTAATACCGTAACCAGAAAGAGTATGATGTAAGTCAGTATACCACACCTTTTTAACTGCTTTAGAAATACCCCAAGTCTTATTGAGTCCTTTAGCCTTTAGACAGATTCCTTTTGGACAGATGCTTTTTGTAATTACCATGAAAGCTGTAAATATGATTTTTGCGTTTGGTATTTTATTGCCAGTCGTGAATGCTTGAAATGAATGAGTTAAAGATACATCCAGGTTTCCGTTGCTGCCTGGGCAAAACTTTTAATGATAAAGCCATTTCCTATCAGATATCGTTCATGATATAGTTCTGGGATTATACTTCTCTATCAGGGTTTTCTCCTTTGGCCCCAATCGCTATCAAGAAACTACCCTTAAGGCAATGAGGCCGTGAACCTGGGAAAGGGGAACTGATCTGGTGGTACTCCCCTGCACACAGCTGACATATAACTAACTTGAAAGTCTGGGTTGCAACCCTATTGTAATTCCTAGTAGTTCAATCTCATTCTCGAGGTCTTTACTCGCTGCTCTCAAAGCACCAACTATTACTATTGGTATGACAAGTACCTTTTCCATTGACCATTACAACTGTGCGTCGAATGCTAACCTGTCATATTTATCCTTTTCCACATCCTCTATGTCACACATCATATTCTCCTTTGAACATGCGATGTCTATGATCCAACACAATTCGCTTTCCTTCTCTGTCAAGACGATACCAGGCTTTTTATGAAAAAGAGCCAAGAGAGAAAGAAATATATAAGAATGAGTATGATAAAATAACGACAAAGAGGTAGGTGAGGCGTGGCTTAGTGGATAAGACAGTTGCAGTTGGACTATAAGGAAATCAAAGCTCATGGTCACGAAGCCGGGGCTCAGTTCTCAGCTGGTGCAAACAAAGTGAGGAAAATTGAAATATTGAAAGAGGGGCAAGAGAGAAAGGCAAGAGAGAGACATGAATGGGTAGGATAATATTTCGAGAAAGAGGTATGTGAGGCCTGCCCTACTTGACAGAATAGTTGCACCGAAAGCAAAGGAAACAACAAGGTGTTGGAACCTGGGTTTAGCTCTCAGCTGATCCAAGCAGCATGACGAGAATTGAAAAATTGAAAGAAGGGCAAGAGAGAAATGCAAAAAAGGCTAGGATATATAAAAAAACTGAAAAAGAGCAATGTAAGTAACACAGAGACATTGAAAGAGAGGCAAGAGAGAGGGTGAGAAACAGAGGTATATGAATGGCTAAGATAAAATATCGAGAAAGGGGAACGTGCAACTGCCCTATCCACTAAGCCACTCCTCGCTTACCTCTTTCTCCATATTTTATTCTAACCATTCATCTCTCTCTTTCTCTCAATCTTTAATTTTTCTCACATTTCCTGCACAAGTTGAGAGCTGAACAAGGGACCATATACTTCGCTTGCGTTTTAATGCAACTGTCCTTTCCACTATGCCACCCCTCAATTACCACTTTCTCTCAATTTTTCACTTTTCTCACATTTTCACACCAGCTGGGAACAGAACCCGGACCGCAAGAACATGCACTTTGCTTTGCGTTCAGTGCAAATGTCCAATCCTCTAGGCCAACCCTCACTTACCTCTTTCTCGATATTTTATCTCTTTCTTTCTCTCTCCCTCCCTTTTGACTCTCTTTTAATCTTTAACCTCTCTCACATTTCCTGCACCGGCTGAGAACTGAACCCAGGCCTGGGTAA
>RDPX01000236.1:317128-359511 GCA_003991215.1 Morbakka virulenta | reverse complement strand
AAAAATAAGACTAAACAGAAACAAAAAAGAACGAAACAAACAGGCGGGACGGTAATCTAGAGAAACGGTGGCAGGGGTAGCATAATACAGATCATGAAGACCTTATTTTCATTATGGCCCCTTGTAACGTAAATGGACATGTAACATATAACAGTGGACAGACATTGAGTAGCCCTATATCTATAACAATCTACGATTACCCAATGGAAACAATATCAATAACCGTGCTGTAAAGAAAATAGAATATTTAGTAATACACGTAGATATCGCTCTCTTTCTTCTGGAGCTTTTCAAAGAAAATTTTTTTGATGTTGTGCTTAAAAGAGTTAGTATTTGAACTTTATTTAATGTGTGACGGTAACCTATTCCATAATTTGGGACCTAGATATGATAGAGCTTTTTGGCCATCGTTACTACTTCGGTATGGTATTTGAAGTTTGCAGCTAGAGTTTCGCATGTAGTGGGCATGGTTGAGTTGGCTGTAAATTTCCGATGTGTAAGATGGTGACATATTTTTGAAAAATTTGAAAATGTTTGCACATGCGCGTTGCTCAAATCTCTCTCTAGTTGGTAGCCAATTTATTTTCCGAAATTGTTTAACTCCAATATGGTCTCGATTTCCAAGCCTCAAGCAGTATCTTATGCATTTGTTTTGAGCCGACTGAATCTTTTTGGTGAGGCGCTTGTTGAGGTTTGGGTACCAAGCAATGCACGCATAATCAAAATGAGGCTGGATTAACGCATTGCAAAGCAAACGACGCAGAGGATCGCTTAGAAACTTTTGTTTCCTGTACAAATATTTTAGCCTATCATTTATCAACCCTAAACCTTTTGTAGCCATAGCCTCACCAGAAAGGTTGTTATCAAGAATGCATCCCAGGTAGGCTACCTTGGAGTACTGTTTGATTTTAATATCTTCATAAGTAATTTCTTATGCTTAGTGTGATGGATGGCTCCGATCAATGTGTACGCCTATATATTTATTTTGCCACTTGGTGTGAGTTTCCTGAAGCAGAATGACCGAAACAGAATTTGTCATGGCGATGTTTTGAATAACTTCACATTTAGGCCCTGATTGGCCTTCTACATTGAGTTGAAGGATTGCCGGGCCCGATTGTTAATGGCGTTTTTTCATTTTCAAGCGATAAGATATAACATAGTCTTTATTGATCAGGTATTGACATTAGTTTCCTTGAAATAAGCAGGTACTTACGGAGGGGACTAAGAAAAGGTTGCCAATTTTCCCTATATAAATATCTATTACCATGTGATAGTAATTAAAATTATAAATAATAATATTAATAACCATACCATCATTTTTTCAAATTCAGATTCGGACAACTTGGCACATTAATCTCTCTGAAAAGGGTGGATACCTCTGTCGGACAGCCTGCGCCTGCTATTGCGAAGCGGATCTGATGTGATAACAGTGGCTAGAGAATTTTCACTTAAATCAGTTAGTTCTGCCACTATAGGCCTCTGACCTTCAAGGTTTTCACTTTCCAGAGAGGTAGTAAAGTAGACCTATTATTTACCCCAAGTGATAGTATTTTGTTATTCTCCCGACCAAGTTGGGAACACACGTTTGACAGCCTCTTCTACATTTTCTTCTGGTTGTTCTTGTAGTTCCTCTTCTTCTTCTATATGTCCGATTGGCACATCAAGCTCAGAACAATTTCTTGCAAAGCTCCTTAACGTTCATCTCCCAAAAGGTATGCCCTGCCACAGATATTCCAGAGATACTGCTATTTCTCACAAGTGAAAAAAGCTCCACTGCTTTCTTATATGTCTATTTCTTGGCAGAAATAGCAGATTTCCTTTTATTTGCCTTCCTCTTTTTGATTGTATGTGTAACTTTTGCACGTTTTCCCTCATGTGTACTCATTTGTGCAAACGGCATTTTTTGGACCTGGCAAGTTTAAATATTCTTTAGATGATGCATTGACGAGACGTAAGTCCAGATGATTGAAATCCTAATCCCTGCCTGAGCCTTTTGCAATCAATCTCTGTCTGTCCCAATCAGTTTCTTCTCCACATCAGTTGTCAAACTAAACTCCGAGCGAAATTTCAAAATCAAAATCTGAATCGCAGCATGGATTTAACTTCAACTTTATTCTGTTGTTTAAAGTATTTTTGGTGGAAAAATGTTTCTTGGCAAGTTTACTGAGCATCCGTGTGCTCGATTTCGTCGAGAATGTGTCTGAATGTGGATGACAGGACTCAGCAACACTCAGACCAATAGCTTAGTAGAGTGGACCCACTCTTTAAATTCAGACATGTTCAAAACCCATTCACCTTCACTATACACGGTTCGACCACACTCGACTTCACTATATAAAATGTTGAAACAGGCTGGGCTTTTTACCAGACAGAAGTCGAGCCTGCCAGCTCCGTCATCAAATGTCAGAAAAGATGAAGTCCACAAGACCAAGTGACTGGGTTTCTGTGGTAACATACGGGATATCTTTCTTCTCGATTTTGGCGGGAAATGATCATCTGGTTGATGGTACTATCCTCTGGGAACTTAAAGGGTTCTTCACGGGACGTTAAGAGCCGGGGAAGCAGTAATTATGGCGCAGGATATCGATCAGTACCTTCGAGATATTCAGAGACAGTATGTGGACTTCTTGGATGACGAAGTAAGATATTTAGCTTTTAAGATTTCTGACAAGTGATGTATGTTATCAACTGTTTTGTGTTAATTCGTTAATACTTGCCATGCTGATCAATTCACTGCAAACAGACAAGGGACAATTTTTGGCATTCATCAATTTGATAACATGTAAAAAGTTCAAATGCCTTAACTTTTTTGAGGACAACAGATTAAATGACATATATATTTTTATGTTTAACGTCATACTTTCTAAAGAAAGTCAGTGATTTATTTTGATACCACATGACTGTGTGATATGTATAACAAAATTATGCTCTGTTTATTGATACCCCTAATAGGCAGCATGTATTATAAAAGTCAAAATCTTAAATCAGAATTGTTCACGAGCATAAACACTGATCCAATGATAATAAAAATGTCACTGCACCATAATTTCTGACGAAACGAACCCAAGGATTGATTATACTTAGGAGTTTTTACAAAAAAGTATTTGTTACAATTGATGTCTTAGTCGAATTGGCTAAAAATAATAGCAGCAGCAGTAGTAGTAGTAAGAGTAATAGTAGTAAGAATCTTGGTGGTGGTGAAAACAGTAACGAAAAATAACATTTTAGGTGGGACATTGCATTTATTGGAGATTTAAAGGTTTGTCTTGTCAGTTTTGGAAACTTTAGCCTCCTTAATTATAGCCATTTTCTGACATGAATACTTTGATCAATTAAGTAAATATCGTCAGCCTGTCTCTCACTGATTTAATAAGATATGTAAAAGTTGAATTTTTAGCAGTATAATTAAGTTGCACCCCACATATATGGCAGTAATCATTCAGTAGATTATACTTACATAAATAGTGTGGGAACTCACAGGCCAGGTCTGATAGCAATATAAATATTTTTGTAAATTTGTTGTTATCATTATCTGGGAGAACGTTGACTGTTACCAAACCTTTGCATAGAAATGCAAGATGTTGCCACATGGTATTAATATATATATATATATATATATATATATATATATATATATATATATATATATATATATTAATAGGGCACTGTTTGGTCACTCAATTTAGCTTTTGTCCTACTTTGCCATATATTCGGTTATTGTTTTAACTCATAAAGAAACAAGATATAAGAAAAAATGCAAGATTCAATTACAAGTAAAATGAAGTAAAGAAAACAGGGAAAAGCACCAACAAGATAGCAAGGCAAAGAGTGGACACCAAGAAGAGTATTGCCACAATTTCCTTTGTAAGTAATCAATCAGCAGCAATCCTAAGTAAAGCCAAACAAATCAAAAATAGGTAGAGATTTTTTTCAACACAGCAGAAAATAAAAGTTGCTATTTGGCAGAGGTATATTCAGCTGAGGGTTAAACTACAAATATCACAAGAGATATCATGAAGCTGGCAATCAAAGAAGCAATGCAGCTGTTTGTTTGTGATTTGAAGTTCATCCAATAAGAGTGTGAAATAGGATAAGGAAAAAGTGGTGGTTAAGCAGTTAAGACAATATGGTAGAACAAATAGATTCCACTTTCTTGGGCTGAAAGTTAAATGGTATTCATATATAAATAAAAAGAAGACCTGGACTCCAGCAACTATATAGAAATATAGCATCTTAAGCATCTATATTTTACAGATAAACGATTAAGGTAACTTACAGAATTGATGATATTCAGTTTGGGTTCATCAAAGGAAAATGTACAGCATACGCAGTCTTTTGTATTCAACAGCTTCAGAGAAAGTGTTGTGAAAAGAGGAAGCACCTCTTTACCACTTTTGTTTATTTTTAAAAGTCATAGGACAGAGTAATCAGAAAACTGAATTTTTTATGCTGCAGGATGAAAGGTCTTCTACCCATTCTTATTTGTTCTAATAATGGATACAATCAGCAAGATCTTAAGACAAACTGTACTATGAGAACTACTTTTTCCAGATGCCTTGGTAATAGTGACACAAATTGAGAAATGATTCCAATGAAGAGAGATTAAATGGCAACAAGAAATGTGGTTTTAAAGTTAACACAAACAGGCATTTAGTGGAATCATGTTAGACAGTTATTGAAATGAACATCACTTACAGGTATGGCAAGTGGAAGCAGGTCACCAATTTTATTTCCCTGAAAGTTATCCAAAATGATTCAAAAGGCACTAAAAGACTGTTTGGGCAGGACTTGGTAGAGAAAAAGTTAAGTGCAAAGATCACCCTGGCATTACCTCTGTAAGTATTTACAGAGAAACCTAATTATCATACTTGTACAGCCTTGAGTTTAGTTAGTCCTATACTTACTTGTAAGGAACAATCATTATATTTAACAAATCTGGTAAGAATTAATATAGCTTAACCAAATCTCCATCATTTTGGGTATGCGGGTCCAATTTGGATCTCAGGGAATGGACCACCCTGCCCTGCACAGTCTCCGGGTTGCCCTTTGGCAAGGCGTAGCACCCGGTCAGCCACCCCTTCCTGGGTAACGGACCCTTCATATCCTGTTGGCCCATCCTGCCCGAGTAGGGATGGCGCATTCTTGGGCGTAGGAGCTTTGCTGATATGAGGCCACCGGCCAGGGATTGCCACTCACTCAGGTCCTTCGACCAAAGGCTAGGCACACCGCCGATAACTGTGGTTGGCGTCAGGAAGGGCATCCGGCCGTAAAAACAAAGCCAAATCCATTAATGCGAATGACAAGACAAGCAAATTTCATACCGGATCGGTCGCGGCCCGGGTCAAAAACGACCGCCTTTTCCTCGGGGAACCAGCGAGGTAATGGAAACTATGCTACTGGCCAACCAAGAAGAAAGCGGAGAGGAGGAAAGAGAGTTACTGGAAGACGAGCCAGGAACAAGAAGCAAAGAAAGGAGACAAACGTCAGAATGGGATCGCTGAACGTGGGAAGCCTGACAGGAAGAGCCCGAGAGGTAGCAGATATGATGGAAAGAAGAAAAATACAGGTGCTATGCATACAGGAGACTAGATGGAAGGGATCAAAGGTTAGACAAATTGGAGGAGGCTACAAAGTCTACTATCACGGTTCAAGCACAACACGAAATGGAGTGGGCATCATCTTGGAGGAAAGACTGGTACAGGGAGTGGTAGCAGTGGAGAGGATATCTGATAGGCTGATGTACATGAGGTTGGAAATAAATGGCGAAAACTTCTGTGTAGTGAGTGCGTACGCCCCGCAGGTGGGATGTGAGGAGGCTGAAAAAGAGGAGTTCTGGAAAAACATTGATGAAACGATCACCCAGCTACCAAGACAGGACCGGTTGTTTGTAGGAGGAGACCTAAATGGACATGTGGGTGAGGGAAATACAGGAGATGAAAGAGTAATGGGCAGGCATGGGTTTGGGAGAAGGAACAGTGCAGGCGACACCATCATAGACCTGGCAACCAGGTTTGACCTCGCAATAGCAAATACCTTCTTCCAGAAAGCAGACCAACACAAGGCAACATATTGCAGTGGGAACTCCATCACCCAGATCGACTACATTCTCTACAAAAGATGTCATCTGAAGGAAGTAATCGATTGTAAAGCCCTACCTGGCGAATGTGTAACAACTCAGCATCGATCTGTGGTGTGCACCTTGAAGCTGATTACGGTTGTGAAGAGAACGTGTAAGAAACCAGCTAGGATAAGGTGGTGGAAGCTGCAAGACAAGGATTTGGAGGCGCAGTTTGTGTCCCAGGTACAAGAAGAGTTAGGAGGGAATGAATTACCTGTGAACTGGACAAGAACAGCTGAAGCCATTCGAAGCATAGCAGAAGCAGTTTTGGGAAAGAGTTCAGGAGGAAAGAAAAGGGATAAAGAAACGTGGTGGTGGTCAGAGGAAGTTCAGAAAGCTGTAAAGAAGAAAAAGGAAAACTACAAAGCTTGGCACAAAGACAGGAGTGACAGAAGGAAAGCAGAGTACCTGGAAGCAAAGCGAGAGGCCAAAGCTGCTGTGTCTAGGGCTAAACAGGTGGCATATGAAGAAATGTACGGTAACATGGACACTGCAGAAGGACAAAGGAAGATTTTCAGAATAGCGAAGCAGATGGACAAGGCATCTAAGGACATCCAACAGGTCAAGATGATGAAAGATAAAGATGGAAGAGTCCTAGATGATGAAGAAGAGGTTTTGAACAGGTGGAAAGGGTACTTTGAAAAGCTGATGAACGAGGAAAATCCCAGGGAAGAGAGGGAAGAAGCAGCACAAGCACAGGAGCGGGATGTACCAAGAATTGGAAAAGAAGAAGTGAAGAAGGCGCTGAGTAAAATGAAGAATGGGAGAGCAGTTGGACCGGACGAGATACCTGTTGAAGTGTGGAAATCGCTTGGTGAGCAAGGACTTGAGTTTATTACAGCAATATTCAACGAAATCCTTGTAACTGGTAGAATGCCTGATGAGTGGAGAAGGAGCACCCTTGTACCAATCTTCAAGAATAAAGGTGATGTGCAAAATTGCGCAAATTATCGAGGCATCAAGTTACTGAGCCACACGATGAAGCTTTGGGAACGGGTGATTGATGGCAGGATAAGGGAAGAAGTGCAAGTCAGTGAGCAGCAATTTGGTTTTATGCCAAAAAGAAGCACATCTGACCCCATCTTTGCACTAAGGATAGTGGCAGAGAGGTTCAGGGAAGGCCAGAAAGAGCTGCATTGCACCTTCATCGATCTTGAAAAGGCCTATGACCGAGTACCCAGAGAGGAATTGTGGCACTGCCTGCGAAGTAATGGGGTGAGCGAACAGTATGTGAGAGCGATCCAGGAAATGTATGAGGGATGCGAGACTGTGGTACGTACATCAGTGGGGGTGACAGAGCCATTCCAGGTCAAAGTAGGCTTACACCAGGGTTCGGCATTGAGCCCACTGCTCTTTGCCATAGTAATGGACGAACTGACAGTGGATGTGAGAAGAGACTGCCCGCAAAATATGATGTTCGCAGATGATGTGGTATTGGTAAATGAAGGAAAGGATGAGGCAGAGAGAGAACTAGAGAACTGGAGGGATAGATTAGAAAGAAGAGGGTTGAAAATCAGCAGAACAAAAACTGAGCATATGTGCATCAACAGCACTGCAAACCTACCGCCAATCAAGATCGCTGGGGAGGATGTACCCGAAGTTGATGAATTCAAGTACCTTGGTTCAACGATCCAAAGTGATGGAGGGAGTGACAAGGAAGTGAGGAAGCGAATTCAAGCTGGCTGGAACAACTGGAGAAAAGCGACTGGTGTGTTGTGCAACAAACATGTCCCAGTCAGACTGAAGGGCAAGGTGTATAAGACATTGGTTCGTCCGGCAATGATGTACGGAATGGAAACGGTCCCTCTCACCAAACGCCAGGAAAGCTGCTTTGATGTGGCAGAGATGCGAATGCTGCGCTGGGCGAAGGGTGTAACCAGAAGAGATAAGATCAGGAATGAAAGCATCAGAAGAGACTTGGGCGTAGCGGAAGCCTCCAAAAAGCTGCAGGAGTGCTGACTGAGGTGGTTTGGACATGTAGAAAGAAGAGATGAGCAGTATGTAGGAAGGAAGTGCATGCAAATGGAGCTACCAGGGAAAAGAAGACGAGGGCGACCAAGACACAGATGGATGGACAATATAAAGGCAGACATGGCAGTAAAAGGGCTCACGAGGGAAGACGCACAGAACCGCATACGGTGGAGAAGTCACATTCGCTATGACGACCCCTAGCAAGGGACATGTCAGCAGAAAGAAAGAAAAAGAAAAAAAATCTCCATCATTGTGGCTTTTTTCATCTTGCATATTTGATGAATTCATTTCATTTATTTCTTAATCCATTGTATGCCTTGTTGTGGCCACACTGCTTCCCATTTCTACAAAATCATATTGTCAACTTCCAGCAGGGACTTAAAGACCTGAAAGGCAAGTTTTCTGGAAGAATTACAATAATGATTTATTCACCCTCATGCATATACTTTTAAAACCAGAGACTGGAATCATTACCTTAAAGCTTTTTAGAACTTTTTTCCTTGTAAGTTGTGTGGTCAAAGTCTCTAATGTTGGTAAAATATTATCTACACATGTGACTTTGCTAGGGACATCTTTAAACAGGACATTGCCTGTGTTTATTCTTTTTCTGTTCCCTGTGATTTTGTCAGAGGACAATTTCAATGCCCATAATACTGTCAGTTTGAAACTTGAAAGTGTGATTCATTTGATGTAATTTGTTTGTATTGAAATGTTCCTGTATAAGGATGGTAAAGTTTCGAGAAGGGAAGCTAAGTAGCCCTTAGATCTTACTGGGTTTTGTCTTTTTTGCATGACATGGGATGCTTTTATCCCTCCACAGACCAAGAGTACCTTGCTTAGGAATAAACTAGTATTAACTCCATATATGCTCTTGGCAAACATTGTTATTTTCAGTTGTCTTTTTCTTTGCTGGTAGGTGCTTTTATTTTACCTGTTAGGCATTGCCATTGTCATACCTACTGACTATCCAATAGATCCAGTAAATCCTTAATATATGTGTTATGATCACAGTTCCAGAATTCATTTCCAGTTAGCATGTATGATCCTATATGTTTGAGATGTTTTTATTTAATTTTGCAGGCTGACCAGGGCTACTACCAAACTAAAATTGCTGATTTGGTCCAGAAAAATGAATGTCGTCTTATTGTAAATATAAATGATGTCCGTGCAAAAAATGAAGCAAGAGCTGTCAAGTAAGTTGATTTTTTATTGTCACCCATTAACTTGAAGGTCAGGATCGTATTTTCTGCCAGTTTTTAATTTCTTTGTTTTGCCTAGTTATACCTAGTATTTGTATAGCGTCAACCCCCAAAGATGCATCTGCCCCATATTCTAATCAATTACTCACTGTCACTCAAATTTACAATTGCAACTTATATACATATTTTTGAATTACTGTATTTGTGCATCACATCATTTTACAGTTATGAAATTGTTTTTTTATCACATATTCATGATCCATAACTTTTAATCCCATGATCATTCCATCTTTTTGACATTTTTGATTTCACAATCTTGTTAACTGGTGATAATAAATGTCAAAATACAGCTTAAGTATCTTGCCAAACTAAATCAGTGTTTTTTTATTGTTGCAATACAAAGAATTTGTTCCCACATTTTGTCATCAAGTATTGACCCACTCCTTGTTTCCCACTCCTTTCCCATCCTTTCCCTCTCCTCTGCCTTGCCTCACATTTCTACCTGCACTTTCAATCTCTTTTCCTATTTTTCATCAACCCATTCCCATTACTTTTCTACCCTTTCCAAACCATTTTCTATCCTTCCTCATTACTTTTCTAAAATCAATGATACCTACTGATATTCACAGGATTAGCATTTGAATTGTTTATGGTTTAATGTGTTGCTTATTACCTGCATCTCTCAGTCTTTCTATCTATTCTCCCATCCATCTATCTATCTACCTATCTATCTATCTATCTATCTATCTATCTATCTTTCTATCTATCCATCTATCTATCTGTCTATCTATCTATCTATCTATCTATCTATTTATCTGTCTATCTATAAATTGATCTATCTATCTCTCCATCTGACCATCCATCAATCCATCCATCCCTCCCTCTTCAAGTAAAGAGGTTCTGCAGTGACAACTTAAACTGTGACAACCTTTACAAAAAGAAATATACAATGCTATAAAAAGAACACAACTATAATTTTTTAAACTCACAAAAAATATCCATCCATCTATCTACCTAACTATCTGTTCTTCTGTCCATCAATCTATCCACTGATCTATCCATCAATCTCTCTGTCATTCTTTTTTATCTATCTATATAGATAGATAGATATTTAGATAGATAGATAGATAGATAGATAGATAGATAGATAGATAGATAGATAGATAGATAGATAGATAGATAGATAGATGTCTGATGATCGAAATATCGTGAAACTACTAGTTGCAATCACAGTTCTTATTTTTTTTGTTTTACCTTTTTTACCATTTTAACTTGTGCCTGAAAATAATCATTTCAGGCTATAAGATATGATGAAATTTATTACATATTTATTTTTGGAAACTTTCTTAGGCTACTTGAGGAATCAGTAGATGAACAGATTGCTTTCCAAGTAAGTATTCTTTTGAAATCATCAATATCATTTAGCCTGTAGGCGTAATGTACAAGACATATTGTATAAGAAAAGCCTTGCCTCTTTTACTTTCTACTTTTGACACAGGTTTTAAGCATTCCCTTTTACTCCTGTGCTCATATGAGCATTAATACAGAAAAATGTACTGACAATAAATCATGAACTTAACAGCAATGTAATAGTCAATTGTAGCTTAATGTATATGTTATTTAGGAGGTTAGAAAATTACACTGTTTTTGAGTTTTTCCTAAGTAAATTTTGATGTTTTATGTTCATAGTATGAAAGTGTGACCTACTTTCTGCACAATTGTGTGCCACAATTGTGAGAAAATGCTTTGAGACTGGACCAAAGGAAAATGCAAAGGTCTGCATTTTGGCAACTTGGTCTTACCAATATTAACCTTCATTCATCTTCTTTCCAGTGCATCTCTCCAGTCAGTGAACATCTCCATCACCTGCTCCTTACTTTTGGCAGTCAGAACTAAGTCGTCAGCATACAGCAGCTGCCAAGGGACTCCTCTTCTGCCCCCTTTCCCCCCCCCGCCTCATCACTAGTATGAATAGTAGGGGACTCAGGGCTGAACCTTGATGAGCTTTGACCTGTATTTCAAACTCCAACACACCTGGCAACTTTCACCTCTTGCTTCAATCTGTCGTACAGTATCATGACCTGACCCACAACCCTTTCAGGTAATCCTTGCCCTCATAAAGCCCACTGTATTGCCCTCTGGGGAACCCTGTCGATTGTTCATCAGAATCAACAAATATGTGATAGGGATTCTTCTCCTTATTGTGATACTTTTCCTGGAGCTACTGCACTATAAAAGTAGCTTCTATTGTTGACTTCTTTGCTCTGTAGCCACATTGGTTCTTTCCAGTGGTGACATTCATTCTCAGTCTTCTGCTTAGAACCTTCTCCTTTATCTTCATGGAATGCTCAGGTAGTTGGAGGCTGTGATGCATGGTGCACTCCAGGAGATCTCCTTTGCCTTTGTAGAGACACACTGTATGACTGCCCCCTCCATAACTCCGGACACCTCTCATCTTTATACACTCATACACTACATAATTGATCATGTTGTCTTATATGTAATATTTTTATGTTAGAAAATTTTCAGTTTGTAGTGGTAATGAAACAAAGTAGCTTCAAAATGTTTACAATAAAAAAAAGATAAATATAGCATTTTTTATTTTCACATTTGCCATCAAAGTTATATGGCCCTCAGAGAAGTTTTTTATCACGTTAGTAAA
Organism: Morbakka virulenta; assembly: GCA_003991215.1. NCBI lineage: Eukaryota > Metazoa > Cnidaria > Cubozoa > Carybdeida > Carukiidae > Morbakka > Morbakka virulenta. Next base: position 347,561 of record RDPX01000236.1, on the reverse strand, counting down.
GTTTAAAAACAGTAGAAATAAACACAATGGAATCTTAGGTGCTAAATACATATATTATATAATATTGTCGAATGTTCCAAGGAAGAAAATCATTCTAACATATTTGTAACATTTCTCTTAACTTCTCCCAACATTTTTTGACAGATGATTGTGCAAAATAACAGAATGGTTAATTTCCTCATATATCTTTTATTTAAAAATTCCATTCTGAAGTGAGGATTACCATTATAGCATTTTGAACAATAATAAGAACCTGCTTATACTGTCCAAACTAATAGTTTCACCCCAAGTGATAATCGGTATGGTTTTATAGCCTTGTACAAATTTTATTGAAAAATTATTCTTTGTTTGTTGCAGAGGGCTCTGAAGGAAGTTGTTTCATCAGCAAGTACAGAGTATGGGAAGAAACATGATGAATTTTTTGTGGGCTTTGAAGGAAGGTATGGCATAATTACACAAACATATATTTAGTGTGTTTTATTATTATTGCTCATTGAACTCCAGTAATTATGTCAACTGTCTTGCAACTGGTATGTTTTGGTATGAAAGTTATTTGTAATATGTAGTAAACCGTGTAATGTTGGCTCAAAGCAACTAATAACTCAAATATATATATATATATATAGTCTAAAAGAACAAAAATAAACACAATGTTAATATAGCAGAAATACAACATTCACCCTCTGCTATTTTTAATTATTGTCGAGAGTCATAACACAAAATAATCCAACATAACGGAAGGCCAAACTAACATAGCGACGCTGTTAGATTGCCTATAAATGAATAAAACATGTGTGGTGTGCATTGGAGCACCACAAATGGCCAACCCAACATAGCGACGCTGATGAGTTGCCTAAATTTGGTTTCAACCAGAATGTATTAAACAATCATAAGTCCAATCTATTTGGAGCTCTTCTTATTCTTTCTGATCTTCGTACGTTTATTAATGCTTCTGAAGTATCTGGAGTGTCCACAATATCGTTCTCGGTTTGGCTATTTTCTTTGTCACCATCATTTATAGTGTCAATATCAATTATGGACATCTGCTCGGTATCCAGGTGGGGATTTCCGATTGGGGCGAGTTGTTTTGTTGATACTGTTGTTTCTCTACCATCTGGAAGTTTAACATGAGCATAATGCGGATTTGCTTCGATTAAACTCACTTCATCTACTAGTGGATCATATTTACTGTTGCGTACATTTCTTCGCATTAGGACTGGTCTTGGACTCATTAACCATGATGGCATTGAGGTCCCAGTGACCGAACGACGTTGGTAATCGAAAAGTCGTTCATGTGGTGTACAATTTGTTGATGTGCATAACAATGACCTTGTAGAATGAAGCGCATCAGGCAATACTTTTTCCCATTGATTTATTGGCAGGTTTCGAGATTTTAGAGCAAGTAGTACAGATCTCCAAATAATACTATTATACCTCTCAACCTGTCCATTACCGGTTGGATTGTATGGTGTTGTTCTACTAGTGGCGATACCTTTCGAGAATAACCACTGCTTAAGTTCTGTTGACATGAATGCGGTGCCTCTATCTGAGTGTATATACCCTGGCATGCCAAAGATGGAAAATAAATTCATTAAACATTTTATAACTGTTTGTGTACTCACATCATTTACAGGGTATGCAAACGGAAACCGAGAATACTCATCCACAATTGTTAGTAAAAACTGATGTCTGGCTGCTGAGGGTAAAGGTCCCTTGAAATCTATTGATATCCTCTCGAATGGCTGAGTAGCTTTGATTAAGTTCGTTTGAGAGGGCTTGTAAAATCTGGGCTTAACTTCTTGACAAATACTACAGTCCCTACATACCTGCTTAACATTTTCCAAAGAATAAGGAAGATTTCTAACTTTGACAAAGTGATAAAGACGTGTAACTCCTGGGTGGCATAAAGCTGCATGTATGTGGTGTAGATTTTCTGATGGTATCGCAGCGCACTTAACTCTTGTGAAAGTGTCAGGTCCACTATTACAACTACCAGGTCGATAATGAATACTATATGAGTATGGAGATAAAGCAATTCTCCAGCGCATGATTTTATCATTCTTTATTTTACTAGTTGATTTATAATCATACATGTATGACACAGAACGTTGATCAGTAATTAAAGTGAAATGTCTACCCAAAAGAAAATGCCTCCAATGGTGAATAGACTCGACTATTGCTTGTGCTTCTTTTTCAACTGGTGAATGGAACTGTTCACTTCCTTGTAATGTCCGAGAGTGAAATGCGACTGGTCTACCACCCTGATTAAGAGTTGCAGAAATCGCAAAATCAGAAGCATCTGTTTCGACCGTAAATGGCGTATTCTCATCGATAGGTTGCATTGCAACTGTTGTAAGTTCCTGTTTTAGTGATTCAAAAGCTTTGACCTCATCATTGGACAATGGGAATTTGGTAACAATATTCAGAATTCGAATCTTATCTGAAAACTTGTGTATCCACCTAGCATAATACGAAAACAGACCGATCACTCGCTTTAATTCCTTCGGGTTTTTAGGTATAGGTAAGTTAAGTAAGGGTGCTAATCGATCTGGATCAGGCTGTACTGAGTTATGAGATATACGATATCCTAATAAATGAATGACATCTGTAGAAAATGTGCATTTCTCTTCACTAAATGTGAGATCCTTCTCCTTTGCAGCTTTCATAAATTCCTCAAGGTTTGCATCGTGTTCTTCCTGATTATTCCCACATATTGTAATATTATCTAAATAAGGAAATGCATCAGACAATTTGCTAGTGTCGATAAATGAATCCATTTCTCTTTGGAAACAGGACGATCCATTGGTTATTCCGAATGGCATTCTTGTGAACTGGTACAACTTTCCATCTGCCTCAAAGGCCGTGAATTGCCTGTCTTCTTCTGATAATGGAATTTGATAATAGGCTGAACGCAAATCTATTGTACTGAATACCTTATACTTTGCAATAGCATTTACCATTTCATCGATTTTCGGTAAAGGATACGCGTCTAACTGGGTGTATTTATTAATTGTTTCTGAATAGTCTACTACCATTCGTTTCTTTGTTTTCTCTTGAACAACAATAACTTGTGCCCGCCATGGTGAAGTACTTGGTTCAATGATACCAAGCTCTAGCAACCTTTGAACTTCAGATGTAATAAAACTCTTATCGACACTGGAATATTTTCTTGATTTCGTCGCAATCGGTTTGCAATCTTGTGACAAGTGTTCAAACAGTTTTGGTGGTTTGGTTTTCATGGTAGTTAATGCTGAAAATGTCAGTGGAGGTTTACTTCCACCATACTCAATTGTTATACTTTTATGCTGCTCTTGGAAGTCTGTACCAAGAATGACATCTGTACATAAGTTCTCGAGAATAAAAAGTTTCACTTTCAGATACCGTTGTTCTCCTAAGGTTATTGAAACCATGCAATACCCCTTTGACTTCACAGTGCATGAAGCAGACGCCATTCCTATTGTATGCTGTGATGAAATTGTTTTAAGATTTAGTAAATTGACTAGCTTTTCACTAATAAAGCTTTTATCTGTGCTTCCACTATCGATCAAGGCTTCAGCTCGATATTTATCATTTAAAAGAATAGGTGTAGTCACACGAAAAGGCGAGTTAGATGATGCGACAGATGCACAAAAGTAATCATCATCAAATTGCAGAGAAGATGCTAGGATTGCTGCACTAGTAGTTGTAGAAGATCTGCATAATTTTCCAAAATGTCCTACCTTTTTACATTTGTAGCAGGTAGCTTCTCTGGCAGGGCACTTCGTTCTGGGGTGGCGAGAATTTCCACAAAACCAGCAAGTAGACTGTTTCCCTTGCGGTTTGTTGGTAATACCAGCAACAGGGTTCGAACTACTTTCTTCATCAGGTTTTGGTATAGCTGCATTTATTCCAGGAGAAAGAGTGTAATGGTTAGAACTTTGCTGTGCAGTATCGAGAGCTCTAGCTTTTTCTATTGCAGTTTGAAGGTTAAGTGTTCGGCTTTCAAGTAACCTCTGACGTATAACGTTCGATGATATGCCATTTATAAAGGCGTCTCGTATCATTTCTGATTTGTACTCATCGGCACTCACAGGAGTAAAATTACAATCTTTAGCAAGGGTTTTTAGCTCATTCAGAAACTGGTCAATGGTTTCTCCCACCTGCTGTTTTCTAGTTGATAAAATGTGCCTAGCGAGGATTACATTTTTCGGTTTAATATATACATTCTTTAATGTCTCAATAGCTTCTTCATACGTATTACAGTCTGAGATATACTCATATATGTTTGGTTCGATATAGTTGATCAGAATATTGAACTTGTTAACTGTTCTGGCTCTAGCTCCACTACCATCAGTGGCTTCACGATTATTGTCAAAGGAGTCTATGAAATTAGTAAAAGTTCTAAACCAATGTTTATATACTTTATCAGCATCAGTCGTATTTGAGTTATTAGTTGCTTTGATTGTAGTAAACCGTGTAATGTTGGCTCAAAGCAACTAATAACTCAAATATATATATATATATAGTCTAAAAGAACAAAAATAAACACAATGTTAATATAGCAGAAATACAACATAATATATTATGTTATATAAGCCTGCAATTTTATACAAAAGCAATTATGTAAACAGAAGATGTGCCGACTCAAAAGTGACCATACAAGAATTTTGTTGGTGATTGACTTACTTGTGTTCATGGACCCTTTCGTGTTTACCTATTTGCAACATATTGTAAAGATATAACAGTGTCAAGCATTGGCAAACTGGTCCAGCTTTTCCTGCAGAGAGTACTCAAAATGTGTATAAACAAAGGGCTCAGGGTTGAGTGTCACCAAGGCCTTGTAAAATGTCTAGCAGCTAGACTACTTAGATTGGCTTACAGACACAGTGCAAAGTTTTGGACTGCAAACTAAGTTTCTAATAAAAATGATTACTGGGTAGCTTGTGTGCCTTAAGCAAGTAAATCACCAATAAGGTTTTGTACTGTCACTTTGACTCTGTGCGCCCTCTAATATTTACAAGATTACTACAGTTTATTAAGTATTACTCTGTCCCTGACCTATTAGAATTGTAACTTTTATGTTTTATTTTATACTGTAGTTCCAGATATAGAATAATCAGGAATCAGGTGATCAACATGACTATAGTCTTTGTTATATCCTACCCAGGTTTCTTAACCAGATCTACTTCCTATGATCTTTTTGAATTTACATCTGCAGCCATAATTGGTTCCTTTTTTTGGTAATTTTTTACATTTGCGTACATATTGTCTTTATAGTTTTGGAAGCAAACACGTGACACCCAGGAGTTTATCTGCAAGAAATCTTGGGAACATGGTATGCTGTGAGGGTATTGTTACAAAGTGTAAGTGTGTGCACTTTTTAAAACTTCTCCAGGACGATTTTTTTCATTAAATTTGGTAATGCTATCATTCATATTACTGGCATAATTGCAATACCTCCTATCAGACACTACTTGATATTCTCATGTGCCTTTGTGGTCCTTTCTTTACCCCATAATAAATGAGCTTCTCTCATAAGTGTAGCATTTCTGTGTGTGTTTTCTCTAATATGAATTAAACCATACCTAATAAAGATGATTTTACCCATAAAGTAAAAGCAGAACACAGTTTCTTGACAAGGACAAATATAGTTTGAAATATTGGCCCTGACACAGAATCTATGCCCACACAAAAGGCTGATGTTAAGTCAACTTTTGTAGTTTTTAAAAGAACTGGGAAATTTAGTCAACTTGTACTCAATTTTTGTTGTGTTACTGTAATTAAATACTTTCTGTACAATGTAGCTACAAGTATAACAATCTATGTGTCATTTATACAGAAATGTAGTATAGAGCCCAGTATTCTTTTGCTTTCATTGCCAACATTTGTAATATTTTTAATGGGAGCTGTAATTTTATTATTTTCAGATCTTAAAAAGGGGACGGTTTGGTTTTATAAAGATTTATAATCAGTTCTCACTCTGTTGAGAGAGATGAGAAACGTTGGTCTCAGTTTGAAATAATTTATAAAAATGATTATGGTTATGCATGCATGATTTGAACCTGACTACATTTGACAGTTGGCTTCGTTCTCAGGAAAGGGTGCAGTGGCTTGTACTTTTTTATGACCTCACTTTCATATTGGTATTTTTGCAACTTTTTAAGACATTTGTGTAATTATAGAATATTGGAGAACATGTGACATTTCTTGTAGGCTCACTTATAAATATGAAGGTTGTTCGAAGTGTCCACTACTGTCCAAAGACCAAAAAGACAATAGAGCGTCGGTATACTGACATGACATCATTAGATGCATTTCCGTCGTCGGCAGCTTACCCAACAAAAGATGATGAAGGAAACCCACTAGAAACAGAATATGGACTCTCGGTCTATAAAGACCATCAAACACTTACTATTCAGGTTTGTAAAATGTTTTCATTTTTGAAATGACTTCATTACTTTGTGTACAAATAAGGTTTTTGTTTATTATAGGTAAATTGGGAAATTATGTCATTCACAACAGCTCTCCATAGTTACACAAAAGCATTTTTTCGATGTTGAAAATTTAGTTAATATTCTGGAGACTGAAATTATTTACATTTTTAGTCAGTTATTTTGCCTACAACCCACATTTCTAACTTTTGGGAACTAACGCCAGCCAGTTGGCATCATATTAATTTATATTCATTTTGAGTGACTTTGGGATGGAGTTTTAAAGCGTGTTGAAGTCAACAGTCATTACAGGCCTATTTTAGTGGGGAATTGTTAGGGGTTACTTCCATTTGTGACATATTGAAGATTTGAAATTGGGCAGTTTGTCATAGGTCAGAAATCATAAGGAAAGGTTACGAAAACTTAGGTGGAATGACCAATGGTGTCAAGAACACAAAATACTTTAAACTCGTGCAGTTCGTATTTCCACGTGTCGTGGAAAATGCAAATCAACAAAATAAACCTGGTAAGAATACTACCAGAGAATGTTACGAAATAAAAATATGTCACACTTTTGGTTTCAGAGTAGAGAATGGTGCTTTGATATTTTCTGGGTCAGTTGGCTGGATAGCTCCTATGACATCACTTAAAATGCCCCACGCTGTAGTGTTTTGAAAATTAATATTTTTATATTGTAATTATTAGGATTCCAATGTGTCAAAATTCATTTGAATTATGAATTATATTTTATTTAGGTCTCAAACATTTAAATAGGGAGAAAAACTATAACAGTCCGATTGGAAGAGAATACATCGTTTGTGTATTGGTTCATTAACACCTTTGTGTTACTTGTGTGTTTTATTTACTAGTTTTTTCCCGCCGCTGCAGGTTTCATTTGTCAAAGATGTTGTTATTCGTGTTAATTTCATGCGAAGAGGTCCGGGTGAAGGTGTTCGTCTTATTCTTTTTTNATATTGTAATTATTAGGATTCCAATGTGTCAAAATTCATTTGAATTATGAATTATATTTTATTTAGGTCTCAAACATTTAAATAGGGAGAAAAACTATAACAGTCCGATTGGAAGAGAATACATCGTTTGTGTATTGGTTCATTAACACCTTTGTGTTACTTGTGTGTTTTATTTACTAGTTTTTTCCCGCCGCTGCAGGTTTCATTTGTCAAAGATGTTGTTATTCGTGTTAATTTCATGCGAAGAGGTCCGGGTGAAGGTGTTCGACTTATTCTTTTTGACATTTTAGAAGCGGTTAAAAACGTTTTTCTTATATATATATATATATATATATATATATATTATTTATATATATCTTATCGTTTTACTATGGTAAGGGTAGGACCTACCTTTACTCTAAGAGCAGCTTTTGGTGATGTCATGACGCAGGGACCTGTTTTGATATATTTCGTTGTACATCCGTTTGTAAGTCAATCGACACAAGTTAATTGGGTAATCAGCGCTGATTTTGAGCACCGTTCTTGTTCGCTTGTAAAAATCCCTCTCTACAGTTAACAGAAAGTTATCTCCTTCCCCCCTCATTTAGCCTTCCTGCAGAGCGCAAACTAATAAATTCACTTTGTTACAACATAATAAAATTTCGACCCAACGTAAGAAAACTGAAAAACTAGAAAACCGTAATAGCCTGGTACTCTTTTTTCACGATAAAAACTAAATGAAATAAATGAAATGTAATTGTTTATAAAGATAGACGAAGAAAATACATACCATGTTGTAGCTATCTGTCAGATTAGTACAAATAACAGTGATGTGATACAGTTTGTCATGTCAAGAATCTAATGACTTATGCTACCTTACGTGTAGAGAGTTATTCTTCCTATAATTGGGTAGTTGGGGTGATGATAAGTTCTGGCTACATACAAAATCAAAATAATTCCACCAACTCTCACGGCAGAAAATTTAATGACTTCAAGTATTTTTGCGGTCATTTCTTGAAGTGGAGCTTTCCATCTGTTCCATTGGATAGTACACCATATTATGCCATTTGACAATTTATGCCTGTTTTCGTCCTTTGTATTTTCACTACCCCTTGCTCTTTCAAGAGCAAACTTATTTTTGTCAGCTGGCAAATGAGTAAAAGGGAACAAGAAAAATTTGGTGATGGAAATAGATTCAGTTGTTCAATGTGTGTACTATTTTTCCAAAAAATCTTATAGCTAATGTGTGTTAGTAACCAAAATGCAACTGAGCCTTTACCCTAATAAACATTGAGTGAAAATTTACGTTATTTATTCCCATGTCATCTAATATGTTCTAACAGGCCTGAGCATCGACTCAATATCGGATATTCCAAAGATGTTCATGTCTTTGACTGTTGTGTTGCCCAAGCTCTTTTATGTCCTGCGAATACAGAATTTCATACTTAAAAACACTTCCCAAATGTTTTGATTAAGCTGGTTTCTGCACTGTTTTCATTTTTGAAGGAAATGCCAGAAAAAGCTCCGGCAGGTCAACTACCACGGTCAGTAGATGTTGTTGCTGATAATGACCTTGTAGATAAGTGCAAAGTAAGTAGTTGTTGGTTTTTTTTGTCAAATCATAGTTTTGGTGTCTCCTATCCAGTGCTGCTTTTTTGCGGTTGAAAATATATTTACTGGTTTTCAAAAACAAGACTTGAAGTAGAGATTTATTATTCTGGTAAAAAGTTCTTTTCCTGGTTCTCAAAAGGACCAAGATTGGCATCTTGGTCCCAGAATAAGCAGTTTTTTCAGTAATGTAAACAGCTAGAAGATCAACTGCTACCCACGCTGTAATCTGACTAATCGTAAAATGTATTGGAGGGTTAGAAGAGGCAGTAAGCTTAACTACCTAATTTTTTCGTTTTTATTGCATGCACCAAATAGCAGATTCAAGTTTGTACCCACGTAATGCTGAGTTGATGATTGGTTATGCATTCTTAATTGTTTCCATCAACTTTGGCAGTAAGCAAATAAGAGCCGTTTTGTCTTGGGCGGAAAAATTGATAAGAAACATGGTTGATATAGTGGTAGCTTAATTGTTCTCTGTAGAATATATTTAGCTTTTCACTTCATTTTGTTTTTCTTTCTATTCTGAGTATTGTCAGCAATAATATACGAAAGTTATCTTTTGAAAAAAAGAGGAAAATCGAGATATACTCTGGGTTTGATTAGGCTTAAATTTTACCCCAGTATGCTGTATGAAAAGGAAATTTAAAAAAATATTTTATTCAAAGGTATATGGCAGTTTTATTTGTTTGCATGATTAATTTCCTTATTTGTTTACTAACAATAGCCCTACTACTCTCAATAGCTATTTCTATATGACGGCCAACAGACCTGAAATGCTGTATGGAGCTAAAACGTGGTTATTGAAGAAAGCATAAGAGAGGAAGCTGGAAGCCACAGATGAGGATGGTGCGATGGATGACTGGACTATCTCTGTTGGAGCACGGAACAAGCGCAGATTTGAGAAGGCATGCCAAAGTAGTCGAAGTGGGGAGGAAGGCTGAAGAGGTTAAACTCCGCTGGTTTGGACACCTTATGAGGAGAGAGGAGGAAAGTATTGTGAGACAAGTGTACCATCAGCAGGTAGTTGGAAAAAGAAGTAGAGGGCGCCAGAGGTTGAGATGGAGAGACAGACTGCAGATTGATGTGAAAACAGTTGGCGCTGTGTCGGACGATCCAAGCAATAGGAGGGTGTGGAAGAAGAAATGCCGATCGGCCGATCCATCTTGCAGTTGGAATAATACCGAATGAAAAGAAGAAGAATAGCCCTACTTTTGCTAGATAATAAATACGTAGTCAAAACTTAGTATTCAGTGTGATTATTTCTAAATGTTTATTGTTGCAAGTAAAATTACCTTTATTTCAACGGAAATAAACGTAAAATTACTTGCGGTACTGAAGTTCTGTATCACAAATCTTTTATTATTTTTTTTGTAATTTGAACCTATCCCCTGATAAATAAACATGACAGAAAGGCAGTGGGAACGACGAAAAGGCATCGAGTAAACTCAGTTTATTGCAAAGTCATATGACGTCACTAGCTGCAACAACTATAAGTAATGTTACCTTTAAAACGTGAAGGAATACGAAGGTAAGGATCGCGATAGCATTAGTAGGAAACGGAGGATAGAATCAAGGCAGCTACTCACCACTGGTGGGTTCTCGCAGAAGTATTCAATTTACACAAACAAGCTGTTAAGTGCCGGAAAAAGACAATATTTTGACATTTCTCCCCTGAAAGACAATGAATGCGTCTAAACCGTGTTTTACAGTTATATGTGCTATCTATCTTTCAGTACTTAATGCGCTTAAACAACTACCAGCGCCCAGATAATTTTTCTGAGTTATTGAAAGGTATTGTACACGATCCTTAAAAAATTAACTTTATAGCTTTAAGCGTGTCCCGCTGCTAAATGTTGATTTATCTCATGTCGAGTAGAAACCGTGGTCTGGTCGATGATTCACTTACAAAAGATGACTTATCTTAGTCCTTGTATTTACTAAATCAGAGATAAATTGATCGATTTTAGTTAAATGATTTTTTCTGTTTTGTAGCCAGGAGACCGGGTACAGGTTATTGGGATTTATCGTTGCCTTCCGTCGAAAAAGTCTGGACACACATCGGGAACTTTCAGGTATGCCTTGCTTTCATCAGCCACTAAACCACCCATGTTGTTGCCTATTGTTGCAAGATACTTTTCCTATTGACGTGGCACCTCAGATGTATCCAGGCCACCTTTTTGGGTTTTAAAATTATCAGGATTTTAAAAAGATTGTAGAAAGTTACTTAAAGAGCCTGGAGACTTCCCATTTCGTCCAGTGATGTAGCTCTTAGTGATGGGGTTGCCAAATTTTGATCAGTGGAAAGCTTTTACTGAACCATCGGGGACCAGGATTAAAACGTCAGCTCTGTGTTAGTAAAAATTTAGTTGTTTTCGCACTGGATTCTTATTTAGTTACAGTGTGTTTGTTCTTCTTATTTTATAAAACACCAATTTCGACATTTACTGAACATTTAACTGGGTATTAAATGTTAAATATACGCCAATGTGCTGGTATATTATGAATTAACAATACTTAAACAAGCTGATAGTAAAGTTTTGAATGTAAACGTTAGTGATCATGACTGAATTAATGTGTTCTCTTACGAAGGGAAAACTATATAGTTGACCGTAATTGGCGGTATCGAGATTCGCCAGTAAATGTTATGTTTTACAACAAGAGTGTTGTCAGTGTCAGGGCATTGGGTAAACTCAGGGGAGCATAGTTTTTTCGTTGCCGCAAAGGGCAATGATGATAACAAACCATTTATTGGTTCCATTTTCCACTCTATGGTACTGCATGCCCTTCTCTTCCATACTCGTTTTTATATCCTCAGTGTTTCCTGAAGCCATTGATCATTCATTTCGCTTCATGCACCCAATCGTTGTAGAATTGCAGACAGTCAAGTCATTAAGTGACTCTTTTGGAAATTTCCCTTACATAGCAACTTAGAGGTTCCGTCATGTGTGCGCACTGTAAGCAAATTTTAAAAATCTGTTGCTTAAATCGCGCCCCTTGATTATGCAAGGACCTCGCAAATCTTTTAAAAAGACATACATTGTACCTTTAAAAACATAACATTTTTGAGAAATAATACTTTTTTGAATGTAATGATAGGACAATTGATAACCAATCTTGGTTATCAATTGGACGAAAAAATGTAATAATGTTTTGGGTTTTTTAATTTTCAAAAACTGAAAATTGTGGAAGTAAGAAAATGTTTTGGAAATGGAATACAGACTAAAATGTAAATTTGTTGGTAGTGATGGTAGTAATAACGGGAATAAAGGGATAGCAGAAGATTTGTCAATATTTAATAAATATTAATTGGGATACAAAAATGCTTAGAAGGCACCTAAAGGTGATATGAAAAATTCTCTTTAGATCATTATCAATAATTCCTTTTTCACAACTCTAAGACGATGATCAGCAGCTAATTGTGATGGTTGGACATTGACTAAGCTAACAAGAAAAGGCACATTAGCTTCAATTAGCAGCCCAAGTTACTTCAATGTAATTATTGTTTCTAAGACATGTTTCTTTTTTGAGAGACTAAAACAAACTCCCTATGTTTACAAACTGATACTGTTATCTTGTTAAGAGCTTACGGTAATAAAAAAATTATAAGCACAAACATTGTACAGATCTGTCGAACTATATAACGGAGATAGTATTGTACAATTAAATTGGCTGTAAAGAAGTTAATAATGAAGCACGTTATTTTGCTGTTATATTAACCGATGACATGCAAGTAGTAAGAGCTGTATTTACAGACGTTTTTGCCCCCACAGCAACAGGTAGCAACGTATAATTGTAGAAAATCAATTCCCCTGCAGACTTCACTTTTGGTTAACCAAAATGATTAAAGCAATGATAACAAGAGAATCTTTATTATAAGACATAAAATTGTTTCTATTAATTTTAAGTTAATTTGTTCTGTCAGAGATAAGGTAAATAATGTCGTCTGATAAATATAGTTTAATAATGTTATTTCTTAAATGAAAGATAAAGACAAATACATGTGGTAAAATAGAAACAATGTTTATTAATTACATTTTAAAAGCTTGGGTTTCGTAGCTAGGATGAAAGATGTCTTTATTGCTCCTTATAGGTTTCATATGAAATTTACTGATTAAATAACGACTGACCATCGCTATGTTAACAGGCTATTTTGTTTGCAAGTTCTTTCCCTTTTACATCAATCTTTTGACAGCTTAAGCCCTTGGGAGTGAGCCAACTGATCTTGAGTCTTTTCACGTTGTATCGATTTATAGTATTTTAAGCTTTTTTCCTTGAATGATGAGGTGTTTTAAACATATAAAAAGTAAAAGAAAAATTTGAAAAAATAGAATAGAACATTGTCCACCGTGAGCATGACATCAGAAACGTGTCCTTGATTTCTGGGAACAACTTTTTATTAGCGTTGCTAGATCGTATCCTTTATTATGTGGCATATGAGAGGTTTCCATGTACACAGATCTTTAATTGACAAATGTGTGCACATTATTTTTGGGCAAAACCTATTTCTATTGCAGCAGATCGGGATCAACATCGAAATTCTGGAAATAGTTGTAAACAGGGTCTATGTAATGATATTGGGGGCAGAAACTATATTATTTAATCTTCTTGCCCCTTTACGATTCGGAAGTTGATATGCAGCTGTAGTTAAGTCTGAGGTAATGAACCGATGGCGTGGATTTGGGTATTTTTTGTTAAGTATGTTTACTAATTTAACGTATTTTAATCGAGAAAAGTAAAAACCGACGGCCCATGAAGAATATTCTCGATTTATTGATATTTTCCAGTTTTGATTTGAGATTTGTTTTGAGGTTATTAAAACATGTTAATGTATTAAAGGCGACGGGCACACAACTTCGTGTGAATACTGGGTTGGCATCCAGCGCCTTACCCGTGCTGGCACTGGCAGGAGTTAAGGAGTAGGGATGGCGCCAGGTGCACTAGAGTGCTGGTGATTGATGTGCCGGCCGGGCTTATTTGCTCTTAAGCTGCTTGTGAACAGTACAGTGACTGCCGATGCATAGCGTAGGCTTAGTTTCTGTTGCTATTTGGGCCTGCCAGTGTCAGACGTACGGGCAGATGGGGTTCGTTAGCCTTGGGTAGTAGCTCATCTAAGTGAAGGACAACACTGATTTCAAACCTTGAGGTAAAATCAGGAGCCGGAGTCCCGTAGGCAGTTTGGTGCCACTCTCAGCACCATGCTGGCAACTCCTGCAATAAAACTGGTTCCCAGTCGTATCGGTACTACCCTTCCACGGGATCGGCCCAGTGCTGTCGAGAGGGGGGATTTACTGCATGGGTAACAGTCCATCCTCCTACGCGCTACCCAGGCTCTGCACTTTGTAAAATGATATTCACTCGAAGAGATGTCAGCAAAGTGCGGCCCCATAGTCCTGAAGGACTAAAGGGTGCCTACTACTAATGTATTAAATAAAAAAAAGAAACCATTAGTAAGTGTACTTGTTACAAAGCGTGTCATTATTGCTATTAAGGTTGCCCAATTAAAATCAGATTTGTTTTGCCAGTTTAGAAGCATTTATTTTAACAGACTTGTAGCGATTTCCGAAAGGATTTATTTTGTCCACTGCGTGTTCTCATCTTATTTTCGCCTCCGGTGTACCGTTACAGGATCACTTTTTCTCCTGTACACTCAAGATAACAAACGAAGTTTTTTGTACCTACTGAGACATTTTTCTTTCTTTGCCTGTCATTATATTAACAAATCGTTAATGAACTTTAAACAATGACTTTTTGACTTGTTCTTTTGTACACCCAAGATGGCATGGGAACTTTACTTTAGCATGTATGCAATTTTCCTTCATTTTCCTCCTGTTATTATATTTACAATCCGTAATCCAACTTTTAAGATGACTTTTTCCCTGCTTCACATTTTCCCCTGTACACACAAGATAATACGCAAGCCCTTTCTCGAGTATTTTAACTAACCTACCAATATAGATGTTCTAGAAATTTAATTTAGTTTGAAGTATTAACTTATAAAGGTATTTTTCATTTCCTTCATTTGTTGTTTTTCTATTGTAGAACGATTGTAATTTCCAACAATATCAAGATTCTCAGCAAAGAAGTATCACCTAACTTTTCAGCATCAGATTTATCAAAAATACGAAAATTTAGCAGGGGAAAAGAAGTAATTTTGGATATTTTTCTTATATAAACCAAACGTTTTATGATCCTTTTTAGAATGAGTGGATATGTAATTTTTCAACATGTTCACATAACTATTTACAGTGGCAGTTGTGACTACTATAAGATCAAAATAGGCATCCCTATTACCCTTTATTACTCACATAACCAATATTTTTATGGCCTTAACCCTATTTTTATTATAATTATGTTTATTGTTTTTATTTTTCAGTCTGGAACTTAAGTCCAGGAATTTGGAGCAAACGGCGAAAAGCCGCAGCGAATTTTCAATTCTCGATAATGCAGGAGGCATCGTAAAACCCTTGATTTTCCTTTTTTATACTGCCTGTTGTCAATGCTGCACTTTTATTGTAATTCCTTCCCTTTCTTTAAAAGTTTTCCTTTCCTGTATACCTTGTACACCGAAAACCGAAATACCACATCTAGTCTCTTTGATTCTCTCACATTTTTGCCATCTCATGCTTTAAATTCTGATATTTTTCAGAAATCTTTTGTTCTTTCCACATTTCTCGTGTGTCATCCAACACAGCCACATCATCTATTGTACCTTCTTTTTTTCCTTTATCAATTATTGCAATACATAGCCTTCCAGACTTGTACTTGGGATTTATTCTGGGTTTTTGCTGGAATCATTCTCAAAATACTCGGAGAGGACTATGCTCTGACCATAGTGCTATCCACTTTTTGTTTTTCATTGGTTTACATTGTACGTATTGCTGTTACTTTCTGCGCTGGCTCACTGGATTTACAAACTACGTATTAATAGCAATCATTTATATTAAAGTGTATTTCTTTTATATGCATTGAAAAATTTAGATTTGCTACACTCCTGTCTTTGCACCACACATACTTTACCAAGATTAATCAGACATTTCCACAAAAATGTTTTTCTAATTGTTTGTCAATCTCAACTCTTCCGTTGGAATCTCCTCTTTCAACAAAGCGACTATTACTATAACACTAACCATGTAAATAGCTTTGCCTTAAAAATTCTAAATTATAATTATAATTATTATTATGATAATAATTTATTACTTTATTATTATTATTATTATTATTATTATTATTATTATTATTATTATTATTATTGAGTGGTGGAGCAATACGAGCCCACGGGGGACTCAGGGGTAGAAACCCCAGCAAACCCATCCGACTCCTACCCCGATCGTCTTAATACCCCTATGTTTGATCTAGCCCATTCATAATTACCAGGCCAAACTAGTTCGTGTACCCCGCCAACTAATTAAGATCAGAGGTCATATGCCTCACGACGCCACGCCCTTTGCTGACAATAATAGTCTATTATTATTATTATTATTATAATTATTATTAATATTATTAATATAAGTATTATTATTATTATTATTATTATTATTATTATTATTATTATTATTATTATTATTAACAAAAGATACAAGAGACAGCTATCAGATTTTCCAATTACACTTATAATCGACCCCTCAAGGATTGGACTTAATCAAAACTACTTCTCTTTGCATAAATGTGAGCTGGTTTGTTTTGGATTTTTTTGTCGTCTTTTTAGTTCGTCCACCCCCACCCCCACCCCCTGTTATTTAGAGGATACCGTGGGAAATTGTAGTGAAGTGTTTCAATAAAAACAGATGACGTGTGTGTGTGTGTTATGTGTATTCGTTTGTTTGTTTGTTTTGACTTCACTCATTACGTACCGGATCGTCGCCCGGAGATGCAAGTTAACTAATTTTGGCACTGCGCTTTCTTTTCATTAAGATAGTCTAACTCGTTTCATTTAAGGCACACACTTGCAATTTAATATGATAATTGGGATTTAGTGATTACTTTTCTCCGTGCGTTATTATCTTGATGGCATACTTGCTTACTTATTTACTTACCTGTTATTTGTAATCATTATCTTCAGGCTGTAAATAAGTATCATTGGTATGCAAAATACTTTGGTTGTATCTGTTTTTTCAACTGATTTAAACTTTAAAAAGAATATTACTGTCAATTTTTCTTAATTTTCCTTTCAAGGATGTTTTCGAAGCTCTCTCAAAGTCGTTAGCACCATCAATTCATGGACATGAGTATATAAAAAAAGCTATTCTTTGTCTGCTGCTGGGTGGTTCAGAGAAGATTCTAGAAAATGGGACAAGGTTGAGAGGGTAAGATGAGAGATTTGTTTATCGCCGTTAAGGAGGCAAATTGTCAGCGACGGCTGGAGTATTGGGTGCCGTTGGAACCTCAATTATTGCATTTGTAGTGGTCAACTTGCTTTTCAGGTAAAGCTTCAATACTTGGCCGGATTCTCACAAAGGTTTGGTTAAAAAACTGCGGAAACAAGGCCGTGTTTTTCCACCACTCCTTTTATTATATAAAAAGAAGGCACATTGCTCAATCAATCACTTGACATCGGGACCAGGAATCCTACTGAAATATTATTATATATATTACACTACTTATTTTTTGTGCAAAAACTCTGTAAAACGTAAGTTACTCTGACTTGTACACACATCTACCCGTTTTAAGGCCGGTTTGTCTATTTTCCAATATTTAAAGCCTTAAATCTTATTCCAGAATCTTCTTTTGGCACTTATCAATTGGCTTGAGGTTAAAATTGCGAAGCACTCAAATTCGATATTGGTGAACTTTTGAATTTAAGATTCCAAAGTTTTTCCCTTAGCTTGATAATTGCAGTTTAATTAAAGTTTTTTCTTAATTTTTTTTATGTAGTTGCCGATTTTTGTTATTTTTGTTCCAATTTTTGGTACATTTCATAGAGATAAAATATTTTCCATAAAGTACAATTTTTTCTTATTTTGATAACTAGAGACATTAATATCATGATGGTTGGTGATCCATCAACTGCGAAGTCACAATTGCTGAGGTATGTTAACTGCTATTTTTAATTGTATGAAATAAAAATCTGTGTAATTTTAGAATTTAGAGCTGTAATAATTTAGATGAGTAATAGAGGATTCTTCCTGTATGGAGTTGTTTGAAAACCATAGGCAGTTGATAAGATGAGATCTTATTAACTTCGTTGAGCCCTCTCAATTTCATCTTGCACCAAATTACAAGTCTAAAGGGCAAGCTCTTTTTTGACGACTCGGGAGGCTATGAAAAATGAATTCACTTGTGATTAACACTTGTGATTTGTTTGCATACTAATTTTATGTTTTAATTTTGTTTCACTATTTAACTTTAGAAATTAAATGATCGCAGATTTTGCAAGGTATTCAAAAACAGAGAAGCGGTTGAGAAAAGGGAGAGATTTAAAAAGACGGGGAGAATAAAGTAGAAAGCTTTCGGGAGGGGTGTTAAGTGGCAGCTCTTACATCATGATAGATTTATTTCTTGTTAACCTGATTGGGAGACGATGTGATGATACATGACATAATTTTAAACTGTAGTGAGACAGACCTTACTTTAGATATTTCTGTGGACTTTATATGTTCCATCAATTGGGGTAAACATGGCTTCTTACATTCAATCTGTCCAAAACTAAGCTTCTTTTTGTTCGTCATTCCCGATCCTGTCTTAATTCCCTATCTACCTTAGTATATAGCGTCACCCTAAATGAATCCGAATGTTTCAATCGACCCTTGGGACTCAAAATACACCAGATCTCACATATATTGCATACATAAGATCCTCCGGAAGAGAATCATTGCAAACGTCTTTTGGAACAACAGAAGGCTTCATTGTGGGAAGGTTCTTAATAAGCTGATGAAGAATTTCCATCCACTTGGGCTCCTATCTCAAAAAATGCACTTTCTTGACCCAATCTGGACTGGTATTCTGAGGATTGTGAAAACTTGAGTGACAGGATGAGCACTTTCACCAAGATAACCGAATGATGGAGAAAAGCTATCACGTTAGATGAGATTTCAACTTTCTGGCCGACTACTGGTGGTGCATTAGGAGGAATATGATGTCTGCTTGTTACAGGGGGAAGTTTATAAATAGACCATTCACTCATGAATAGGCCATTCATCCATGAATAGCGTTTTAACATTCAGTAAACTTTTTATAAATAAACCCATCCCAAATGTGCTATTATTTTTTATTATTTTTTATTCAGTTGTAAACAAATGAGAATATAGATTGTTCTAGTATGTGTTAATTTTTCAAAAAAATAATTTCATCGGGTAAAAAAAGCATGGCTTTCGATGTCTTTTCAAAATATTAGTCTAAAATCTCTTATTTAACGTTAGACCTGGCCGGATCTTGCTTCCAGTCGAGGATGTTTCTTATGCCCGAAGTCACCCTACAAAAGATAGATCAGATTTGGGCTGATTCACCCAGATCATACTCTCCAGCCATTATGAAGTATAAAATCACCTATGCAGACTACTTAGTGATGAACTCTTCTTAACTTTGCAGCCCTTTTCTCTTAGAGATCGACAACCCCTAGACTTTTTTTTTTCTTTTAAAAGCATTTTCTTTACCTTGTCTCTAAGTTTTATTTAAACCATTTGTGTTATTTAGATATGTTCTTCATACTGCACCGAGAGCTATACCGACTACAGGCCGTGGTTCCTCTGGTGTAGGGTTAACAGCAGCAGTCACAACTGATCAGGAAACAGGTAATTCTGGCTACGTATAACCGTTTTTACATTGGTTTTCCACTTTATTTTTGTGTAAAAAGTATAAATAATGCCGTCGTGGTCACAAAATTTCGCAAAAGGTAAGAATAGAGCCCTTCTTTCGTTTACCCGTCAACCCATGTCGCAAGAATTGATAAGCTGTAACGTTTTAACAAAACTGATCTTGTCAAATGCTTGGTGTGGCCCTGTTGTTAAAAGCATCGTGTGCTGCTACTTCATGAAGCAAGATTAAAAATACTCGTTGAGTTCGTCCCGATCTTACATTTTCTTTGCTTTTCCTTTAATTTTTAATTCCCTGGCCATTGTTTGTGCGTCACACCAACGTCATCATCACGCAACACGAAGAAAGGCCATTTTATGAATCACTGTTAAACGAAAAAAATACAATTCACGGACACTCTCGATTATGTTGCATCTAGAACTCAAACTTCCATTGAGTTGTTTTGTTATCAGTGGGGAAATTTTGTTTACAAATGCCATCTTGAATGATGGCATGAAGCTTGGCGTGACGAGGAATTGCAATAGGCTGTAATCGCTGGAGACAATTGATCCATGAAGTCACCAAGAATCGGCATCGACTCTGGCACCTAGCAACAGCAGACGAGGATCTGTATAGAAACGTGGCAAAAATTTACCGTGCCAAACAAGAGAATTTGATGAAATTTAACCAGGAAGCAAAATAGCTGAATCTTAGTGGCAGAACAGTATGTTTCAAGTAACAAAGAACTGATTCTGTTGCTATTTAAATCTTGAAATGAAAGCTTCGTCAGCAAGGCTAGACCGTGACCTAGACCGTGACCTAGACCGTGACCTAGATTTGTTTCAGCTCAATAGAACATTGATTTTTTTAGATAAATTAGTACAATATCGTTCCATTTAGTAGGAATAATTAATTTTTTTTCTTCAATGTTGTAATTTTGTAGATTCTGTTAAGCTACCATTTAGTTACAGTTAATTGTTTCTTGTATTATTTAGCTTAACATTTGAAATGTCGCGAATAACTCTCCTTCTTCCTTAGGCCAAGTGAAACTTTAATTTCTTTAATTTGCCTGCCTGCAATTATTGGCTACTTTTCTCTTGTGTCCAAAATTCAGCAACTTTCCAGGTTTCATATTTTAGTTTAGTTTGGGGGATTTTTGCCAGGTAACGGGTGCCTCCTCTTCTTGTATCAAAATGATGGGGCCAAGTCCAACTGTACAAGAGAAATAATTTTTTGTACCATTAATGTTGTTGAGATAGCCGAGGGGAGTTTAGCGTAATGCGGTGTAAAATCACGCTGGCAAGATTAGTGTTTATGGTGAATTTGGTAACTCTAATCTTGGGTAGACTGTTTAGCTTAGTATGAATTGGCTCAAAGCTCCCCAAAACCACAGAATGCGGTGCAACTCCGTACAAAGGGTGCAAAATTGAAAGTGAAAGGCATCTATCATATATATATTTCTAATATACATTTTGAGGTACTTACCACCGTTCACAGGGTAAAAATTTTTAGGAAACAAGTATTTAACGATCACCTGTATGTAACTAATTTCGCATTGTATTAAAGTTGTTTTAACTCTTTGAGCCACCAATTAAAATGGCGGCCTGAGTACAAATTTGCTTTTCTTTAAAGACGTAAGTTGGAGCTTTGACCATCGGCTCCCAAATCGTCGAAGTTGGTAGTCAATAGCAGGATGCGAGGCTATTAATGATTTTTATATATCTGTCGTTCATTATGACACGTTTTCAGCCACTAGCTATACAAACAGGGTTATGGTAAAATCATCACTATAAAACCCACTTCTTTATTTTTATCTTTTAATGG
The DNA here is from genome assembly GCA_003991215.1 of Morbakka virulenta. Classification (NCBI taxonomy): domain Eukaryota; kingdom Metazoa; phylum Cnidaria; class Cubozoa; order Carybdeida; family Carukiidae; genus Morbakka; species Morbakka virulenta. The sequence continues at coordinate 326,038 of RDPX01000236.1, read as the reverse complement.
GTAATCTAATATCCATATTGTGTTAGTCCAACTTCTTAGCAAGAGATATAACCAGTAAATAAGCCAAATTACACTGTCATATTTATCTGAAATTCCATGCAGGTGAAAGAAGGCTGGAAGCTGGAGCAATGGTTTTAGCAGACAGAGGTGTTGTGTGTATTGATGAATTCGACAAGGTATAGTACTGATTATTTCATGTCGTTTTTGAAGTAATATTAATTTTGTGCTTTTACGAGTATTCACTGTTTGCGGAATTGGGGGAAGTGGAGTTGTTTTCCTCTTGGGAACGTAATACTTGTAACTTCTTAAAGAGATATCTTGAGTGACATAGCCGTATACAGTTTGTCCAAATGTAAAATAATCTTCGATGGAAAACCAGGGAAAGGTTACAATTAGTACAAAAATGACAACAACATTCTCTGGAAATATCTATTAGGCATTAATATCAGAGGCATCATTTACTTTTTTGGTTTTTTGGGGTTTTTTTTTATTTTTGTTATTTGTATTTACTTTTTCATTTGCAACCGATTCCATCCATGCCATTTAAACAAATAAACTAAAAGAATCAAAGTTAATACAATTTACAGGGGTGTAATTGTTTATTTTTTAGTGATCCTGATGATTTTCAATGGAAGAGAAAACTTTGTTAAGATCAATTATATGACAGTTTTGAAATACATTACAAAATATGTTCTGACAAGTGTGTTGTGTACAATTGCTACAGCGACAGAAATGTGATACTTTGATAAAGCTCTGTTTTAATAACATTTAAAAGCACGATTTTACAAAGGCTTTGCCCGAAGTAATGAAATATTATTTTTGTTGGGTTATTAAGATATTGAAGTCTAATTGCAAATCACCCCAAATTTTGCATAGGAAAGAATTTCACTTGTACTGCGTAACACTAGCTCCAAGGGGTAAGTGATTCGCAATTAGAATTACAGGACGTTCATAATAGCAAGTCCTGCACTTCATATTTTGAGTTCCAATTTCTCATCCAGCATTGGGACATATTGTAGCAATCATTATTATAGTTGTCTTAATAGTACGTTTGTTTTTATTGAAATACCTCGCAAAGGTATTTTGCAATAATGTTTTTGTTTAAATACAGTAGTTTTCCATTCCACAAACACTTACAAAACAATAGATAAACTGTGCTGCTTTTCGCAATTTCATTTCGGAAAAGCTAAATAACGAGAACAAAAGTGACAGTGATATTGGGGGTGATAGTAATCGTAGTGGTTGTTTTTGCGATAGTCTATACTGTGTAGTAAGTGTAGTAATCAGTGGCCGTCGTAGTTGCCTTGGATCCAGAACATTGTAATGCTTTCATTGGACTTTTTTCAATCGTGCGAATTATTTGCTGGGTACCCTTTTTCCAAATTTGAAAGATGACTGATATGGACAGGACAGCAATTCACGAAGTAATGGAACAAGGTAGAGTCACCATAGCCAAGGCAGGAATTCATGCAAAATTAAATGCAAGATGCAGTGTACTGTCAGCTGCGAATCCAGTTTATGGTAGGGTAAGTAAATGTTATTGTTCTATACGTAAGAAGTACATGTCAAAATTCCTTTGAGAGGAATTATTTTTAAAAATTTGCGTTCATTATAACTGTTAGACCAAACAAGAAAGTGCCAGTACGTACACACACATACATACATACACACACATACTTACATACATACAAACATTCATACATACATACATACATACATACATACATACATACATACATACAGACATACATACAGACATACATACATACATACATACATACATACACATACAGACATACATACGCACCGGAGTTGTTTTAATGCTGATTTCGAACCAATCTGGCATGCATTTTGCATTGATGTTTTGAACAAAACCTTTAAAGGGTGAATAATGCTCGTAATAAGTACGCCAACGTATTTCCTACTAATCATGTCTTATTTATAACAGATAACGCTATTCGTTCAATCAAATTTTATGCCGAAATGATTTCTTAAATTTCACAGCAATTCTTGGTGTAGAACTTAGCACACCTTAATTCTTACTATAAGGTGTTAATATTCATAAGCACAAAAAACTCATTTTTGTAAATCAAGTAAAGCTCCCATTTTTACGAGCTGTTCGTGTAAGGACTACTTTATAGTCTTTCCTTGATGCCAAGTAGGAATTACGTTGACCGCATCAATCCTCAAATCGTCAAAGTTTGTGATAAACGTAATTATGCATAAAAGACATTCGGCTCTCAATGGTGTCGTTTTGAAATGCTTCTAAATTTTGTATTGCCTGTGGATTGGGAAATCAATTATTTCGGTTTCACTATTTCATTTTACAACTAATCGAAGATGTGGTTCCTTGTGGTCACGCTCAACTGTAGTTCAAACACACAAAAAAATAATTTCCAGGACATATTAAGGGTAATTATTTTAAGAGTATATATTTTATATATTTTTTTTATTTTTATTATTATTATTATTATTATTATTATTATTTATTTGCTATTTCACGCTTTTCTATACCACATTTATCTTTGTCAATTCCACCCAAAACCTTTGCAGTGTTAAATTAATAAAATATGACATCATTGTTGTAAATATTGTAACTTTGGCGTAAGCTGATATTCTTTGAGAAGGTACCTCAGGTATTCCCTATTGTTTTAATTTTTCTTCTCATTTAAAGATCTTCTGATTTAAAGGTCTTCTCAGTAGTCCTACAGAAATCATTTTTCTTTGACTGTGTTTGAGCACGTAATGGACATTATTTTAGTACTATGTGCACTCTAAGTGGGATGATCATGCATGCTGCATTCGTTTTTCTGAGATTTCCACGCCCCCGTTATTTGGAAAACCGAAACGAAAATGTCTTTGGTACTACTTAAATGTACTTGTCACCTGCGCACAGCCCCACACAGTTACTCTTATAGTTGATTGTGACAGGGTGTGTTTTCTTAAGTGCAATAAATAAATTTTTATCCAACTAAATTCTTGCCCATAGTCAGCTTTTTTAGAACTGATTGCACCATAATCTTTCTCTCATTTTTCAAAATAACATTGAATAATACATTGTAACGGCCATTTGTAGTTGACGGTGAGTGACTAATAAGGAGAAATCCGTTACAACTGTGCTTATTTTTCAAAATTTTATACTTGTGTAAAGGGGTACATATTTCCTTTAAGGAAGTAGCTTTAGAAGTGAATAAATTTACCTATGGTTGCAATTTCATTTTGTATCGTTTTCGCCATTTAGTATGATCCGTACAAAACTCCCATGGAGAACATCGGGATGCAAGATTCCTTGCTGTCAAGATTTGATTTACTATTTATTGTGTTAGACCAGGTAATTTATAATTATTACATTTAAGAAAGTTAACATTTATGTACAACGAAAGATCGATTCAGTCATGCATATAAAGTATTTGCAGTTAACTCTTTCCCTAGTTTTAAAAGTTTATACCTACAGGAAACATTTTATGATTAGATACTTTAAAATATTGAATTTCAGGAATAGAAGCTTGAAGTTCAAGGCAAGAGCTTTTATACTCGTTTGAGTTCAGAATTGAACCTGGTAACAGCAACATATTTAATTTGCAATTTCGGCATATTTTCTCATTGATGGAAATGAACGAGGTCTCATATTCCTTCTCTTTGTGAATGATAAGGCTCGTGCTATAGACTATGACCTGCTTTGGTATGCAGATGATACCTGGGTATCCCTTAAATAAAGACCAAGTTAAATAGGAACTCTTTATGCAAATGATTTTTGGAAAACAGACTAAGTATTCATTAACTAAATACAACTTTTACACTGGAATGTCTAATATTGTTTTTAATTAATTAATAACATTAGTTAATAGTAAAACCAGTCCTCGTTTGAAAATAAGACCTTCAAAAGACTGGGGTTTTGCCCCCATTTACCGGCAAAATTAGTAACAGGCCTTTAAAAGACTGGTTTGAAAATCCTGTACTCCTTGCAGTTCCTTCGCAAGTTGTAATGATTTGCATATTATTACCATGGAATACAATAAGTTTCAAAGATTGATAATCACCAGCGTTAAACCATTTCTGAAGGAATGGTTTAGCGCAATATTGAAGAAGCCACTGGAAAAGGAATATTCAGTTTATCGCTACGTATGTATGTATGTATGTATGTATGTATGTATGTATGTATGTATGTATGTATGTATGTATGTATATATGTATGTGAGTATCAATTTGCCGCACCATGAAATTTACTATAGTTTAAAAAGCTGAAAAATGATAGACATATTTCGTCATCACTATGATATCTATTAGAGAAAAAACAATCTCTTCGTCTTGGAAGTATTGCATTTGTTTAGGCAACCTGACCCTGACTTGTTACTATATTAGGGACGTTTGTCATTATATAATTAATACGCTGTAAAATAATTAACTACAGATACTAATGGTCGCTGTTGTCAACCGGAAGGCCTATTATTTCTCAAGTTAACCCCCCGTTATCTTGGGCGTTTTTTTGTGGTTAAGAACAAGAATGAGTTTAATGGAATGCTATTTCAACGGTAACACAATTAATTGCTAATAACCGCAGATAAAATACACAGTGCCTTGCCAGGATTGACAGATGTGACGTGATTCCTCCCATGATTTACTGTATTCTCTGTTTTGAAAAAATTAACTGCCACATGGTGAACTTTGTTTATAGACAAAATACGTTTTCAAAGGTTTGTGAACAAACTTAAACTAATAGGATTCAGAAAACAGACATACAAAGTCACGAATCATCGCTTCAAAAACAGTCATGTTTGATATAGTTATTACTTCCCTCACGAAGACGACTGACTCATTCCTCTGTTATATATACATTTCAGTCTTTATCAGTTTTGTATCGAATGATAATGCCCGTCCTTTTGTACCAAATACTTCTATAAAATGTATGTTAGGACCAATGAACAAGAAAGCGTGTCACCTACGAACTGAAGTAATTAATTCTTGCGACCTAGATTAAAGATAATGAAGCAGATTTTATTTCTTATTAGATTGACCCAGAAACTGACCGAAAAATTTCGGATCATGTCCTGAGAATGCATAAATACAGAGCTCCTGGTGAGCAAGATGGCGATCGTAAGTTCACAATAATTTACTTGCATAACACGAAATCATTTGTGCAGACTGAAATCTTTCTTGTCCACTTTTTCTTTTCTACGTTTAGTGTTTTTTTGTCTTTAGCTTCTTCTTTTTTTATCCCGGGAAACGGCGACTGGTAAATACTTTCCCTACTGGGATCTCTCATGGTTCACATTCTCTATATTTGAAGCTCATATATTGCCACATATTGCCATTGTTGCCTTTTTTAATGTCTGCATCTTGTCAGATACAACTATTCTTAAAATGTTTAAATCCGCTTTATGTGAGATCATTGCGTTTTGTGAATGTGAGTGAAGAAGTATTTTGTTGGCTGGACCCTGCTCAGAAAAATCCCTATTCATTAGCACCTTGTTAGGTCACAATGTATTCAAATCACGTGTGACTTTTGTTGTTTTGTTTCAGGTCAGATGGCCTCGTTTCGGTTTTTTGAAGTTTACTTCTGAGCTAGTTGTAATATTTTGATCTTGTTGTGTGGACTATTCCAGGAAGAGAAGCTACAGTAATTCTCTTGAAAGAGAGGCGAGAAGAAGATAAACACTTTTGTATACCGCGCATTGTGGTCCTGCTGTTGCCCGAACGAATGACACAACGTTAGCAGTCAACGATAAACTGACTGTTTAGAGCCATGATTTGACACTACTGCTGTTTAAATATTTTTTAGGATCTAGGAATCATCGTAGAGCTACTGATATCGGGAAAGGCAAACGAAGAGAACAACTATTATACAGGAAGCATGATCCTCTTGTGCCATTCGGCACCAATGGTGGTGGGATTTTTTATTAGATTGCAAGCCTGTCTTCGTACTAAATTCCACCGCTCAGAAAAATATCGAAACTCGTAGTTGATGCTTTTTATTTTGTAATGTAACTGTTGCCCTCAGAGAAGGCATGTTATTGTAATATGGTATTAATTGCAGAAAAGGTCATACACATTTAAGGACAGGTCTAGTTTTTAAAGAGGGGAAACGGATAGAGATGGCCTGGTGTTTTCACATCATAACTGCTCGTTAAAGTTGCTATCTAGATGTCCGAAAAAGAGACTTGTCTTCCCTGCTTCCACATTTAGGACTACGGTTAGTGTAACTAATATTGCTCAAGGCTAACAATACTCATTATCTGAACGGCAGTGAAACTGTTGCTTACCGACATGCACAGCCTCTTTGTGGCCGCCGAACAAAAACCATTTTCCTTTACTTAACAACACATTGCACGAATTTTTATGACCAGCGTTTCATTTTCGGTCGGCCCGTGAAATTCTAGGTTGATAATTGAAACTCAGACTTCGTTCATAAGATTGTGTTTAGGCGCACAATACCCATTACCAGAAGACATTGGTTTTGGAATTTTCCAAAACGTTACTGTGGAGTGGTAGGGGATATATATGGCTTTTGATTTTTAATACAAAGAAGAAGCATTTAATATATCTTGACAGATTGATCTTTTGATCCTCGAGTGTTCCTTTTGGTGTTGATAAACAGTTGTTAAGAATAGTCATCAGTCAGGCTGAGTGACCTAATTACTTTCGAGCCAGAATGAAAGTCACATTTGACTGACGCGGCCAAGTTCCACTCTGGAAACGTTGGGGCTAGTTTGCATGTCATAAGGCTGTTTTTTTCTATTTTGTAATTCTATGATTAGACCTTTTATTCATCATTTTTATTATCATCACACATTTTTATTTGACCATTTTTTGCCATGTACTGTATCGCTTACGTCATTGAATATTATCGTAGCGAAAATGGAATTGACATAAAATGTTATTTTTTTCCATAGCCCTACCATTTGGAAATACTACAGATGTCTTGTCGACTTACGACCTTGACGCTGAGGAGGAAGAAGAAGATACGCCGGTGTATGAGAAAAGGGATTCAAAATTGTACGGTGTTACTCAAAGTCGAAAAGATAAGTTTGTTTCAATACCATTTATGAAGAAGTATATTCATTTGGCCAAAGCTCTACGTCCGGCTCTTAGCCAAGAAGCTGCAGATATTATTTCAAATGCGTACTCCGATTTAAGAGACCAAGAAACAGTCAGTTCGGACGTTGCTAAGGTGTGTGTTTTTAAACCTTTTCTTACTATAACAATTCTGAGTCGTCTGTTTTGGTGTACTAGTCTCCTATAGCAGAAGTAAATTTCTTACCTGGCAAACTATTTAAGAGATGTGGACGTGGAAGACGCCAAATAACGGTACCAGCAAAATATAGTTACGAGTGGAACTGTTAAGATCTGCAAAAACCTTCTTTAATTTCTAAATAATATATTTTATGTAAGTTAAAGTCAGATGTAACCCGAAATGCATCATGCTGTAGGCCAGTCAGTATTTAATCGTGGATTTGTAACTTGTAACTTTCAAAGCGTGCGAAGCCTTTGAGCCCAATGTAGTTTTCATCAGTAATCAATTTTCTTCTAATATGATACTTTTTATCTCTCAGTGTTTGGGACCGATTTTTAAATTTTATAAATTTTATAAATGCTACAGTAAAATGATATATATATATATATATATATGAAGCTTACTTAAAATGGATACAAAACATCTAGAACTTATTGAAAATAAGAGGAAGCGCATTGCTAAACTCACCACTGTAATTACCTGTAAAAAGTCAAACACGAAAAACCAAGTATGACTAAAAGAGATGTTTCAGAATAGGTTTGGTACTACTAAATTACGAAGCGCCAAAAGAAACGTTATGGGGGAAAAATTATAAAACCCCAATTTTAGAACAACCCCCGTCAAAATCATGTCCGTAAAAGCAGACAGATTACCACTTAAAGATGACTTAAAACAGTATTGGAAAAGAATATGGTGAAAGAAAGGGCAGTTTTACAACCACGTAGAATAATTAAAATTTCTAGAAGCCAATTTCTGCACAACTGCAACACGGAAAGATTACTGAATTAATAGTTGTGCAGAAAGCGTGCTTACATCAAGATAAGTGGTGGAAAGCAAGTTAACTTTAAGGTGCCCCCCCCCCCAATAAAAAATAATAATAATAATAAATCCGCGTGAACCTAAAATACCAGGTGGTATCTGGCGCGGAATAGCTAGCCCCTTGGCAGGAAGGTTAAAATGCATTCCTGATTAATATGAAAACAAGAAGTCAAAAATCATACCACATCGTCCGTCGCGTGGGTCAACAAGGGACGCGTACCCCAAGGTTGCTGAACCAGCTTGGGGTCGAAAAGTTTGTGACTGAATCAGCAAGCTCTCAAAATAAATTAAACAATGAAAACTCTGATGGTCACCAAGTACAGGGCAACCTACCAGCTGGCCCATCCAGAGTAACATCATCAAATAAGAAAACAAAAGAAAAACGACAATGATGGAATAGAGAGGATTATGTAGAAATTATGTATGCATTTTATATGTCACTAGAAAAACCGGCAGGGAGCCATACTGAAAATACCTTTAATATATGGAAAAAACGAAATCCAAATGTGAGACCTTATTTGGATACAAATAAATTAGCCAATATTAGGCGAGATATTTTGAAAAACAATAGGTTAACAGAGTTCTAACTAAGAGAAACCAAGGAGAACGTAAAAATGGATATTAGAGCTGTTGAAGGTGTGGCCATAAATGTTTTAGAAAATGAGGATGAATCATTTACAGATATTCCAGTTGATGAAGGTTCTGATGATGAATTAACCCAGGGAGGTACTAGGAACCATGATAATAGATATGACGTAATCAATGATGATGATCAGAGCATTCGAATCCAAGATCCTAATGCTGCACCAGATGCAGAAAGAAGAGAAGTTGACGATGCCGAGCTTGCTCGATTTAAAGAT
>RDPX01000236.1:232865-313893 GCA_003991215.1 Morbakka virulenta | reverse complement strand
TGACTATACCTAAAAAGTTATTGACAGAGATGAGGGGGTTGACAAACAACACAGTCAGCAATGGTTGCAGGAAAAATACTTATCTTCCAATTTCTCAGGATATCCATGTGATATACAAGAAGAGATTGCTACGAAATACCTGATAAACAAGAGACGGCGAGATACAAGTTCACCACTTACTGTAAACAACCAAATGTCTTTGTAAATCAAATATTGAAGATATGACCCATATCATCAGTTCCTGCCCAATTATGTGGGGCCGATGCTACTTGGCCATGCATTATGATGCATGGCCAAGTAGCATCGGTGGTGTAATTGTCACATTAAAAAAATATTTAAGCAAATATGTCGAGTTTCCCAACGAGGATGAGTTTATTGGCAAACGCGGTGACTGAATACTGGTGGAACGTTCCAATAAAGACATCTACACAACTACGCCACAAAAGGCCCGACATACGTACATGAAACAGAACCGCAAAAACTTGTGTAGTCCAGATAAGCTGTCCCACTGACTTAAACATCACGAATAAAGCTAGAGAAAAAAATTGACAACTTAACGTTACTCCTACGAAATTTACAAATGCTTTACCACGACTACAAATTCGAAATGACCCCAACAATAATCGGTGCACTTGGCTACATTCCAAAAAATTGAAAAACGATCTTAGAAAGATTAGAGTTTGACAACAAGGAAATAAAAAACTTAACAGGAAAACTACAAAGCATCGCAGTATCCGGAACAGTAAAAATTGTCAAAACTTTTATAGGATTTTAAATATGGAATCAATTGTAGAAAATCTCTCTAATGCTTTCTCTCGTTTTGAATTTTACTTTTCCTTTTTCTTTCTTTTTGGATTTTACTTTTCCTTTTTCTTTCTTTTTGGATTTTACTTTTCCTTTTTCTTTCTTTTGAAATATTTATTTCTCCTGTCCTTATTCTTTGGCCAAAAACCGGATTATTTTTATTGTATATACGACAATAATAATGAAATACAAAAAAGAAAACTTAGGTAAGGAAAGATGTTAATGTTGCTGGGGAGAGGGGTGTTAAAAGTGGAACATTGTATTTTACAGTCATGCTTAATGAAACCTACCTGCTGTAACCTTCTTTGTCATGTATGTTTATTCAGGTCCAGTTTCTTTCACTTCTGTGAAACTTTACTTATTTTAGACCATGCCAGTAACGGCCCGTACATTAGAGACAATGATTCGTCTGGCGACTGCACATGCCAAAGCAAGAATGAGCAAGACTATTGCAGCAGTAAGTTTAAGTTTTATATTTTTCTTCATATTGTTCTCATTGCTGTTGTGGGATGTCATTTGATCTATTCCGACGATAAATTTCGTTTTATTTCTGATGACAGCCATATAATATTTGGTTATAATATTTTTTCTACATTCATCCTGTAACGGACATAGCTGTAACTATTTTTTTCCCCAGTCTAATTGTTTTATGTTATGCGCGATGTAGGAAATATGGGCACAGTTGGCTATGTATTTAAATCAAGAAACTTGTTTTCTTCTTAACAATTTTTATGAAGTTGCTTTTCCTATCGTTGAGCTAGTAAGCTGGGGGTATTTTCAGGGCTACACCCTAAGTTGGGAAAAAGACTGGGTCACTAAATACAAACCATTGACATAAAAGAGAAAAACGAATTCAGTGTTTATTAAAGACTAAGAGTACCCGGCTTCACCCTTGTGTTTGGTTTTGTACCGACTTTTGGATAACGTTTTTTCGGTTCTTTTTCAGTCCTCTCATTGTGTTCATCCCTATAGCCTCTTATCAAGTTTTGTCGAAATCGCTTTGTAATGTTAATAGAGCCCACTTTCCAGCTTTATAAGGTCACTTCCTTTTGACTGAGCTATAGTCTCCCGCAAAGTTTCGCTGCAATCAGAGATCTCTGGAACAGGTAACAGCTCTACTTCTTGTCCAGAAAGGCCACTTCCTGTTTCATGACGTCACTTGCTGTGCCCCTATTTTCTCCCCTGCGTTCCCATGGAGGTTTCGACCAAGTTTGGTGTCGATCGGACAAATACTGTGCCTCTTATAGGAAGCTAAGTGTCTTCAAAATACATATTTGACCCTGTAACGTCACTTCCCGGATGTTGCTCCATGTGCATGCCCAGTTTGGCTGCGATCAGTCCACCCGTTTGGAGGCCAACCCTGAACACACAGACAGACACAGACAGACAGCGCTTTATATTTAAGATATTCCATCTTGCTTTGTTTTAATTGTTTTTGCTATAATTCATTATGTTTTTATAGCTTGATGCTGATGCTGCTATTGAGATGGTACAATTTGCTTACTTTCATAAGGTATGAAATAAAAATTGTTTGGCTTTTTACTAAAATAGCACGATAGGTTGAACGCATTTCCGTTGACGCGGAAGGAAAAAATGGGCTTCAGGAAAGGTCCAAAATGACTGAAATATTATAACGTCATTATTTTCCATCTTCCAACTTAATCTCCCACTCCCATTTTTCCCAAATGCAAGACAGTAACTTACGCTAATTAGAACAAAACTATCTTCAGGTCTGAAAAGATATGATATATTTAGACAACGGCAATATGAAATGTACTAAATTAGCGAACACACTGAGACATTGGTACCACACCTTATGTGTAAGAGAAAAAGCTTCTTTCTTTCCATTTTGAGCGTGACATATTTTGTTTTGCAAGGGTTTTTTTTAAAGTATGAAATCTGTTTTGGGGTTGCAATTTTTCTGTTTATTGGTGCTGCAAGTTAACTTTTTGCTAGATTTCTTAATGCTACTGAAATACTTTCGATAGATAATGGTATTGAGCGAACCAGTGCGATTTCCTATGTTCTAATACAAGCATACCCATTTTGTATGGATTCGTTAGGGTCTTTGTGAAAAAGTCTAAATTTCCATAGAAGCCTTATTTCCTTGCACAATCCACTTAAAGCAGTTAAAATTTNCATATTTGACCCTGTAACGTCACTTCCCGGATGTTGCTCCATGTGCATGCCCAGTTTGGCTGCGATCAGTCCACCCGTTTGGAGGCCAACCCTGAACACACAGACAGACACAGACAGACAGCGCTTTATATTTAAGATATTCCATCTTGCTTTGTTTTAATTGTTTTTGCTATAATTCATTATGTTTTTATAGCTTGATGCTGATGCTGCTATTGAGATGGTACAATTTGCTTACTTTCATAAGGTATGAAATAAAAATTGTTTGGCTTTTTACTAAAATAGCACGATAGGTTGAACGCATTTCCGTTGACGCGGAAGGAAAAAATGGGCTTCAGGAAAGGTCCAAAATGACTGAAATATTATAACGTCATTATTTTCCATCTTCCAACTTAATCTCCCACTCCCATTTTTCCCAAATGCAAGACAGTAACTTACGCTAATTAGAACAAAACTATCTTCAGGTCTGAAAAGATATGATATATTTAGACAACGGCAATATGAAATGTACTAAATTAGCGAACACACTGAGACATTGGTACCACACCTTATGTGTAAGAGAAAAAGCTTCTTTCTTTCCATTTTGAGCGTGACATATTTTGTTTTGCAAGGGTTTTTTTTAAAGTATGAAATCTGTTTTGGGGTTGCAATTTTTCTGTTTATTGGTGCTGCAAGTTAACTTTTTGCTAGATTTCTTAATGCTACTGAAATACTTTCGATAGATAATGGTATTGAGCGAACCAGTGCGATTTCCTATGTTCTAATACAAGCATACCCATTTTGTATGGATTCGTTAGGGTCTTTGTGAAAAAGTCTAAATTTCCATAGAAGCCTTATTTCCTTGCACAATCCACTTAAAGCAGTTAAAATTTATTAGGTTTTTCAGAAAACTGTTTTACTCCTTTTGGCTTAGATAGAGTTTTAAAATCTTACCATTTTGAAGTATAAAACAAATAGTTCGTTGACAAAGACGGTAAACAATGCAATATACTTTCACGAAGGGATAAGTTAGTTTAAAAAGCAGTGAATTAATTGACAGATCTTGTAGTGCAGATTCACCTCAGAATCCAAAGTTATGGGTAACCAGGTATTTCGTTAATAAAGAACTTAGATAAGAGAAGTTTTTTAAAAATCTTTAACGCATTCATCTGAGTATACAAATGAAAGGAGGCTCAACATAAAGATGCAAAAATTAACGGGACAATCTTAACGGGATTTTCAAGCCTATTACCTTTACTGCCATACAATATGTTACAAGATCCTTAAAAAATGTGAAATAAAATTGCAGTCAATGGATTACGGATACAGCTAGTTGTATATATACAGGGAAAAGTTATGTTTATTATTAGTTGTATCGGTTTATTTACTTACTACTACTTCTATTACTACTACTACTACTACTACTACTACTACTACTACTAATACTAATACTACTGAAAGAGTGGGATTGTTAATCAATCCCAGAGGGCAAAGTGACTAAAGATGAACCATCCTACTTATAAGGTTTTTCGTACAGTGCGTGTACCTCTCATTAATGCAGTTTTCTGTACTTTGAGGTTGGTATCTCCTAAAATTTTCTCAAATCATACATTACCTTTTTCTTCACAGCTAATGCATCAATCACTACTATTTTCGTTGTAGCAGATTGCGCATAACTTGGTGATCTCGATTTCCAAATGCTTCATTTTTCTTTGTTTCTCAAATTATTCCCGTTGTCTGTTGGGATTCTCATATTATATTATATTATATTGTATTATATTATATTATATTATATTATATTATATTATATTATATTATATTATATTATATTATATTATATTATATTATATTATATTATATTATATTATATTATATTATATTATATTATATATTATATTATTTTATCTTATTATTATTATTATTATTATTATTGCATTTATTTCTTGCCGCTTTTCCTAAACCTGTTCCAATTAGCCGGAAATGTAGCATTAAAGCATTACCTGTTTACTGCCTGTAAACTAAATTAACACCTTTATTTTTTAATTCGCTTCTGAAATATTCGAGTTGTCCTAAGTAGTGCTGTTTTGTTAAAGTCTACAAACCGCATTATGATTTCTAATTGTTTAATATAGCTCTCAAGGTCTTTACTCATTTTTTCCAAAGTCCCAGTTGTTATTAGTATGACAACTACCTTTTTCATTGACCACAACTGCTTTATCTCAAATGCTAACCTGTCATATATGCCTTTCTTTCACCTCATTGTCACATACCTTATTACCCGCTGGGCAGACAATATCTGATCCAAAATTGTTTGCTTGCTTCTCTGTAAAAACAATGTCAGGTTTTCTTTGTCCAATCTCTTAATCACGCTGAATATTGAAATCGCACAGAATTTTTGCGCTTTTACTCTCTGCAACACCTTCAGGTTTATGGTCATACCATCTGTCATCTCTTTCAATGTTATACTTAACACAAAGTGCCCAGTGCACTATCCTTGCCACGTTGTTGTAACACCTCTTTTATTCTTTCCGTGCTAGAGGTAACCATTGTCTGGTAATATGCCACATGGTCTCTTTTTTCTCAAGTTGTGCATCTATCACTTTCTCGTGTATGATAACTCAGTGCTTACTATAATTAGTTCTTAGCGCATGCTCTTGAGCAGGACAGATAAAGGCTTCAGTTTCCGGTTTTAAATCACTTTTTGACTATCATAACCACTTCTTCTCTTGGTCTGCCCATTCTTCCACATCTTTATGGAATTGTTTATCATTTTTTCTGCCTATTTTCTTTCAGTTTCGTTAATTTTTACTGTTTTGTAATGTGTCTTTTCCTTACAACCTCCGGTTTTCACCATACTCGACCTTATCACTTCAAGCAGAAGTGGTTCTGCAACATTCTTTTTGTAACATGCTACAAAATTCTCTTCTGCTCAATTGCAATTTTAACAACCAACGCTCTTGGTACATACAATGTCAGTGTCACTTCTTGGACAAAACATACCATATTTGGTCAGCAGCTTTCTTCTCTTCCGATCCAAACTCTTAAAGCTCTTCTACTATGCACATGATCACCCCTGCTCCATATCTAAGGAGTGACACTGTCCAAGTATTGATACTTGGCCAGTGTCAAAGTGTTAATTCGCCCATTCAGTATCAACGACCAGTTTTAACCTACGAAAGTATTCATCGCTCGTTCTACGTTTCATTTCCTCCTTCATCATTCTATTTCTTTCCAAAATTCCCAAGTACTTATATCATTCCTCGTCAATTTACGTCATAACATCCCCAGATGGTAACGCAAACCCATTTATGCCTTTAACCTGAATTTCATCCTGATGTCAGTACTGAATGCGTAAACAGTGCCAACAAAGAAGCCATCTTGTGTTTCATCCTTGGCATAAAGCTTCAGATCATACGTGTACAATAAGTGGTTTACTTTTTGCTGTCGACCCTTGAATTGATATAACTTTTCGCAACATTGTCAGTGGAATCATGGACAAAATGAAAAAAACCCCGAAAATCCGTGAAAAACCGTCCCCTTGAAAATATACCTCCCTTGAATTCTGTTGTTCCGTAACATTTTCCGTATGCCATTACCTCTGTTTTCCATTTTTCTATACTTGCCCTCAATAATAGCTTAAAATTCGATACATCAACAAGCAAATTCAAACATTTCATGGTCCATTAGTGTGGGATCGGATCGTAAGCCTTTGGGTAATAGATCCATGACATAACCAAGTTAGTCTTCCTCTTGGTACAATCCCTTGATATTGTTTGGCTATTAAAAGTTGGTCCTTAGTACCCAAACACTTCACGCCTGCACTCTTTTTGTACTACTGGAAGAACACCATTTTCTCCATGGTGTCTGTACATTTTTCTGCAAGTATTCGTGTGAGCAGCTTCCAGATAAGTGGTTAAGACGACATTTTTCTATAATTGTCCATAACATTCCCTTTCGCGATGTTTTCGGACATAAAACTCCCCTTCCCTTTGCCATCTATGCCTGCATCTCTTGGTCATCACTAACTTAGGTGTTGAGCTTTGCAGCTATTAGTGTGTTACATTCACCAAATCACTTGACCCAATACCCTTGAACCCTGTTTGGTCCTGGCAACTTCCAATTGTTCATTTTTTTGCTAATTTCCCTCAAGTTGGTGATTGTACTGACTGTAATTTTATTTACAATTGTTGTGGGGTAATAGTTGTTTGTTCTAATTCTTGTAGCCAATCGACATCTTTGTGTATTTCCTTACTCTAAGTATTACTTCAAAATGTTTGACTGTCATCACTATCTGATATCATTAGTTCATTTGTACCCTCTCCATTCACTTCCTGGTAAAATCTCCTTTGATCCACTTTGTATTGTCTACTTTCCCTGTATTACTTTGTTCGTTAGCCATATCTCACTATTTTAGTTTTCTTTACTATGAGACGTTGCTTCAGCTCCTCTATTACCAGCCTTAATCCTTTTTTTTCAATGTTTCGCTTTGTGTTCAACGGTATATTTTTCTGCTGATTTCCAAGACCTCCTTTATCTTTCCGATCTAGCATAGAAATGTCCTTTTAAAGTGTTTTTGTACTCTCTTGTGTCCTTTTCCACCAAGAATAATTCTTCTCGCCTCTTCTAGTAGGCATTTCCGCTTTTTTCGTAACATCCATATCCATATTTTCAGCAACAACAATATTTGCTGCTTTGTTCAGATCATTTGTGTCTTTGATGTTGTTTTTTCTCGTGTACTTAAGAACCTTATTTACGCTTTGTGTTTCCATTGGTCAGCTTTCTTCAAGTTAATATACTCTTGTCATTATCCTCCTCTAGCCTTGCCTTAATTCTAACATATCGCAATTTTTGCTTATCTGCCATGTCTCCAATAATTCCATTCTCCTCTATGCCATTTAAACGTCTTACCCCGGGGACATTATTGTTACTACGTCATGCGAGTATTCAGTGTCTTCATTCATCTCATCCGTATGTTCCCTTTTCTGAACCCTAACTTCAATTTCCCTATCTTTGTTTGCTGTATTCTAATACGCGTCCTTTGATAAGTTCAAGCTCTACTTTCGTCAGCCAGTGATTTTTTTCTTATTGCTCGCATTATTATTGTTATTATTATCATTATAATAATAATAATTATTATTATTATTATTAATTTACTTTTTTTATTATTATTTTTAATGGAATCATCTTTAAAGAGTTTTTAAGTGTCTCAGCACCAGAGCCTGTCCAGGCCCAGGAGTGGGAAGAGCATGTACAAGTTACTTTTGCACATCAGTCTATTCTCTTAACAGCGACAGGTGTTTTCTAAGAATATGCGGTGTTCTACATTGTGCAATCTTTTGTAGGTTTTTGTTATGTTACTAGGTACCAGGAATTTTACTGAGATATGTTTCAGTGCATTTCTTTATCATGCCAGGGCGCCAATCACCACAGGGACAACAGTAGTTTCTAATCTCCACATTTCTGTTACCTCAGTTTGCAAGTCTTTATACGAGCAAACTTTTTTGAATTCATTTCTAGAAACATTACAGTCTTGAGGGCATAACATGTCAATTAGCAGGGATAATTTCCTTTCGAAATTTTTGACAACGACGTCGGGCCTGTTTGAATCTATCATTCTATCGGTGTGGATCGGGAAGTTTCAAAGGCTAGTCACGTCTTTCCCACTAGTAACATCTTTTAGGTGATGTTAGTACCACACCTTTGGAACCTCATTTCCTCATTTTTTACAGATATGCCAGTAGATGAATTGACCTAGCCTATCTCACCTTGTGATGTACTCAATTTCGGCTGAGATAGAACATCCTGAAATAATATGTTCGGCTGTTTCATCAGATTTATTACAGAGTCGACAAGTTTGACTCGAGCTATCATTTATGATTCTTGCTTTCTTGACATTTGTTGGTTGGCTCTGGTGTTGTGCTGCAATGATAAACCCTTCCGTTTTCCATTTAGACATTTTTAGCTGTTTTACTGATTGAGTATTTTGGCTTCGTCCTCCCATACATAATAATCGTTGTTTTTGAGATGATAATTAAGCCCCGCGTTGCCACTATCTATCAATACTTTTCCTCCAGCTTTCCAGATTTTGTAAATTCGGTTGACATCAGATTTTGGGTGTAATATGCCAGGTGTTGTTGAGATTTTCTTGCCTTTTTCACCTTTTTTGTATTTCCAATCGATTACCCAAAAACTATATTGCATAATAGGTATGCCCAAGCTGTTTATAGCGTCGATTTTATTTTTGCCATTCCATTGTGTTCTTAAATTAGTCGAACTCCCCAGTAATACTCTTTCCTGATCTTCTCTTTCATTTTATTATGTTGTGTGCCATCACTTTTATCAAGGTATCTCTATATACGCTATCTTTATGCAATTCATTGATAGTTGTCTAATTTACCAGCTCAGTTTTACTTCTGTTATCAGTTGTTCATTTTGAACAATGTTTTTTCACATTCACCCATTTTGATGCCATCACTAAACTGCTTGACAATCTGTATTTCTCCCTGCTGTTGATCATCATTGGATGCATAGAGTATGGTTAGACGTTCAACTTACACACACCTACATACGCACCTTTGAGTGTTGTTATATTAAACCTCTTTAAATGAAGCCAACACTTCTTTTGACACTATACACACGCACCTTGAGTGTTAAATTTCCATACTAAACCACTTTAAGTGAAGCCAACACTTATTTTGACAGTAGGAAAAAGCAAAATCGAAACCAATAGCTACCCCCAAAATTGGCATTAACCATTTTGTTTACAAAATGTGGTAGATGCTTTACAGAATTTTTCTGCGTTTGCCCCTAGGTATCAGAGTAAGCACGTACATGTTTGTAAATTTCCGTTTCACATACTTGGATCCCGAAAAAAATTAGATTTCCCTAATGTCATAAGCTAGAATAGGCTGACTGGCAATGTTGTTTCTTTCTCATAAAAATTTCTTCAAAAACTCCTTTCATAACAGTGTCAAAATCAGCCTCGTTGCAAATAACACACCAGGTTAAAGTTCTGTTCAGGGAGGGAGGGGGAGTATCCACATAAACAGTAAATAAAGATACAATTCTTAGAAAAGAACTCTTGCTTTCTAGGATAACCTCAGTCCACTTCATTTCCATAATAGTAACATCAGACCGTAGCAGCCAGGGCTACCAAAGATTTGAGGTGCTGAATATTAAGCATACACATAAAGCTTTAACGGTTTAACGCTAGTCATTTGGTTTCAGGATAGGTATGAAGTATGCCAGAATTTTAACAAATATGACCTATTAAACTATTATACAAACATTCTCACGCTTTTACAGCACATTTTGAGAGTAGTTTTATCATCACGATTTTTGCTTGTTCGCTCTTCTCTGCTACCTTTGTTGAGGCAGACAGGGATACTCGAGTATAAACAATTATTGAATGAAATAAAGTAATGAGTTGTAGACTTGCGTCGAAAAATTAGAAAAAAATGTTTTCCATGTGCAAAAGGGAGACTGCTTTTCAATTTTCAAGCCTTTACTTGTTCCTCCTGAAATCATATCTCCTTTTCCTAAGGGCTGTGATCACTTATTCCGCCCTTGATCTATTCTATTCTCCCTTTAGTGTTTATGACTTTACAACTCCATTTTTGTTTTCTGTTGGTTTACGGGTTTTTGCCAGTCTTGCTGCCCATTCATTTGTTTTTTTANTGTTTACAAAATGTGGTAGATGCTTTACAGAATTTTTCTGCGTTTGCCCCTAGGTATCAGAGTAAGCACGTACATGTTTGTAAATTTCCGTTTCACATACTTGGATCCCGAAAAAAATTAGATTTCCCTAATGTCATAAGCTAAAATAGGCTGACTGGCAATGTTGTTTCTTTCTCATAAAAATTTCTTCAAAAACTCCTTTCATAACAGTGTCAAAATCAGCCTCGTTGCAAATAACACACCAGGTTAAAGTTCTGTTCAGGGAGGGAGGGGGAGTCTCCACATAAACAGTAAATAAAGATACAATTCTTAGAAAAGAACTCTTGCTTTCTAGGATAACCTCAGTTCACTCCATTTCCATAATAGTAACATCAGACCGTAGCAGCCAGGGCTACCAAAGATTTGAGGTGCTGAATATTAAGCATACACATAAAGCTTTAACGGTTTAACGCTAGTCATTTGGTTTCAGGATAGGTATGAAGTATGCCAGAATTTTAACAAATATGACCTATTAAACTATTATACAAACATTCTCACGCTTTTACAGCACATTTTGAGAGTAGTTTTATCATCACGATTTTTGCTTGTTCGCTCTTCTCTGCTACCTTTGTTGAGGCAGACAGGGATACTCGAGTATAAACAATTATTGAGTGAAATAAAGTAATGAGTTGTAGACATATGTAAAGGTGTGTCATACAAATTTGGAGACTTGCGTCGAAAAATTAGAAAAAAATGTTTTCCATGTGCAAAAGGGAGACTGCTTTTCAATTTTCAAGCCTTTACTTGTTCCTCCTGAAATCATATCTCCTTTTCCTAAGGGCTGTGATCACTTATTCCGCCCTTGATCTATTCTATTCTCCCTTTAGTGTTTATGACTTTACAACTCCATTTTTGTTTTCTGTTGGTTTACGGGTTTTTGCCAGTCTTGCTGCCCATTCATTTGTTTTTTTAATTCTATACCTACTGCACGTGGGAGAGGTTGAGGGGGTTTTCTACAATACTTAGGTAAATTTTCTGAACAATTTATAAATATTCATTTAATAACATGTATCTCTGAAGCCTTTCCTTATTTTCTGTGACATTGATCAAGAAAAGCAGTTTGATCAAGATTTTTTTAAACTATAGGTGGAAAGAAAGGAAAAGAAAAGGAAGCGGAAAGCTGATGAAGAGGAAGAAGAAGAGGAGGAGGCCGAAGAAGAATTAGAAGAAAGAGAAGCTGATACTGATAAGGGACGCAAATCGAACAGGTAAGGCATTTTGTTGTAGTGCTTTGGTTTTTGATAGTTCGAACTTTGTTTCACTTGACACGTATCAGTGGCAGCAGTAGCCCTAGAAACCATAAACCTGACCCCCAGCTTTTATGTGGTTTAATACTTTTCTGTGGACATAACTTTTTGTTTCAAGCACATCGTTTGCCCCCAGATTTCAAGCAAGCAACGGAACTATATATACCCGTTCCTGATTGACAAAATATTTTCGATCTGAAAAACAATGCTTACTCCTTTGTATGATTTACTGGGCACCAAGGGTTTGCGTGATTGACAGATATGTATGTGGAGGTTACTGTCAGTAAGTACAACCCATCCTGCATCGTTTGAAAGGTCAACCAAATGCAATTTAATGGATAAAATATCTCATTCATCAGACGATAGAAAGCAAGACTAAACAAATCTCGAGTCTTTTTTAAAAATTTCGAATTTGCCACCTTTTTTGAATTCAACATGGAATAGGTAAGAACATTGATTTAAGGCCATGCAAGAAAGCTCTGTTTTATTAGGGTCGGCTTTTTATGTATCCGCTTTGTTAAGTGTTTTGACAGTTAATTAAAAAAAGGAATTAAAGTTGAATTGAAAGCACTTAAACTGTACATGTGTATCTCATTTGTTTAATTTTTTTTTTGGTTTCGATTCAACTTCCTGCAGAGAGAAAAAAAAAGATGATGGTAAAAAGAAGGCAAAAATGAGTATGAAAAAGCCTGGAGACGAAGGATACGACCCATTTGACTTTGAAGATGAGGAAGCCTCGGAAGTTGGTAAGGGAACCTTGATAATGATCTGGCAACTTTAGTGTTTGTTAAGAATATGGGAAGGCTGGAAAATCATGTCGATATTGGAACTGTAGTGCATAGAGCATATACCTATATATGTATATATGTTTGTGGGTGTAGGTATTTATGGTGTTTGCGTGTGAATATATATATGGCCTTGATAAAGAGTTAAGGGGCCATAGTACAATAAAAGCTGATTCAAAATTGGAATTGACCCTTCTTCGCTGAGGAAATGAAACCTTGAAATCTGATAACTTTGCCTTACCAATATTAATCCATTTGAGGTTGTTGGGTTCCTGTAGCATTATGGCTTATTTCTCTTTTTTAGGCCCAGAGTCTTGTTTTCCAATCGCATCAGGTTAATACCTTACTCTTTTAGTACCCGTCCTCATCAGTGTCTATGTATTAAATATAGTATCGGCTGATTAATCAGTCGAAGAGTCATGATTGGATACTGGAAGACATCGGAATTTCTTGTTTTCATACTTTCTTCCGTATACTAGCCTTACTTTAATTGCCGACAGTTTTATTGCAAAAGAACTAGTATGCCAGTTTTTCGAACGGATTACTTGCTGGATTTTTAACGATAAATTTTCATTCGTATACGTTAGCTTTTTTGTTTGGAAGTTTGGAAACATATTCACTCATTCAAAGGACCATAGTCAGTAACGACTTCGCTCTGCCAAAAGTAGTCACAAAACACGTCACATTACAATATAAGTTTACCTTATCCCTTCAATAGATTGTGAAGGTCGTAGATATTTATCTACAATGTTTTTTTTCGTTGAAATATCCAATTCTTTTTCATTAAATTGCTTAACCATATTACACCCTCATATGACTTATCTCTCTTGTTTCACGATTGAATTCCCCATAAGAACATTGTCTTCTATATTAGCTATCAGGTTTATGGTAATGTAATATTCTGAGCTTTTGTAGCCGCTTAAGCGGTACCTGTGATGTGACACACTCATTTTTTTGTTTGGTACAATTTTGACATTTAGAAATGTTAACTACGTGGTACACCTACAATATCCTTACAGGTGATATACACTATTTCAATTTATATTCTCGCCTTTGACAGGCTGAAATCGTCACTCTTTTTATGGTTTCCGACATCATCTTATCGCTATACTAACAATTACACCTTTGAAAAGCGGGTTAAACCACACTGTTTATGTATTAGCAGACAAAAATAGAAAATAAATAATGGTGTTAATGTCGTTCTTTTTGTGATATATAATTTTACGTCAAATTTTTATTGTTCAATCTTAATGCAATATATTATTCCAGGCCAATAACACCTGTAATAAAGACGTTTATTAAGTCGTAGGTCTTTCAGTTTATTCAGTTGTAGATGGTTCATTGCAAGTTACTTTTTCTACCATTTGCTGTTGGATTTCATAGTTGGTAATGCCATGTGTTCCTGTAGCTAGATCTGACCTGAAGGATTAATATTTTTAACTGGATGGGCTTACTCCTTAATGTTAAATAAACCATTAGATTTTGGTGCTACAACGTGCTTTTTGCTATTGTTGAATTCCAATTTAGCTGGATAGTTGCAATATTTGTTCTATAAATAATACATGTAAACGTTAAATCTCGTTATTTTTCGAAATCAGACGTTTTATTAGCCCCCTCAATATTGCTTGCTGTTGCAACGGCAGGTATGCGTCACTTCGACACATTCATTACTGTTTCCAATTTCCCTTTGGATTTGTTTTCAAGATTCACTTCGTACAGTGATATCAAGTGTATATTTATCAATAACAGTCAGTGTATTATCTCTGCAATGTCACCCCCCCCCCCCCATGTTCTTGTTCTTGTTCTTATTCTTGTTTTTGTCGTTTTGATTCACATTGTTATTTTTTTCATCTTTGTTTTCCTCCTCTCCCTTTTTCCTTCTCTTCCCCTTTTCTCTTCCTCCTCTCCCTTTTCCCTTCTCTTCCCCCTCTTCCTCTACTTCTCTTCCCCCTCTTCCTCTGCTTCTCTTCCCCCTCTTCCTCTACTTCTCTTTTACTCCTCCCCTTCTCCTTTCCCTTTTCCCTTCTCCTTTCCCTTTTCCCTTCTCCTTTCCCTTTTCCCTTTCTCCTTTCCCTTCTCCCCTTCTCCTTTCCCTAATGCTCCTTCCTCCCCCTCCTCCTCCCTCTGCACTTTATTGTTGATGACATTGACTCTTATCGATAAAAGTATACATGATGCTCACTGTAAAAAATTAATTATTGTAAACACATTGGGGTTTTTTTTCATACACTTGAAGATTGGAACGCTTGTAAGAGTTCCTTGTTTTGCATTGTTTTAATTAGAACTGTTTTTCATCAGTTTGAAGCTTTTAGTTTATTGCTTGCTAGAGGTGTAATCTGGTGACTTAGCGATAGCGATGGATCATAGTTAGAAAAACACTTACTCCCAATTGTTGTAGCAACTTCCGAAAAAAGATAATACAATCAACGTAAATAATTTTATTCTTTCAATGTTGAAAAAACTCATGATGCAATATTCTAATAGTCTTGAAGATCAAAATTCATCGGTTTCTGTCCACTGTAAGATCTAGCAAAAGAACCCAAAAGATGTTGTAGAAAAATAGTTTGTTTCTCTTTGGAGTATTTAGCGGTAAAGAAATGGTAGGCATTGCTGTGAATGGGAACTTTGAGGGTGTTGACCAAAACCGCATGGTGATTCTAAAATAAATGTGTGCTACCTACTCAACTTTACGCTATCCGCTGCTTATTCTCAAAAGTCTTGGTGACACTATTTTAGGCATCATAAGTAATTGATATCAGTTCAGCTAAACTATTAGTGCGAAAAGTATGAGGAAAGCTCCATTCTCTCACCCAAATAAATTAACGAGCCCTCACCCTAACATTGCATAGTACCATAACTAACAAAATTCCCTAGTACGTTTCCTTCGCCATCGGTCATAACTTATCACTGCTCCAACAAAGCACCCATTAACATTCTCTTTTCATGTTTTGACATACTGTATTAATACACCTCTACATCTTCTGTACTACAAGCCATAGAAAAGGACTGTATTTTGTGTGATTACCTTGTCAATCTCAGCACCACACACCTTCGGCAGCCAATCGCAGACGCACCTCACTTCCTACTTGCCATTCCCTGCTCATCCTCGCCACCTTTGTACGTAAAGACATTATTTACATAAAATATGGCCCTATTTACCGGAAAAAAGATTCTTTTTAGAACGCGTCTGTAAGCATATATGTTATACAAAAATACGTTGTTATAAAACATGTGATCGTTATCATAGACAAATCAGGGGAAAATGTCTCCTTTTCGATTAGGAATATTATATTCTTAGTCTTTACCTTTACTTTGACTTAACTAAAGTTACACCCATACCACAGTGCCTTACCATCATCTCAACTTTATTACCTGCTTCTTTCAGTTATCAAATGTAGTATGTAATTTACCTCTTAGTCATATCCACTATCCTTTTCTTGACTATTTTTTTAATAAACCCCTCCCCAATACACACTGTTTCATACGTACATACTGTAACCCCTATTCCTCCCATTGTTGTGGTTGTTCTATTAAATGTTTTGAATTTACTGCGCTTCTCTTCTCCTGGTAATTGTTAATACGTATTGTGATGTGGTGCCCAGATCCTGACTATACAGTATTGATTTGTTTTCTTCTGTTTAACAGCTCATTTGACAAATGCCATGTTGCCCTAAATGTTGTGTTCCACGATTCTTTGTAATGTGGGTTGAAAGATTCTGCTTTTATCATACCTCTTTAAATCGTCGTTGTCACTAGCGAAATAAGCGTCGATTTGACCGATTTGTTTTAGGGAATACCGTTTGATTGTCCAAGTTGATTTAAAACAACTGAATGCTACACTTCAAGTAGCAACCCTGTTTATTATTGAAATCCCGACAAGAGTTTTTAATGAAAATTTTAGATTAAGGTTCCTCTGTACATGTTCCAGACGAATTTCTTTTGCTTGTGGTACCCTGCAAGTTGGTTTTCTCAAAATGTTGCAGTGGCTCAAAAGATCATCGTCATCAGTTGTTTCTTCATAAGAGAAATTTCTTATTCGTAATACTTTCTTATTTCAATATATACAGCAGCAGAATAGAATCCTTTTTGACTAACCTCATTTTCTTTGGTTGATATTCATCAGTTTTAAGACATTAAGAGAGGGTTTTTTTATTGAAGTATTAAATAGGAGCCCTTTCTAGATTTTGTTATTATTTTATCTAACTATTCTTTCCACGATTGCCGCACTTTACAGAATGTGATGGTACTTTGATAGCAGCAGTTTTCATCAACTGGTTGTTTGAAAGTTTTTTTAGCTCAGTTCCATTCATTTTTGAGATTTTACGTGATAAACACCCTGTATATGCCTCATTGCCTTATATACATAATGAAATAAATAAAGAAGCGAACCTTCGTAGAAATCAGACGCGAAAGTTGACACAAAGACGCAGTGCCCAAATTTTAGTCCAGGTCTTAGTACAGGCCAATATGATTTAAATTTTCTTAAACACTAATTTTTATTCGTCTACAAGAAATAAGGAAGAAATATAAGAAAGCTTGGGTGAGCTTTCAACTTGGTTTACAGAACATTATTTTCAAACCCATATGATGACATTTTCAAATATTACGCTTACCTATTCAGGACATTTTATGACTTGTACCATCAAGCTCAGGGCAGACACAGGACCATCGTCATTATGAAAAGATGACTAAGAAGTTATAATTGTCTCCTTGATTATTTGTTTAATTTTTATTCTTATTCAGGGCTTAATATTTTTGCCAACTCGTGCTGTAACCAGAGTTTAAAGGCGTCGGTTTTGTGTTGTTGTGTTTTTAACATTGTCTTAAGTCATATTTGAGTACCTGCATACTTTTAGGTATATTTTATTTTTGTTTTAAATGCAGCAGAATTGTTTTTTAAGGGTTTTTGAGTTACTCTTTTAATATATATATATATATATATNACATTTTCAAATATTACGCTTACCTATTCAGGACATTTTATGACTTGTACCATCAAGCTCAGGGCAGACACAGGACCATCGTCATTATGAAAAGATGACTAAGAAGTTATAATTGTCTCCTTGATTATTTGTTTAATTTTTATTCTTATTCAGGGCTTAATATTTTTGCCAACTCGTGCTGTAACCAGAGTTTAAAGGCGTCGGTTTTGTGTTGTTGTGTTTTTAACATTGTCTTAAGTCATATTTGAGTACCTGCATACTTTTAGGTATATTTTATTTTTGTTTTAAATGCAGCAGAATTGTTTTTTAAGGGTTTTTGAGTTATTCTTTTAATATATATATATATATTAGAGACAACCGTCTTTTTATTGCTAACCACACTTATTTTACGGTACCTTTTACCTGTGTATGAGGCTGCATTCTCGAAAACTGAAGTCAGTGTAAGACAAAAAATGAATGGAAGAGAGGTGTATGTAGTAGTGTTTTATAAGTGCTTAAAGCTAGCAAATATCAATGCTTCACCTGGTGGAGAATCTTAGCTACAAATTCTAGCATATGTGCTTATACAATAAAATTAAGAAAATATATGCCATTAACTCAAGGTTAGGTGCATATGTCTTATGTATAGATGTACATTTTTATAAAATGCACAAAGTGCATCTTTCTGTCAATATTTGTGTTCTACCTCCTCTTAATACCAAGTATGATTATCGTATTACAGACACTGTGAAAATCTTCGTCGTGCGCACTGTTACATTTCTAAGACCTAAATAGGAAGTCTGTTGTCGTTACTGATAGTATTTAGTTTTAGTGTACTTTATTCTTTACTAATGCAGGAGAGTAGTTTTTGTATCGCTTTTGTTAGCGATCCCGGCTTCCTCGATAAATAAAATTAGTCATGTGGTCCAGAGCTTCACAAACTTCATCTTATGGCTATGATTGGTTGTTTTATCTCAAACCAACATCTGAATACGATTTAGTCTTTCACTTGACAAATTAAGCAAAAGTGAGTAATCATTGCAAAGAGTTTATAGTCTATTTAGTATGCGGTTCAATTTCTGAAGCGAAAACCACAATTTTTATGCATGAAGATATTAATTATCTGAAACTTCCTGTTAAAGCTTTTATCAGGCCGCCTCTGTAACTTGAATTCGGTTATTCACGTTTAGCTTATCGGTACCAGTTTTTATGATATTGAATTGAATAAATTATGTAATTAGTAATCATATGATATTTCCTTCCGTAGTATTCCTTGAAACCATTAGTTTTAATTAAATACAGATATTTCCTTTTTTTTCATGGGTACAGATTTTACGTGTAAATTGGTCATACATTCTTCATACAGAATAATTATATTTTTTTATTTATATATATATATATATGTATATATGTATGTATATATGCATGTATGTATGAATATATATATATATGTATATATATGTATGTATATATGCATGTATGTATGTGGATGTTGTTGACGTTGGTCTTTGCCTTGATTTTATTCCAGAATTTGTTTTACCAGAGTTTAAGAAATCAGGTCAAGATTTATTTGAATCAAAAAGCTTGTGGTTATCAAGTCGTTTTAAGCTTTGTTGTACAAACCTATTCCATCTTTTTTTGATTTACTGAAATCCCATTCATTCTATTATATCGTCTTTCGTTTCAATGGCCCTTTCCAAGCTGTTAAAACAAGATCTGCATTTAACAGTGTACCGAAGAGAAATGGAGGTGTCTCACTTGCTTAATATTAAGCTCCATTAACATGAACGTTTGATATCGATAATGTCACGTTTAAAGAAGATGCGATGATAACTATGCAATTAATAGGGTTCTACTCTAGTTGTAATAGTCTTTTTTGTTGTAACGATCCGCTTTCTTGTATATCGAATAGATTGAGCATTTTTCTTTTAATGGCCCTGATAGCTATTAAAAGAAAAACTAGTTTCACTGCAGTTTTTTGCATGAGTTTAGATAGTGAAGAGAGAGTACGTATGGATAGGACACGTTCTCCTACAGTTTCCCGTCACAATATTTAGGACGCCAATGACAGATTAAACTGCTCCTTCTAATAACAACGATATGAACAGCGAACATTCGTAACAATACCTGCTTTGCCTTTTTACTTCTGGAGGACTTCGAAAATGGCCTATGCCAAAGGAAATTCTATACCCCTTTCTCATATATATATAAACTGTTGTTGAATATCAAAAGCTACTGTTGTTTCTCATAATTATTTCCGTGATGTTTTTATGTTCTTAATGTTACTATTTCTTTTGTCAATTTAATTACAGTGGCTACCGTATTTACTGTTATCATTGCATATTTGCACTTTCAATGACTTATTGTTTATATTCCACTGAATTATGTAGCACACGTCACAAAGAAAAATGTATAGATTTCTACTAGAATTCAGGATCAAGCTGTTGTGTATTAAAACTCTTGACTACGTTTTTATACTGTACGTCATCGTTAGTTTTTGACGAACAACAACGTTACGAAATTGAAGAACTCAATAAATCAGTAGTTTTATTTTTGGGACACAAATTTTTGGCGACATAGATTTTAGTTATTTCTGTATGGAAATTCTTACCGTTGTTAATTTTCCGGAGATAGAATAACGATATAAGAAAAAGTGTTCAAGTAAATATGAGTGCAATGCGAGAGCTTGCAGTTTGAAATTTTTCCCGGAGTGCTTCCATCACAGAGTACCGTTAGATGAAAGAATACACTTCCTTGAAAATTCTTGAATTTATGGACTCAGTGGAAGCCATTGATGTGCCTGACGATGGGAGAAGTATCTCTCGAAACGTAGCTGAGAAAGACCTTACGACTCAAGACATGATATATTTCTTACATCAATAGGACTTTTTGTTCAGTTTATAGCAAACCTGTTTATTACTGATAAAAATGTCTGTCAGAAAGACTGTCAGATTCCTTTGGCTTGTTATAAATAAAACGACTCGTTAGTGTAAGTCTAGCCGTTGATGAAGAAGGATGTTTTTACTTGCCAAATAAAGAGAATATAGAATTATACAGAGAAATACAAAGTTATTCCAGCTCAACTCTTTTGAAATACGTTGAATGTAGAAAATTCTAGTGCAGTTGTTCGTAAAGGTTGATTGACTACGTCAGTCAATATAGCAAGTTTTTCTTTACCCTATTTTCTGCTTCCACTTGACATCGTGATATTCTGCGAGTATAAAGATGTATTATGCTTTTTGTTTGTATACCATTCCACTCACTTTAGTTTGCACACAATTTTTATACCAATGAAAATCCTAACTTTGTTGTTCTATTCCTACCCAATAGAACCTTAAAACCTTTGCACTATATTCTATCGCCATAGTAAATCCTGAAAATTTCCTTGCTTTTCAGCTGACTCATCTCGAAAAACCCGTTCAAGTGTCAGTGAAGAAACAATGGAGACGTCATCGGAGTCGAGACAACTAAGTGATAAACGGTAGGTCATTGCCAATTTACAAAGCATTTTCTTTTGTCATTTGGACATAGGGAAGATGCTTCTTAAGCTTTCATTGTTATGCCGAACAGTAGAAACCAGTAATTTTTAAGCTCTACATACACCAGGTTTTTGGTTTCGTGTATGTTTACACGGTTTGGAAAACAATGCTAATATCTCCGTTTAATGGCCGTCCAAATTTTTAAATATTAATTTGGCTTTTTAGTGAGGCATAGAAATTTTACGGGGTCAAGCACCACCCTTAAATAGTTCTTGATTGATCAGCAGTTTATTAATTTGTTAGTAATTATATAACTTTACCTCACCTGGCTTTTCCCTTGACAGAATAGTCGTTGATGGATTATGTGATGATTTGGCAGCCACTTTCTTCCACTCTTTTGTGTTCTTAGCTCAAGCTTGTGATTCTGCGAAGCTAAGACCTGTCCATTCCTTGATATTGCTGCAACATCGTGAGTTTTGTCTTCCTTATTTCCGGTCTTGTTTTGCCATCCCATGCATGATTATTTTTCCCAAGCTAGAACTTGTGGTGATCTTGACGTCTTGAGTTTTCTTTTGTTAACGATCTTTAACAAATCGTTTTGTGGGTCGACAGCTTGAGTAGTCCTTGCCTTTATTTTGTTGTTGGTTACGTGATCAATGTACGAAGCAGCCCCCATCTATTTCCATAGCCATGTTAGAACCCATGAGCATGTAATAATATGGAAGTTACTAATTGTCGCACCACCCTGATTTTTGTTGCTGTAAGTATTTTTTTATCATTCCAAATTGGATTGAGCTTTTCCAGTTCCATATCTTTCAGTTTAAAAAATGCTGAATTGAAAAGATATTAAATATTTAAAATATAAAGAATTCTGTAAACAAATTTGAAACGCTACAGAATGTTATACTGGGTAGGATCCTCAATATAAATATGTATATTAGTTAAAAAAACATGTTTGCTAGGCTTCCTCATAGTCGCCACAAGATTACGACAGGCGAACTCCAGGTTGTTTCGTCCCTGGTTAGGTTTCGTTGGTAGTGTTTTTACGATTTTAAAGATTCGTATATGGGCCTAAGATACACTTGGAACGTTTAATGGAAAGGGTTTCTTTGTATTACAATATCACCAATCTTCTACGTCTTACGTTTGAAGAAACATTGGCTTCGAGGAACAACGGGAGTGATTCAATTTGAGGTTAAACCAAATGGGAGCTTAAAATTTTCAGTGACCTTGTTTTGGCTGCCCGTAGGTCACAATAATCTACTTGTAGTTAAGTATGACATTCCGACGCTAATTTTTTAACAAAACCCTATTTTATTTTTCGATTTGCAACTGTAAGACTACCATTAAGAGAACTGTGAGGCAAAAGCACATGTAATTAAAAGCTTGTTTTAATCTACCTGTGCTACTAATCGTGAGATTAAATTCAATAGTTTTTACACTTGGCCATCCCACTCAGTAAAGGACGTGTAATTCGTAATGGTTTTACTGATTTCCATAAGTTTAATTACAAACAATTTGAATAGCCAATTGTCAAAATACATTGATCTTGTGTAGGTCACCTGGATCACTCCTTGTTAAGTCCCGCTTTTTTAGTCTCATCTCATTTATGGTAACATTCGATTAATTTTTATTCTGCTAAACCCCCAAAACAGTCTATTTTTTATTTTACACTTACTCATTTACGTATTGCAAAAAGACTCTCTAAATCCCCTTAATTTTAGACCGTTTTATTCCATCACTTGCCCCATCCTATTCAAATCCAATTCTCGCTTTGTTGCTCCACCCTGCTGCGTTTCGGATGTGAATGTGTTCTTTAGACTATCCCAGTCCAACTATTAAATAAACAACAGGTACTATTATATATTGAATATTTAGGGCTTCTCGTAAAGTGTAAAGATAAAATAAAGTGAAGGAAGCTACTTTTGTAGCTAGGGAATAGTTACTGCACCTCCAAGCCCGTCTCTTTTTCAGAGCAATGTCAGTGTCAACCGGAAAAGTGTATCAGTTATTGAGCAGAACTAGTTGACTTCTTCGTTACAAGTAGCAGACTACTTCGTTCATACATGCTTGGGGTGAAAGCGTTAAGGTACCGTCACAACAAATAAGTAATCATAATGAAACATGTGAGGTGTAAAAAGCAACTCAGAAACATTTAATCACAGTGCTGCAGTGCTTTCTCACCTTTGCTTACCAAATATCAATTAAGTAGATTAGCACATTCATCTTTCACTTTTTAAATGGACGTCCATGTGAGGATTTCGATTTTTCAAGAGACATACTTCAAAAATTGGAAGATTAGGAAGATTCGAAGAATTAAAATCGCTACTGCTGTATTTCGGTTAGGTTTTTTTTTATTTAGGGGGATTTGTGCCTTTCTTTTTATTTTGTCTCGCACTTAGTAAAGACATTGGCTTTTAAAGTCCTTATAAAGATAAAACATACTTATGTTTTATCTTCATAAGCACTAGTTTTTATGTGCGATTTACGCCCACACAATTGTTAATAAAAATACCACATTCCCTCTGAGCTACCTATAAAAATAAAGCATAACCTTTCGAGGTATGAAATCTGTGCACATATGGACTTATTTCAAATTTTTGCGAAAGCGTATTTTCCGTTAATGAAAAATTGAGTAATTTTTGGGGGGTATTGTTTGATTTTTAATATTTACTTGGTACCAATGTAAGAACTACAATAGGTCACTAGATAGGTAGGTAGGTAGATAGATAGATAGATGGATCAATCGATAAATGGATAGATAAATAGATAGGTAGATGGATGGATGGATGTTTTTGTGTTACATATTATGGTTGTATTGTTTTTATAGCATTGTATATTGCTCTTTGTAAAGGTTGGCACAGTTCAAGTCGTCATTGCAGAACCTTTTTACTTCGGAGCATGCGCATTCACTTCCTGTGGAGAAAATTGCGGAAGTTGTTAATAAAGATTACTCGGATGCTCCATTTTCCGCTGAAGAGATCGACGTAGCATTAGACCGAATGCAAGAAGACAATCAGGTTATGGTGTCGGACAAGTTTGTTTTCCTGATATAAGTGAAAAACATATGTCAAGACTAATAGAGGCAAATCTTCCCAGTACGTTTGTTAAGATATACAGGAATGCCAATCTGTAGATGCCTGTGCACTGTACCAAATTCCTTTCTTGATTTGATTGCGACATTTGTATAAGCTTTTTAGGTGCATATTGGCAGACAAAATGCTAATGGGTTTCATTATCGTTGTAATATAAAAAATCATTTGGCAACTTAACATTAGTGTACAACCTAATCTTCACCCTCATACATTGCTGGGGTCCTTTATGTACGATGTGCAATGTTTTGCCCTTTTTCTCAGACGTAATATGTATATGTACATTTGTGAAAAAAAGCTTTTTTTTACGTGAATCTTCTACACTGTACTTGTTCCAGTTTTCTGTGTAAAGCACCTTTGGGTGTGTGGATCCGAGAAACATCGATTAACAAACCTCAAAAGTTAAAATGGCAATACAAACTGTTAGGCAAAGTGATCTTGAAGAAACATACCGTTGTGAGATGAAAATGCACTAAATTCCAATTCTTAGGAAGTAGCGAAGGAGGGATTTATGAAACTATCGCAGGTGAAGACGTATATATTGTGAAAGTACTTTCTCTCATGTAATGCCACTTTTACACTCGTTGTCCTTTTGCAAGTTTTAAGAGACAAAAATAAATAGCTTCTCCGTCAAATACCATACTTTGATGTTACACCAACTGCATCTACTAATTTGAATTTCATCTCTTTGAACTCTTTTCACGCCAGTTTTAAATGGATTTTTAGTTATTGCTTTAATTGTACCGTACGGTGATCACATGTCGTGTATTCCTGAGACACATAGAGCTATTCTGGCGGGAGATTTTTGCAAGGTAAAGAAAGCCAGACTAGAGACCTAGCCTTGATCAACAACATGACTGTCAGCACATGATTATCCGTGGGAGGGACGACTATAAACCAATAATCTGAGTTGCCAAAGGCAAATTATTCCCTTCACTTTCTCTTGAGATTTGGTGCCGCATCATACTCAAATGCAGTTTATTTTCTCATGGAAGCTCTCAGATAAAGTTTTTTAATTAAAAGGGGTGTATAGTTGATAGTAGCTACCTTTTACAAAAGTTAAAGTTGAAGCTTCACAAAAATACAACTTTCTTTGCAATTAAAAAGACGCGCATGAAGATACGAATAGTCAATTTCAACCACAGTCACGCCCACATTCTTTCAAATACTAACCAAAGATGTGTTCAGTCAAAAATAATTTACGTTTCTTAAAGGGATTATCGGGGTATTTTATTCAAATACTGCATTCTGTTTTTAAGGGATTAACATCTTTAAAATGTTTGCTCTTCGTTCAAATTATTTTCGTTTTATTCCCAAGGTTAAGGAATTAAATAGTAATATGCTCAGAAAGATTTCCACAAGTAACAAATGTCTTTTGCGTAACAGCCCTACAGGGTCTTAAAATCCTGTTTCCGTGTATTGATTTTCTACATTGGCTAAAAACTCGTTGCATTTTATAGTAGTTCTGGCTTCGATTAGTTACAACGAAAGTTGGGAGCTTTTAGGTGACTGATGTTGCCGCACATTCCAATTTTCTGATTCACCGTGGTGTTATGCAAATCACATTTTATGTGAAGTATATATCTGCACGTGTCACAGCAAGTATAAGAAGTGAATGAACTAGCAGCATGAACAAACCATTCAGTGTATGCATGATCATATAGATTATGCATAATACATT
Source organism: Morbakka virulenta (assembly GCA_003991215.1). Taxonomy (NCBI): domain Eukaryota; kingdom Metazoa; phylum Cnidaria; class Cubozoa; order Carybdeida; family Carukiidae; genus Morbakka; species Morbakka virulenta. The sequence goes on along the minus strand of RDPX01000236.1, from coordinate 288,052 downwards.
AAGATAAACTCCTGGGTATCAACAGCAAGCCCATTAAGAAAGTAACACAGTTAACTCTAGGTGGAGTTTATCCATTAATTAGTGTCGACATTTACACCACGAAACTGTAGAATTAGTCACCGAAGCAGATAAAGATAATGCCCCTGAAGAATGGTGCGGCTTGATATTGTACAAGATAGCTATATCATCATATCTTGTTGGTAAAGTAGAATGATTTATATACCTTGGTTTTCATACAAAAAAATCACCAAAAAGCATAATGCTGTAAAGCTTATGGCGGTTTCCTTGTACACTATTAAATAAAGGTAACGATACAGTTTTTAAATATCAAACCAACATATTATCGTCGTGAAACCATACTTTATAAGAGCACTGAGCTCCAATTTGATAAAAATTTAAGAACAGCTTTGAAACAATTTCTGACTGAAAAGATCCGATGAACTAAGATGAGTACACTGAACATGAACATAAATGTTCACACCTTGATTTAAAAACAACCCGACGTTGGGATTAGTATATCCCTGTATTGCGCAAGAAGACAAATGGGGTAATGAATAGCAACACGTCTCTGATAGTGAACTGACGTACCTTAGTTTTTGTCCTGAGAGGGACCAAGTTGAACAGCCCACCGTCAAAAAAAGTGTAGGTAGATACTCCCTGGTGCATCTTCAAAGGTATGTTACAAGAGCAGGACAAAGAACATTCCAGAGGGTTGGAGCAAGAACGCAAAAGTGTTTCACGCCACTGTGAATGTCAAAGGGCTCGGAGGTACCGCCGTTGAACTGGACTATATCCTACGTGTTGTCATGATATGACACGATCAGGCTGTGCAATTTAGGAGATGAGCCAATCTTAAAAAGGATCTTGAAGATGCCGCTTCTGCTCACCAGGGCAAAGGCTTTAGTACGGTTAACGAATGCAACATACAGAGGCATATGTTTTCCCCTACACTTACCCTAAAGTTGATGGAAGATTATGTTAACAGTAGATCTGTGGGCTAGGAAACTACACTGCAACTCAGACACCCTCCGCTAGCTTTTGTAGTCCGGACAGGTTGGACACCCTGGCAAACAGTTTGTCAGCGATGCTGAGCAGGGAGATGCCTCTGTAGTTGTTACAGTCTCACCTTCATTCTTGTTCTTATTAAAGGTGACGATCTTGGCGTCTCTTTTATCCTGTGGAACGGCTACTTCGTGCCAAAATAGAGAGAAGACTTTGTGCAGTGGATCTAGTAAGGTGGTTTAGCAGTGCTTGATCAAATCAGGGGGAGGGTGCCATCACTCCCTGGCGCCTTACCAGAGGCTAAGTATTTAATGGCCTTGTTCAGCTCTTTAAGAGTTGGTTCCCTATCCAGCTCACGAGCACTGGCAGGCACTCGATGGTATCAAGAACTGAAGGAGGCATGGTGTTTCTCTAGTGTAGAGCTCTGAATAATGTTCTCCCCAGTTCTCCATCTACTAACCTTTGCCTGTGATAGTATCCTCAGCTGAAGACGTTAGAAGTGCTGTCCTGCTCCGGGACAGCCCTAGCACCTATTTCATGCNGTGCTTGATCAAATCAGGGGGAGGGTGCCATCACTGCCTGGCGCCTTACCAGAGGCTAAGCATTTAATGGCCTTGTTCAGCTCTTTAAGAGTTGGTTCCCTATCCAGCTCACTGGCAGGCACTCGATGGTATCAAGAACTGAAGGAGGCATGGTGTTTCTCTAGTGTAGAGCTCTGAATAATGTTCTCCCCAGTTCTCCATCTACTAACCTTTGCCTGTGATAGTATCCTCAGCTGAAGACGTTAGAAGTGCTGTCCTGCTCCGGGACAGCCCTAGCACCTATTTCATGCCGTCATACATCCCACTGATGTTACCAGTGGTGGCAGCTCTCTGAATGTCTTCACAGAGTTGAGTCCAGTACTCGTTGGCAAACAAGGGGCAGTCTGCTGAACTTTGTTTCTAGCAACACTTAGTGTTTGCAGGTTCTTTTCCCGTTTATATCCTGTTGGAGCACTGCGTTTAGCTTCCGTGACAGGGTTCATTTCAGTTGATTTGGAGATGAAACAGTCGTGACATTTGATTGTCTTATTCCCAAAGGATACCAGCACTGTACTGTGGATGTTGTTCTTTAGAGGTTCCCATTCCTCTGTGGCTGGACTCTCCTGTCTGGGTGGTATCAAGCTTTTTCTCAAAGTTCTCTGGAAACTGATCTACAAGGTCTAGCTGGGACAGCTTACTGGTGTCAATGTGTGGGTTGCCGTGCTTCTTGTTATGGTGGACCTTCTTTGGTTGAGGCCTGGTTTTGCAGCAAAAGAAGATCTATGTCACAGTCTGCGTTATGATCGTTCCAGAAACACATTTTTGCGTTCAGAACGCTTGGCTAGGATGCGATCCAGTTGATGCCAGTGTTTTGAGTGAGGATGTCCCAGGATACCTTGTTTTGAGGCTTGGTCTTGATAAAAGAATTGTCAATGCACAGATTATGGTAAGTGCAGAATTCAAGAAGCCTCCGGCCATGCTCGTTCATTTTCACAACACCAAACTGCCCCAGGCAGTATGTCCACGACTCACGATCTCCACCCACTCGGGCATTGAATGTACCCAGCAGAATAGTTGATTGTGTGAAGGGAATGTCGTTGATCATGGCAGCAAGGCAATTATGGAATTCATTCTTTGTTTCTGTTGACCCCATAAGAGTGGGGGCGTAGAAACTGACGAGTGTGATGGGACCTTGTGATGGGCGCGGAGAGTCAGGAGTCGTGCCGAATCATTGCTGCCTGGTCCTACCATCCTCAGCAAAATATTTCTGACTGCGAAACCAACTCTAGGCTCCTGTGACTCGTCTGAGTACTTACCCTGCAAGAAAAAGGAGAAGTCGTGTTCTTTCAACATACCGTATCCATTTCTTGAAGAGCAGCTATGCCCACATGAAGCCTAAATAATTCGTCATTGATGATGGCCGTTTTTCTTAATTCGCTGATCCCGTGGAAGTTTTCGTGGAGTCCAGTCACCATTGTTCGAACATTCCAACTTCCCAGTTTTAACGCGGGTCTCTTTTACCATGATTTCTTGCTTGTTGTGTGATCATGACGCCTGTCTACTGTTCCGAGAGGATCCTAATCCACTTGCACCCAATGAGGAAAGCAGACTGTGGCGGGACAGCACCTTACTGGCTGGAGCTGCCCAGTAGCTGCCCAGTAGCTGTCCAATAAGATCGGGAAATCTCCCCCACTGACAGACGTAGTGCCAAACTCTATGCCAATTGAGCGTCAGCTGTAGCTGGGTGAGAAGGAAGGTACACGTGCCTAACGACAACTCTGCAATCACTCATACCTTCACTTACTAGGCAGGGTTTTTTGCTGTTCCAGCCGTGGATCTGGCATGTCATCTACTTAGGATGCATTATCATCCATGGTTGACAACGACCGAATAAGACCTACTAGTAGTAGTGGAGTAGCCTTCGTCTTCTACCATCTCCCCCCCTTCCCCCCACACATACACCCCCCAACCCCGACTCTAGTTCTATCAAACGTCTCAATTTTACAATTCAAAATGATCTTGTCTTTATGTATTTGGTCTCTGTAAACTCATGGATTTTCATGCTAAGCCTCAACAAGCAATGCACTGCGACACAATCACTACACAGGTTGACAACCAAGACTAACGACTCTCTTTCCAAACATTAAAAAGACGTCAAACCGCAAGGCTCCATTCGGGTACCTCAAACTCTTGGAGAGAGCTAACATTTAGTACTACACCTTCCTTGCGACTTAGGTTGCAGCCAATTAGACACACAAATACATTTCGCAATTCTGTAATTACAAGCCATTCTCTACTACAATAAAATGCTTACAAGAAATTAATGGGATGGCTGAATCCACCATTAATAACGCAAGTTAAGCTGGATGTGGAAACTCGCAACAGCGCCTTCGACAAGATGCAAAGAATTGAGTGCTAAAATAAGGGACGCTTAAACAGGAAAAGTTAATACTGTAAAAATGAAAAACAATTCTTTAAAATTCAAATAGCTGAAAATTCAAAAAATCCACAAAGATCTTATTTGACGATTTTTCCAATCAGAGGTGCGACTTCATTTCTGTTTCGTTCAATGTCGGTGAAAACCAAAAAAACGAGCAATTTTTCATTGAAAATTACACTTGAAAATCTTTAACTCAGATTGAAAATTTAATGTTAGATGATTTAACACCCAAAGCTGAAAAAAACGGCACAGGTCTTCCCATCGCTTAAACGGCTGACAGAAAAAACTATTGATCAATGTAAATTCATCTTTCCATTCCAGTAATTTTGATACAAGTTAGTTTATTGTATGGCTTCTTAGTTACCTTAAAAGGAATAATTTACTNGGTTTAGCAGTGCTTGATCAAATCATTGGTGCCATCACTGCCATCACTGCCTGGCGCCTTACCAGAGGCTAAGCATTTAATGGCCTTGTTCAGCTCTTTAAGAGTTGGTTCCCTATCCAGCTCACGAGCACTGGCAGGCACTCGATGGTATCAAGAAATGAAGGAGGCATGGTGTTTCTCTAGTGTAGAGCTCTGAATAATGTTCTCCCCAGTTCTCCATCTACTAACCTTTGCCTGTGATAGTATCCTCAGCTGAAGACGTTAGAAGTGCTGTCCTGCTCCGGGACAGCCCTAGCACCTATTTCATGCCGTCATACATTCATTTCTGTTTCGTTCAATGTCGGTGAAAACCAAAAAAACGAGCAATTTTTCATTGAAAATTACACTTGAAAATCTTTAACTCAGATTGAAAATTTAATGTTAGATGATTTAACACCCAAAGCTGAAAAAAACGGCACAGGTCTTCCCATCGCTTAAACGGCTGACAGAAAAAACTATTGATCAATGTAAATTCATCTTTCCATTCCAGTAATTTTGATACAAGTTAGTTTATTGTATGGCTTCTTAGTTACCTTAAAAGGAATAATTTACTGAAAAAATGGAATGAATTACTTGAGTAGCCAATTTAGGCAACGAGCGGACACTGGTTACTTAAAAGGAACTCTTTTCATATTTTAGTTAATAGCGATAGAGACCGTCAGTCAGAACGTACAAGACATTTGTTTGTGGTAGAGTGGGAAGACAATTGTTATGAATCAATAAATATATCTCTCTATGATGATGATGATGATGACAAGAGGTTATTGAAGCTAATAGGACAATCCTTAACACGTATCAATTATACTCCAAGTTTCCTAAGATTCCATTCTTGGTCCAGTGGTTCTCTTCTTTGCAGTAATAGTGCAAGAGAATGGGTGAATCATTCATCAAGCCCGTTGTCAGAGACAAAAATTTATTTTTGAAATCGGGCTTTCAAATCATCATACTTGACAACAAGAAACAATAGAAAGTCAATTAAGGATGACTGAGTTGTGTTGATGGTGTAATAATTTTCAATATCAGTATATTCTGTTATAAATGTTCTGCTATTGAATATATTCAATATATTCAATAGCAGAACATGCAGCAAATGGTTATCATAACAAAGTGTAGGCAATAGATTCATCATAATTTTCTAAAGCTAAACAAAGACCAAAGCAGTACCGAAGGAATACTGAAAAATAGAAATACCTCAAGGAGTGTTTTGCTTGAAAGTGACAACAAACGTCATCCTATTCAGGCAATAACTACCAAATATTTCCATCTGAAAATGGTTAGTAAAAAAATTAGTAATAATGATAATAATAATAATAATAATAATAATATTTACAAAATCTCTCCAGTAATATCCAAATTTCTTAAGAACAGCATGACAAGCTGGAATACACGCCTTTTTCTCTCCCACTCATCGGGAACCAATCAGTCTAATAGCATCAACATAAAACGAGGTATTTTTCAAGGAGATTCCCTCTCTCCCCTTCTTTTTTGTATGTCTTTGATTCCTCTCTCTAATGAATTGAGTAACACCGGATATGGTTATAAGATCGCTGAGAAAATCATCAACAACCTTTTCTACATGGACGATCTGAAGTTATTTGCCAAAAATGATCGTGAATTAGAAGGTCTCCTTACTACTGTGAAAGAATTTAGCAATGACATTGGCATGGACTTTGGCTTAGATAAATGTGCCAAGGCGACTTTTATAAGAGGCAAGCTTACAAAAACTTCTTCCATTACCCTTGATCTAGATACAACCATTAGAGAATTAGATTCAGACGGAATATATAAATACTTAGGTGTAAACGAAGGCGATGGCATCAATCATGCCACAATGAAAGAGAAAATTCGTAAAGAATATTACCGACGCGTACGAATGGTACTTAAAACAGAGCTGAATGCCAAAAATAGAATCGAGGCTATCAATATACTTGCTGTCCCTGTTGTTCAATATAGTTTTAACATAATTAACTGGAATATGCTAGATTTACAAAGAATGGATGCTAAAACTCGAAAATTGTTTACAGCAAATCACATGCTACACCCCAAAGCAGACGTTGACCGCCTGTACTTGCCAAGACGCGAGGGGGGAAGAGGGCTGATTCAGCTAGAACTTGCTTACAAAACCACCACAATAGGCATGGAGAAGTACTTGGACACTACTGATGACTGGATGTTACAGCTCGTTTTTAACCATGAAAATGGAAAAAGACTTCATTCAATTTGTAAAGAAGCTAGGAAATTTGCTAATGATTTCGATATTGATATTCAACAGCCTATAGAGGAGAACACACCAGCCACGAAGGCTGCAAAATCTATCAAACAAAAGGCAAAGAAAATCGGAAACCAACAACTTGCTGATAAATGGAGCCAGAAGGCTTTGCATGGCCAGTATGTTCTTCGGAGTCGCAATGCTGATGTTGATCAAAATGCTACCCATCAGTGGCTCCGAAGTTCAAGTCTGAAAGCAGAGACGGAAGGCTTCATTATTGCAGCCCAAGATCAAAGCCTTTTCACCAGGAACTACCAGGCAAACATACTACACAATGGTGCAGACCCTAAGTGTAGATTTTGTGACCAATTCGTTGAGACTATAGACCACCTGATCTCTGGATGCCCCATACTGGCCCCTAGCGAGTATGTGAATCGACATGATCGAGTAGGGCAATACCTACACTGGGGAATATGTCAGCATTACCAGATACCTGTACATCAAAATTGGTATGAACATAAGCCTTCGCCAGTCGTTAACTCTGAGGACGTCACTATTCTATGGGACTTCTCGATTAACACTGACAGGACAATCCAAGCCAACAGACCTGACATTGTAATTAAGGATCACAAATTGAAAACCTGCACTCTTATAGATATGAGTATTCCTTCTGACAGAAACATTGCTATTAAAGAATTTGAGAAGATAAGCAAATATAAGGACCTGGAAATCGAAATTCAGAGAATGTGGAAGATGAAAACTACAACAGTGCCAGTTATAGTGGGTGCACTTGGGATGATTAAAAAAGATACTCAGAACTTTTTAGACAAAATACCCGGAAATCCAAAAAATCGTGATAACGAGCACAGCCCATATTATACGTAAAACTCTTTCAATGTAAATACTTATGTTAAAAGTCTCTCAAACAGGTCATATGTTTATTGTTTATACAAACTTTGCAATAATCCTCTATTTTTGATGTTCGTAAAAACTCTCAAAACCTTTGTTTGCCCTAGGTCACTGGGTGTGGCCCGGTGAACAACTGTATCAAACCGTATTAAAAATAAAAATGTACATAATAATAATAATGTGGCTGCAGTACATCCCGGCTTGTTGCTTGGCACTGAATGTGGGTTTTTCGCACATCCAACGCTAGATGGTGTGAAACCACATGGTAATAAAAATAATAGTAATAATGATTAAGCTTCATTCCTGGTTATCTACAACATAGTGACAATGTTGGTTGCTTGGTCAGGTGCCAAACCTGATACGGGCATCGACGATTATGAGACTCCAAGCCACCCCGGGGGTTCCAGGTTAGGGTGTCTCATAATGTGCCCGAGGGATTGCATCTGCCTTTGCCGTATTGTATTGATGAGTGATCTTTTGGTGTTGCCCAGGGCAAGGTGACAAAGTGACAATGTATTGGTAGAAATAAAGTGACAACGGATTTCAGAAGGAAGGTACAAAAAAGATATATAAACTTATGAGTGCTGTCCTAAAATATGAGTTGAGGCTTGACCAAATATTTATATGATTAATACCTTTATTTTGAGTATATTTCTGGTTGGTAATGATCTTTTTGACCATGCTTGTTACGACTAATACGACTAATATGAGAACTGCTAATTTTAATTAACAATTTTTTACTTCATTTCGTAGATCCTTGAAAGTAATTCATTTTTTTCAAATGCAAGGCAAGCTAGGCCACTTTTTTGGCAATGGGTCATGGGTCTTCTGTGTGGTGTAAGTGCGCGTGGAAAACGTGGTTTCACATGTTGGTTGGCAGAAGGCACATCAATGGTCAATGCTGCACAGAGCAGTGTGGAAATGCTTGGAAATAGTTTTTGAAACTCCTCTCAGCCATTTATGGTGCTTGTCCATACTGGTACGACTTTATTCACAATGAAGATACTAGTTCACTAAATCATTTAGGGGTTAAGTTTAATAGCACAGAAGAGAAAAATCAAAACATGCCCCAGTGTCACATTTCATGTTGCAGAGTAGTTCGAACTTTACCAATTTATCAATGCACTGTGTTGACCACTAAATATCTTTGTTTAAATTCACTTTTTATTACATTTAACATTTAAAACAGAGAAAGACTAATCTTTTTCATATGGTGCTGTGACAACGACTAACTATAGATTCCTTGGAGCCATTGGAGAAAGTATTTAGTCTGACGGCTTAGAAAGTTCAATATTACCTGTTTCCATTTTCCTCTATCCTCTTCCATACGTTCAAGAAGCTTGTTCTTTCTGCTTATGATTTGTACCGTTTCATTGTCTAGGTGATCTCCAGTGACTGTGGAATATGTTCTTGAATGCAAGATTTTGTCAGGAGGCATTCGGGTAACAAGAACGTCATAGATAACATGGTTCGTGAAAACAAATCCCACTTCAGCCATAGCTCTCTTCAAACAAATACCTCTTACTAGCTAACCTAAAAAACAAATCTTGCTGAAAAAAAACCAAACCGGTATTAATGTCGATAGAGCTTTTAAAGATAGCCTTCGCAAAATGACCATTCCAACTCTGTTGCAATAAAGGCATCACATTTGCTGTGTATGACATGCATTTCACATGTTAGAAATACCCCGTTAATAACAAGGGGTAGCAACTGCAACAGGAGGGAGATGTAGAGCAAACTCACAAGGTGCTATAAATTGAAGTGATGTTAGCGAGAAAAGCTCATCAGAACAACTTGCATGAAAATACATGTAGAAAAGATTAAGACTGCCTATCTAAATTTCAAAATCACGGTCAGAGGCTTGTACAGAGATCAAAAATTTAGATAAATAAGGTTTATTGCACAAGCTCTCGCTATTACTAACTTATACCTCTCTGAAAATTTAAGGTTTTAAGCTACAAATTTGATTTAAAATAAAGTTGTTTGAAGTAATTACAAAAATTTTAATTCAAAGTCAAATCAAATCACTTTTGGTCTTGTCTTAATACACCTAGTTTGGGTGATGTCACTGATTAACAGACAGATTTTCTAATATCTCACGATTATAAAACACAATGGATATTATATTTGAGCCCAACATTGGAAAGGTGTCTCTTTAGGTACTTCAAATTTTTTGTTCGGTGATTAGATGAAGATGATAATTGAATTCATAATCTATTACTATGACTCCTTGTGTTTACATTTCAAAACGATGAATTAAGTCTTACCTTGGGAGAACATTACCCCAGCTTTTGCTTATAAATTCTTTGATATCCTTTGAATAAGAGAAGTTAAATGCATAATCCATTCATAGAAAATAAGACAAATATGTTCTTAACATCTTCAATACAATAGTGTTTAACTATTGATTAAAACTTAAAGACATCTTAATAATAAAACATCGAATAAAAAAGAGAGATGTGTAGAGGAATTATGATCGATGGACAATATTCAATGCAGCTGTTTTCGTCTATTATCTCTAAATAGATTCTTGGAAGTACGATATTATAAATACACAGTTTAGCTTGGATTCAATGGTTGTTTCGTTGTGTTCCAGACAGTAGTCTGATGGCGACCCGGCGACACCTTCTACTCATGGGCTGCCTTAATCAAAGATTTTCAAAGAAGTTATTCCTTGTATCAATCTATAAATTACGAATTACATCTATTTGATACTTATTCCAGGTGTACACAGAATGAATAAAACGCGAAAATGTTCAACTGCTGCAAGATATGACGTTATCTCTTTTGACATTGATATGTTCTCTTTTTTTTTATTTTTTCCTTGGTTTTATGAATTCAGCTTAATTTCTGTTGCTCCATAACAGATGGACTTTGCTGTTAATAACCTCCATTTCTTAATACTTTACATTGAATTACCTCCCCAAGGATCACTAAGTTGTCGTAATTGGGAGGCTTGCGTGATTCGTTGATCCTAAGAGCTATTGGGCTAGAGATATGTGCTCCTTGTAGGGCCACCTATCCCAGGCAACTCGAGGGGGAGAAACCAGACTAAATGTAATCTCTGGTCCGCCAGGTTGAGGGTTTTGCTTTGGCTAACAACCCACTCATGTAAAATCAAAGTGTTTTAAAAACTATGAATATTACTACCCACGAAAATCAGGGAGCAGGGGAGATCACCAATACAAGCATTTTGACGACGTTGGGCCAAAGCCTTCAGGAATCTCAGCGTCCGATGGGATCTTTTGCTAATCCCCCCAAAACCCTTAATATCGGACACTGGAATGTAAGATCAATGTATAGGAGTGGAGCAGCAGCACAGATTGCGAGGGAAATGGATAGATTGGACATTCTTGGAATCAGTAAGTGCAGATCGAAGAAAGCAGGGAACACGAAGTTGACCACTGGACAGACCCTGATCTACAGCGACGATGAGGAACTACATGAAAGAGATGTTGCCATTATGATCAGCCGGCGAGAGATGAAGTCCTTGATGTAGTGGACACCAGTCACCAAGAGAATCATAACAGCGAGATCCCACTCAAATAATAGGAGAGTGAATGCTATTTGGGTTTAAGCACCTCATAATGAAAAGGAAGATTCAGAAAAAGATTAATTTTATCAATAGATTGGTGCAATGAAAAGGACATCATGATTGTTATAGGGGATCTGAGTGCTAAAGTTGGAATCGATCACTTTATAGTAAGTGGCCAGTGGAGATCATCAGTACAAGATTGCTGCGTACAGAGAGGTGCTGATATTAACAGCGATCAGTACTTGGTGATGACCCGCACGCCTCAGCTCACACAAGAATAAGAATAAGATTAAGCCTAGGCTGGATGTGGAACGTCTGCAAGATGAAGAGACGAGAAGAAAGTTCTGAGAGGCCGTAAAGAAAAAGCTGGAAGAAAGCAAAAGCAGTGAGAGCTAGGACGTAGAAGTGTGGAAACATCAGAAGAATGCCTATATCATATTAGTAGAAGAGGTGATCGGTTTCAAGAAAGGAAAGAGCAGGCAATGGATAAGTGAACAAATATGGGAACTAATAGACGTAAGGAAAGCTATTAAGACTAGAATTGATAGGTTACCCTCTGAGAGAGTAAAAGACAGAGTGAAGGAATAATACAGAGAAAAAGATCGACAAGTGAAGAGAAGTGTGAAAGAAGACAAGAGAAGGTGGATGGACGAGAAAGCTGAAAGAGTCCATGCGGCAGAATATGGGAGGCAGAAAGAACTGCATAGCATAGTGAAACAATTAACTGGACAGAATTCTAGGAATGCAGCGGAACAAGAATGGAAATCTGACGAAGAGTAAGGAAGCAAGATTGGCAAGGTAGAAAGAGCACTTCCAAGAAGTTCTCAACAGGGAGGCACCGGAGGAACTACCAGAAGATGAATACCAACAAATAGAAAAGCTCCATATATCAGTAGAAACACTTCAATTCATTCTCATTCCGTTTCAACCTCCTGATACCTTTAAAATAAAATTTATCAGTAAAAATATAGAGCTACTTCTTTGTTTCTGTGTGATGTTCTGTCTATATTCTTAATTTTCTTTATCCTTATAAACAACTGCATTCCTCAAGATATTTTGTTTCTGGTATTATATTTTGTTGTGGCAATATCAATTTACAGGTTATACAATGGTAGAAAAACCCATACAAACTTTAAAGTGCAAACAGTTTTGCAAAAATCGAGTCCGTTTCTTTTTACAAAGGTATCTGAAGACTTGGGTCTAAAATGAATAAAATCAGTCGCCTTGGACACAAAGTAGCACTTACACTGTAATAATTTGAAAGTAATATTGCATAGTAACTTTATTACGTCCCTACTAGTGGAAGGTTTGGACTTATTTGTAACTCTCAAGACCATTCCTGCAAAGAAAATTTCCTCAATAGTTGAAACAGCAGTAAAAGAACTCAAACGTGAAGCTAACACAATCCGAGTAAAAACAAGTCTTGACTTCAGTTTAAAAAAATACCTGATTATGAATTAAAATGAGTTCCCCTTTTTTCAAATAAGGCATTAAATTATATTTTATATATCATTAAATGCTCACTTTGAGGACAAAATCAATGATTATTTTTTCCAAAGGCAATGTATCTTTTCTTTGGGTTATCTCAGAGGAAACTAATCAGTCTTTATATACTGAAATTTCAATTGGAGTAAACAAAGCCACAAAGGGTGACTTTTTCTAAGTTTTATATGTCATGTGACTATGTTGTTTATTATTTGTTTAGATTTTTACGTCATTTATGGGTAACAGATGACTTAAATATTCCTGCTGTTTGAAAATAAAATATCGCGTTCCTTGTTATACCTAAAGCTTCAGCCATAATGCCATTTGAGTATCTTTTGGAAATAAAATCAAGCTTTAAAAGATCTGCTGGTTTTAAAACAGAAAATCAAAAATTAACATCCACCCGTAAGTCTGGTTATGCATATTCCCTGCTTCGTAAAAATATATAAAGTCTTTTTATAAAATGCCTGATTAGTGTCCATTGATGGTATAAAAGTAGTAGTGGACACCTGATTTGTAGATACCCCATCACGTAACCAAAGAAAAGGAACTTTTAAAACCAGAGACCTGGAGGTAAAAAATGAAATCATGTTTATCTGCCAGCGCAGTACAATATTCAATATCGACATTAGGGTACTAGGTATGCTTTCGCAGAACTAATAAAGGTAACGATGTAGCAATTTTTTAAAGAAAAACAACATGACCATTACTGTACCTTTTCATCAGAGTGTTACTGACTGTTGCAAAATTTTTCACACAAATACTTCGATTAATGTAAGAAATTTATCATGTCGTGAGAAAAATCCTATATCAGTGGAAGCCACTGAATCCACAAATTCAAGAATTTTGAAAATACTTCAATGCTGAAAGTTTAAATTACATTCAGGTGGTCTGTTTTAAAATGTAAACCACGCGAGGAAATGAAAATTTTCATTTATTAAACAGTAACTTTTGCTTTACTTTTCATCTAGAATAAAACTGAGCTACAGATTTTGCTTTACTCTCATTGAAACCATAGGGCAGCTGATTACAACATCATCATCATCATCGTTATCATAATCAAAATGATAATACTAATTATAATACTATTAATAATAGTGAAGTTTTTACCTTATAATATACTACTCACATATAAATTTCCGTATCATAGACAGGCCTTAATCTCCACACTAAAATTTCGTTTGCTTCATTCGTTACCTTACAAAACAGCACAACTTATCACCAGTAATAACAGAGAGTGTTTCGGTTATCTTATCAGTGCACCCAAAATACAAATAACATGACGCTCTTATTGCCTTTTCTTAATTTAGAAAACGATATATTTCGAATTGGTGTTTTGATCCTTCACAAAGGATGCTAACTCTTTCATATCGTTTTATCCATTCATTTCATTCATTAATTCATTATGTGCCGTGCGTGTTACACGCGTAGACGATCATAGCCTTCCATTCATCTCTCTTCTTAGCTCTCTTAATCCATGTTACTCTTTTAGATCTTTCTTTCTTGCTCATCCATCTTACAACGTTATCCATATGCATCATTCTCGATTTACCTCTGCCTCTCTTTCCTGGTATCTTTCCAGTGAGAATTAGATGTTCGATCTTCTCATCTCTGATGACATGTCCAACGAATGCCATCTGTCTGGACTTTATGGCGTTTAAAAGTCTTCTTGTAGTGNATTTCATTCATTAATTCATTATGTGCCGTGCGTGTTACACGCGTAGACGATCATAGCCTTCCATTCATCTCTCTTCTTAGCTCTCCTAATCCATGTTACTCATTTAGATCTTTCTTTCTTGCTCATCCATCTTACATCGTTATCCATATGCATCATTCTCGATTTACCTCTGCCTCTCTTTCCTGGTATCTTTCCAGTGAGAATTAGATGTTCGATCTTCTCATCTCTGATGACATGTCCAACGAATGCCAGCTGTCTGGACTTTATGGCGTTTAAAAGTCCTCTTGTAGTGCCTGCTCTTCTTAGCACTTCTTCATTTCTTACTTTGTCAGTCCATACTATTTTCATCCTCCTCCTTAAAAACCACATTTCTGCAGCTCCCAGGTAGTCTTCCAGCTTACTAGTAAGAGTCCATGCCTCTACTCCATCTTACTCCATCTGACCACACCTATGCTTTCAGGATTCTTATTCTGGTATTTATGGTGATTTTGCTGCATTTCAACACTCTCTCTCCAACTTATAAAATGCTTGCTTAGCTTGTGTAATCCTTGCCTTCACATCCATCAATGACCTTCTATACGATGACATCCAGCTGCCAAGATAGCTAAACTTGTTAACGTGTGTGATAGTTTCTCCTCTAACTTTTAAAGACCATAATGGGACAACAGTAGAGTTTGTCACAACCATACTGTGTGTCTTCTTCGTTTTGTCCACAAAGCCTTAAATTCGTATTTCCAAGTCTATGGTCTCAAAAATAAAAAATGGAACAAGGAGCTCCTTAAAGACGTCCGCTCAAGAGCTCATATAATTCATCTGAATTTTTATAGTTTATTTCACTGGAAATCATATTTTTTGTAACAATCACTCTTACAGGTAGGCTAGTAATATGAGTATATCAGTACGTGTACATTGCTTTATATACATTTATATATTAATACATATACATATAAAAAAAACACATATCTTTTTATGTTTAGCTGACGATTATGAAAACATGAAACTGACAGTTCCAAAACTAAGTTTTGTTGATTTTTTTTGTCGTTCACCATATTGATACATATATATCTATTTATATATCTATACATATAAGAGTGAGTATGTTTGTCTGTCTGTCTGTTTGAAGTAAATTTATGAGAAAACTACTGAACCTAGGAAGTTGAAATTTGGAGTGTGAAGCTATCTTTATCCGGGAGAGGATCTGAGATATAAAAGGCTGACCTCAGAGGTCATGTACTGGGGTGTTAGGAGAAGACCAATCCCATTTTCAAGGTGAAGGAGGCCTCCAGTCAAAAATTAAAAATATAAAAATTTCAAGATTATTTTTGATAAATAAATTCCAAAACAAAAATAAAACAATATTAAAACTTTTTTGAAATGAAGAAAGTTTATTTACTATAAAGTAATCTCTTTGCTCGTACAAGTCCTCGGTAGTAGAGTGCTGAGTATTCCTGCCTGTCACGCAGGAGACAGGGATTCGATTCCCCGCCGGGGAGGACTTTTTTTTTTGTTTTTTTTTTATCCTTTTTGTTTTGCGAATTTATTGCCATATTATTTTTTATTTGAAGTTCTAACATTATCTTTCGTAAGATTACCAAAGTTTGAATTACCTTTTATTTCTATACCGCACTCCAAGTGTCAAGGTAGTTGCAGCTCTTTGAACTAAAATGGTCTACCATCACATTTCTAATTGAGCAATACCTTACAATTATCTTAATAGGGCCTTTTGATCGTACTAAATTGCACTTTTTTACCCGAGCAACGCCGGGTACTTCTGCTTAATTAGTTTACGTTTTACTTTATGTTGCATTGTTGTTACCTCTTTTGCATTTAAACCCTCTTCTTCTTGTTGTTTCATCCAATGCCAGAAGACTCTGGTGAAACATAATCAAATTCCAAAGCCGAGAGCTCTCGATCAGCCATTGCAATTATCAATTCAAATCCTGTCAAACCGGTTTCCTCTTCGACGATTGACTTCAGTGTGACATACAGGCGGCTAACTCTTCTTTTTGCATCTGGAAACCAAAGTAGAAGTTCTCCTGCTGGTTCATCATGGCGACTAACATGTACTGCAAAAAAAAAAAATATTAAACCTACTGTATGTAATCTCTATCTTAGAAAAAAGCNTCTTCTTCTTGTTGTTTCATCCAATGCCAGAAGACTCTGGTGAAACATACTCAAATTCCGAAGCCGAGAGCTCTCGATCAGCCATTGCAATTATCAATTCAAATCCTGTCAAACCGGTTTCCTCTTCGACGATTGACTTCAGTGTGACATACGGGCGGCTAACTCTTCTTTTTCCATCTGGAAACCAAAGTAGAAGTTTTCCTGCTGGTTCATCATGGCGACTAACATGTACTGCAAAAAAAATAAATATTAAACCTACTGTATGTAATCTCTATCTTAGAAAAAAGTCAGGATGGATTAAATTACCTTTAAGAACCATGTAAAACAGGTTGACAGTAAGTTCCAATTAAACCTTTATTATCATAGGTGAAAATCTTTCGAAGCCAATTATCGAGGTAGTGTACTTGGTAATTTGTGAAACAATATCTATTTCATCACATTGAATCCTTAAGAAAAGCAGAAAATTGAATACCAACGACTTATTCAAAAGAGGCAAATGTTTATCTCTTCCTGAAATAACAAATTCACTAAATATACTTAAATGCCATAAATATTTAAAGTCACCTTGAATTACAAAGAACTCTTACCCTATTTCTTTTGTACAAGGATTAAAAAATTTGCCTTCTTCAAGTGCAAACAAGAGCCATTTGTGCAACAACCAGACAACCATCCTCGGCAAACATTATACTGTTCTCAATCCTACCTTGTACACAACCTCCTTTGAATACAAAGTCATTTTAGGAAGTTAATAAATTAATAATTACAATTCATTGACATTGTACTTTGTGAGATTATCGCCTTAACATTTAAAGAGGTTTGTCAATAAATGAATTTTCATTTGTAGTAAAGATGACCATTCCTATATATCTACGTTTTTACATGTCAAATTGGACGCAGTATGTCTAAGGACATGGCAGAAGCACGAACCCCGAAACTTCTTGCAAGGGAAGATGTTGATTTTACCACTTACACTATTGCAGGATGTATACATCACTTGATACATGAAGCATATGTTAACCATTTTCAAATGTTTTTACTTTTGTATTCAGTGAAGATGAAGCTTTCTTATATTTAAATAAGTAATATAATAATGTAATATAATCAATAAATAATCTAAAATATTCTTGTCTTCAGTTTCAACTTTATTTTTCCTTTGTTATGTTGCTTAATATTTTGTTTAAAACTTTCACTATCACTGATTTTTTCTCTTCTCTGTATAAACGTTTTGTTAATCCACTCCCTAAAAAGTCAAATAAGAGGTATTTTTCTTCCAAAACAAAAATGTGAATTCTCTTTATTTTCAAAAGTTCCTGTCAGATTCCGACAAGTATCATAAGAGTTATCAGTACAATATCAAGGAATTAAAACGATCGCGGTTTACTATGTATAAATCGTAGCGTTGGTGGACATTTAAAAAAGAAAGATGCCGGTTTATTGCATATTGTAGAATTCTCTTTGTTTTGTAACATCAAGGGTTCCGTGGAACTAATAAGTTAGCATTTACTGTAAGCAGGTAATAAGCCTTTCGGGTAGCCTTTTGTTTTATGAACCCACCACAAAGGCCACATTTAGAGTCTGGTCACTGACGACAAATGCCAGGTGCTGTCTTGGTTTTATCACTTCTGCTAGAAAATTGTGGTAGTTGAAGCTAGTCAAAACTGTAACCCCCCCGGGGGGTGAGAGGTCGAAAAGTGTTTTGGCAAGAAAGTGTATTTTCAAATTTTCCCTGAAAAGGGCAACAAAAATAAAGTTATTTATTAGTTCTTACAACCTCCTGTTTCTGTCAGGCAAAACAAATCTAATGTTAAAAAAACTAGCTTGAAGCAACCAATTATGATATCACTTGAATTCTATATCAACATGTCTTGTCAGAATGAGGAGATTTGCTGGAGGTGTCGAGTGTATCACTTTGTATAATTCAAAAGCAAATGAACTTTTTTAACTTTGAAGTCAGTCTAACGGTGCATTGGGTATCTTTTTGTTTTTAAGGCTGTTCTCTGAGCAGACAATTTTCATAGACAGAGAAAATTCTGGTGTCTGATGGGGCAAATAAAATCTGAGGTCGGGACAAGGGAATTTTTAGTGCTATTGATGAATCTCATAATAATGACAGGTACCTAAAAACCAAAGTATTGTTTAATGGTTCAGATTTGAGGATGGGAAATGAGTTGTACATGGGATTTCGGCAATAATGAATTTGAGGAGTGTGGTGTCAGCGTAGGAGAGTGATAGAAGCATTCAACCAAAATGATCCTGGATAAGGCTAAGTACATCAGATAGTGAAAAATAAAGCGGATATTCTTTTACTTTTTATTCTATGACTATATCAATAAAGTTGAGGACAAAAGGTCTTAGTCCTTCTAAAGTAAAAATATCTAGGAAACCACAACAAAAGATGTATTTGAGCAATATCTGTCTTTGCCATGCTTTTTTACGGTAACCGCAACTGGCTACCGTCAATAACATTGCCTTCTTGAGATTGATAACACTCGCTATGTAGTGGTTTTGGGCTCAAGCCAAGCTTTGAAAATTTTTAATTTCTTTTTCCCAACAAATAGACTTTTATTAGCAATGTGAAGTCGTCTATACCTTCAAGTTTCGTTATAGTACGATCTACTATTAATTAAACAATTGATATTATTGGCGTTAACTCCATTACTGGCTTTGCTAATTCCAAGGACACGACCTTTTACTATTTCGTTTGACTATACGGAAAATAATCTTCTAAAGTTCATTTCTTTCACCTGCAACAAACACCTTCACTTAAATCTTTAGGTCAGATGGGAAGTTGGATAGAGCCTCAGATCTTTTACTATCGAACTGGAATTTTTCTACACACCAATCGACTTAAATTTGCTAATTAATACTCGATCAAGTAAACAAATTTCTTACACTGCGATAAAAATCAAATATATGTATACAGCAAGAGATTAAGGAAGTGGTTTACACACAACTGAAACGGTTGAATGGCAATAGCTTATGATATGATAATTTATTTGAAGATGTTACTCTGTGAATAGCTTTTTAGTATGTAAATGCCCTTTATGCTGGGGTATGCTATGTAAGGTCTGTCGGCTCTGGGTTTGGCATGAAACTGGTTTGTATGGCTAAACCAAGCTCGGTAGAAATCCTGATTATTGCTGTGGAAAAACAACCCAAAACTAATAATCTTGAGAATTCTGAACTTTATGGACTCAGAGGAAGCCATAGACGTAAGAGCTTTATCATGTCATGATAAATCCCTTACATCTAAACCAAAACTAATTGCTTACAAGAAACGTGTCGGCTTGCCCAAGCGAGTTGGCTTATGAATCTGAGATGTGTGCACTGTTGAATCCGTTGTAAATTTTGCTGTCAATTCCATTTATACGAACAAAATCCATGAGGAATGCTATTTGGGTCAGTGTTAGACTGAAAAAATATAATTAACATATAAACACAATGCATTGGCACATTAACATTGCACAATTTTTACAATTAAAATAGAAATTATCTCCTTTTTGAAAAAATGGAAATAGGCGAATCAGCTTCTGGAAGATTAAATTGTAAATCAACACAATACATGAAAATCAAGACAAAATTAATTTTACTTCATATAATTAGGCTCTAAGTAAAAAAACCTTCTGGGCTTTCATTCAATCGAATCTCATCAATATTCTATCTACCGCAATTGTTGACACTTTTTGCCAAAAGGTGTTACGAAGGGGTTGAAGATACTATTTGTCTTTGCATACACAAATGCGGTAAGGAATAAATAATCCAAAACCAGAAATACAATAGAAGATAAAGTTATGAATCAACTAGCTTGATATTGAGACATAGGGGAGTAAATGTACGTGGCTTGTCATGACAGAAATTCACGAATTCTATCTCTTCAAACTAATTTACCAATAAGCATAAATCGAATATCCTCAAGAACCTTTGACGTCCTTTCCCAGAAAACTGTTTGAAGAGGTCCATCTGAGGAACAGAAGACCCTGGATTAAACTCATGAAAACATGCTTTGTAATAATTAAACCCAAGCCTAAAGGCGTGATAGTGCCACCTACACATTGAAAACCACACACTATATAGTCAAACTAGAGATTTTCATTGTAATTACTTAAATCTACATAGAGCGCATTCATCAGATGTACACAACTGATGAATGCGCTCTATTTTAGTAAATAATTTATTAAAACAAAAAAGAAAAAGGCGTGATAGTGCCACCTACACATTAAAATCACACAAAATAATCAAACTAGATATTTTCATTGCAATTACTTAAATGTACATTGTTCTTTTGTGTAGTTGACTATAGTTAAAAATCCTCCCGGGCAGGGATTCGAATCCTGGTCTCCCGCGTGACAGGAAGGTATACTCACCACCATTCTACTGAGGACTTGTAAGAGCTAGGAAATTACTTTATGGTAAATAAACTTTCTTAACTTCAAAAAAGTTTTAATATTGTTTTATTTTTGTTTTGGAATTTGTTTATCAAAAATAATCTTGAAATTTTTATATTTTTAATTTTATTCACAATTTTGACTGGAGGCCTCCTTCACCTTGAAAATGGGATTGGTCGCCCCCTAACGCCCCAGAATATGACCTCCGAGGTCAGCCTTTTATATCTCAGATCCTCCCGTGGATAAAGATGGACTCACACTCCAAATTTCAGCTTCCAAGGTTCAGTAGTTTTCTCATAAATTTACTTCAAACAGAAAGACAGACAAACATACTCACTTTATTTATATTAATTGGAGCTGGAAAACTAGTATGAACTATTTATTAAATGGGGAGAAGAGCCGAAGATTGCATCTAATAGTAGACATGTAATTTTTTTACTTTAGTTACAGTCATAATTGTAGTGATTTTTACTTGTGGGTGGGTTATTTCGTAAGATAACTTCGTTTTGGGTAACTATGTTAAGTTGTGCGTTATGACGCATGACACGTCGGCATTGAATTTTCTTAGGTGGGGCAAAATCCTGTCCTGGAAGGAAACTGACAAGTTAGTCTAGTTTGGTCAAAATGTTATAGTGAATAATGTTTGTAAATACCACTCACTCTTATTATGGAAAGGACGATTCCCGTGACGAAATTTCAAAATAAGGGGTGAGAGCAACTCATCCTTGAAAATAGTGAAACAAAAAGAGATAGTCCACTTGACCGCATATAATGAAATCATTAATCAGCCTTCCATGACAGCAAAGTGAAAAGATTGCTAACGGCAATACCTATTTCAAATGTTCTCTGTGGGACTAAAATCAAGCATCACACCTTTCCTCCTATCAATCAGCAGTAGAATCAGTACTGGTATGATAATCTCATTATCATCCTCTTCATCATCCTTTCGGAAGTGGTAATTTTTTAGGTTACTTCAGAAGAGCAGCCAAATGAGAAGTTGCTGGATTTTATTACAAATTGTAGTATCCTTATGCTAAAACCACTTGCCGATCATTGCTTTGGTACGTCCCTCGTTCACGTTTTAAATTTCCAATGACATACTTCATGAAATACTTCACTCCTGATTGAAGATATCTGCAGTAAGTTCTCAAAACTGTTTTTGAATATTTGGAATAGTTTGCGCTAAGAACCATGTTGTTTAACCTTCCTTACCCTCTAAGGTTCTTTTGACGTTAAGTTCACCCAACTTCAGTGTTCGATATTCGTTAAGAATATTTAACAAATTAAAGCCAGAACCAATCAATCAGGAAAAATTAAGAATCTAAATACAAGAAACTGTACCCCTCAAATAAATTAACGGTTATTCAACAAACGGCAAGTTTACTGGTACTTGAGAATATGTAAAGTTTATACGGCCATGGTGACAAAAGCACATAAACTGTATTTCTTGATTACCATTAAAATTAACATGAATAACGTGAACAAGTCTGTGATGAAGCCAGGAAAACGCGGCCATACAACAATAGGATACTCATTCCGTTCGCAGCAACAATTCTTGAAGCAAAGGAGGGGGTACATAGATTTGTACACGAGCTCTTTACCGGCTCCATATTGGTTCAACCCGTTTCACGAAAATGGCATTTCAGTTTTGAGGGCGAGTTAAAGGTCACCAATTACTTACCTTTTGTCGGGTTTCCATGTACAAGGGAAATGGTATCCTCCAAATTGCCCGCTCTTAGTGTTTTTTGTGTGTTTCCTAACGCACTAATTTCTTTGACTTTTGGAAATAGCAAAACAGATATGCAACAGATGACATAAAAAAATTATTATACTCTATTCAATATACCAGGGCTGTAACTGTCATATACTGCATCTATTGAAAATATTGGTACAGATTTTTCAATATCTTTATCGTTCTGTTTGGATATCAATCAGTATTTATAGCACAGCAGGTTGTCTTTGACAGTACTAATTTTCATTGTAAAATAATTATCATGAACAGAAAAAAAAATGAGCAAGGTTATTTTATGCAGTTGGATGTTCCTGTGAATTGTTTGGTTTCAAATTGGGTATGATGAAAAGTGAATGGGCGAGGAGCGAAAGTGGGTGCTGCATTTTGGGTCCACAGAAGTTATATGAGCTCCCGAAATAACTTGGCATCTGAAAGGCGACGTTATTAAATCAAAATATGATACACTATGTACGGGCTTTATTACATAAGTAAATAAGAACAAAAAAAACCCCCATTCAATGTTTTTGTTTGGGGTATCGGGTTGAGGTCTCATCAAAGGATGTACCTCTGGCACAATATGATTTCATGCGCTCCTTGGAAAAAAAGCCTCAGGCCAGAAGCACTATTTCTTTCCACTCAACAATACAACAAATTGCGATGCCATTCCTATATTTCTGAGCCAACCAAAACTACTTTCTACCATGCAAAATTTCACTTAAAGCGTAAAACAAGAATTATGATCAAATCAATAAAACTTTATATATGGTCTTGCTTCATGAACTAAACAGTATGCAACTGGCTTGTTACAACGGGGTTTTCGTGTCAATAAGTTTTAAAAAATACTTTGATTGATTATTTTGCTTACGTTGACGCAAGAGCGAACCATCTGAAATACTGGTCTGCTAGGAGATTCCCCGAGACCGAAACATGTGTGGCTAAAGCTGGATCCATCTTCAAGCAAGGTACGTCGACATGCTAGTTATATCCTCGGCACAAATACATTAGCAAAGGCGCTGTTTTAAGGGCAAGTAGTGTCATACAAGTTTTCAAGTTGGATACCTCTATTCATTTCTCTTACAACCGTTGTAATTTGAAGTTATATCATACAATTCTGCTCACCACACGTTATAAAAAATTTACATCAACGGGTAAAAGCAGGCACTGTTAATATTCCTATCCCATCGTTTAAGAACATGCTAAGTCAGTGTCTAACTGGTATTAACACAGTAAAATGATCTTAAACCGAGATGGTTGAATAAGAGGTGAAAACAAAAACCTTGGAAAGAAGGGATATCAGATAGTGTGGGGAAAATTTTATGCCAAGTAACCCTAAAGCATTGACATCATGCTAAAGAATAAACTGTATACCTAAAATTTATAATTTAATGAATTCTGCTCCGCTCCTGATTACTTGAGATTTGTTACAATCTTATTATAAAATAGGCTTAAACAATGAAATCGTGGGACTGTTGCCAAAATTGTGCCTGTCCCCGTTTCAAAATACCTAAATCAATTGTTTGACGTTCAATAACAAAGCACTAAAAATGAATGTGCTTTAAGGTAGCGAATTTCAATAATTCATATTTACCTTATTTACCTTTCTTAAGTACCTGCAGGTTTTGTGTACCACACCTGCAGTGTGGTACACAAAATCTGCAAGAATTATTTATTACTGAAAGACAAAAGCCTGTTTGGTACATGGGCAGTTGATGTGGTTTTCACCTTGACACAGAGACAAACGTGGTGCCCTGGAATTCTTATAAAACTGTTCTTATTAGAAAAGATTGCACTGCTTACGTATAGAAGACACCAATAACACTTTTCTGTTTGTCAAATATGAAAGTTCTGAGGAGAGGGTAGGATCTTTAGCAAGAATCTAGCTTGCTGTGCGGCGGCAACCACTTGTTGGTTTCTCATTTATTGTCAAAGAAAGCTTAGCAAACCTTCAAATTAAAAAAGCTAGACCTGATATTACGGATATAGTAGATTGACAAAACTAGCATATATATAAGGTTATTCCAAAGAGTAAATTTGACTTCCATATTCATAAAAATACACAGGATAAACACTTTTCAAGTCTACATTAACTGGCTTGACTGATCCTGTCGTCACACTATTTACACGCTCTCATCTGTAATTTCTCTAAGCATGAAAATGGTTTTGAAAACTAAAACAGCCTACAATATTACGGCTGCCACTTAAGGCCACTGCCCAGACATCATGTTCTTTCCCAACACTTCTTCACTTTCTGTAACAATAGGGTGCAAACCAATCCATGAAATGCTCACAAGTTCTACTTAAAACGCACCCACAAACAATTTTTAATTCAGTTCATAGATTTACAGCAGCCTTTGATATGTGCCATATTTGTAATTTCTGTTTCTGGCATAGACCCAGCATTTCTGAACTTAAGTAGCACCATGGTTTCAATGCAACAGAATAAGTTACGGCCATACCATCATGCCAACCAACAACACAGAGTTTTCCAATGTGCAAGGATCGATGGATATGAGAGCATGCAAAACTAAACTTGAGCAATCTGAATGAAAACCACTGCACTCACTGTTAATAATTTTGCAGTTAATAAACTGTCAAAATAAATATACGTATCACGGTGGGAGTCAAAAAACCTCGATGTTCCCTAACTGTATGCCCCTCACCTAGATGAGGATTCCATAAAATACCTCACGGTGCCTGCTAAGAATTTACAAATAAGTATGGCAAAATATAAAAAGGTGCTCTATATACTACACCCCATAATGCTCATTTCCATTACACAATTTTAACATTACGTTATTACGGAATTGAAATAGAAAAGATTACATATTTTCTGCACAACTGGCAATATACACTTCCCCTTCCAATTTAAAAAGACACAATTAAAAAATTGACCTACGCAAACTGAAAAAGGTGGTACACAGCCAAACAGAGATTTTCTCAATGTGCAAAAATTAAAAAAATACTAACCCGGCAACTGAAAAATTGGATTTTTATTTCATGAAGAGGTTAACGATTTTCGCCATGTATATTTAAATTTGATTTAATTGCTATTCGAATGGCTGGCGTTAAGTAACACATGTAACAATAAACACCTGCAGTAAGGTGAGTATGGTCATTGGGGAAAAAATAGGTCGTTCATTCTTTGAACATATTTTTCATAACAAGTGACTCAGTATCAGATAAAATACTCCTGTTGTTATTGTTATTCCTGGTACCAATAACAAATGAGTTAGCGAAGCCAAAATGGGCACAATACGCCCCACTTCATTCGGACTTTAAATGTCTGGTTTCATTCTTTGTACCAGAAATCTGGGCCAAGAGATAAACATCAGGAAAAAATGTGGGATACCCTGCGTGTATTGAAGTATGGCATTAAAAGTTAACCTCTTTTAATGGTCAATGTTTCATGCCTTTACTAAGATAATCTTCTTTCTCTCCAAAACTCCAATAATATATGCATGTCACCATCTTCTCATAGAAGCAAATAGTTTACCAAACCATTCTACACTATTCTTTCTTTACTCACTATGCTTATAAAAATTATGTTCAAAAGAAACTACAGACAATCACTTCCATCTTCAAAAAAAAACATGACAATCGTGGGCTTTACTTGGTTTGGTATCAAAAACAGTACACATAATATAAAT
Source organism: Morbakka virulenta (assembly GCA_003991215.1). Taxonomy (NCBI): domain Eukaryota; kingdom Metazoa; phylum Cnidaria; class Cubozoa; order Carybdeida; family Carukiidae; genus Morbakka; species Morbakka virulenta. The sequence goes on along the minus strand of RDPX01000236.1, from coordinate 261,961 downwards.
TGAATCAACACTTGAAAAATTCCAGTTCCAGAAATTTGCAGAGAAAAGAAATAGGCTTATTCTGTCCATTGTTTTAAAGAATTCACTTATATAATATTCCATTTCTGAATACATAACAAAGTAGCGCAACAATTCCATGAACCCTTACTTTCATATGCCACCAAAAAAGCTACAATAATAGTTGGTCAAGGATGATACTAGCAAACACACTACAAAATAGGAAACATCCTCATGAAATGGTTAAAATTTGTATGGCATGTTTATGAAATGTATATTATGTGTCTATTGTAATCTCTGTTTTCTTAAATAGTCTGATATACAAATCTTCACGCCATATAATGAAAGGAATTTTATTCATTCCTCCGCAAAATGTTCCGCTTTTGTCTCTGCTGCAAAAACATTTTCATTATTTACTATTTCTGATGCCAGTGATTCACTAGCTGCATTCATTTCTTTAGTTGACAATAATTCCACAAGTTTTAAACTAGCAGATCTTGGGCCATCAGGGGACGGGCTACCATGCATATACACAAATGGAGAGTTACCAACTTTAGAATATTTTCCAATCTGTAGCAAAAATAAAAAATGAAGCAGAATTAAAATTCCATGAGTGTTTAATAACAAACCATAGCTACTTCAACTTGAAAAAACAGACAAAAACCCAAACGAATACCATATATAGCTTCCAATACCATTTGTTTGGTTATGTACTTCTTAAATGTAATTAAAAATTCTAAGAGAATACAAATGTATAATATAAACATTAAAAAAATATAAACATTTATCATATCATTTAAGCATGCTCAGAAGAAAGTATATATTTATTAATTTGTCTGAAACTAAGGAATCTTTTAATATTGACTTCCAAATTTACTCAGGTTTTTTTGGTTAAAATTTTTCAAATTTATTTGATGAAGCTTTTCTGTAATTCTGTCAAATGATACACCTCAATGAAACAGCACACCTTTCCAGCCTTTGTTTACTATGAGTTGAGGAAGGGCAGGAGAAAGCGAGTCAGTTAACGAGTAGATCAACCGAAAAGACAGAGATTTCCGCTAATACCACATCCACCTGATTTGACAGTTATGTTTGTGGTGATTACTAATCTGACCAAATGCTGTGCTGCAATGTGCCAGGAAGATTTATCAGGTTTAAGAGGGAACGGTAGTATGACAAAATAAAACGTTATACTTTATACTATTTTAATTATTGTAATTATAAAAGACAAACTCAGATCAAATAAAGTAAAAAGAGAGATAATCTTTAGAAAAGCTTATGAGTGGAATGCTTAGCAACCAGGCTGATAAATGTTACTTTAGCTCACAGCCAATGAACAATGGTGGTAAGAAGTTGGTGGCAAAAGGGATTAATATTGAAACCATGAAGGTGGGTAATTTTAGCCATGGTTTGGTACTATGGATGGAATTTTTCTCTTGCAAAATGCAAAAAACTGCCTTACTATGAAATAAAATGACGTATTTCGCCTCTGTTGAATTACTAAAGGCTTTTGTGCAAAACCCTTACAACGTTATCGTAAAAATTATAAGGCAACGAACTGTGCGACGACGACTCAACACAAAAATGGTAATAACTCTAGGTTTTTCATAAAGACAGTTTCTAAAACAAATCAACTGAACATTAGTCAATCAAATTCAAAATTCAATTCCGATTATTCTATAATGAAAAATTTCTGAAAAAACCTAAAATATATTGAATTACAACTGAAAAGCACATAGGTATTGTTGGCAAACGTAGAACCATACATTCTGTTATTAAAAGATCGCTTTTCAAATACCACAGCGCCTTATTGAAACAACAAAAATGTTCTTTTATTGACTTTTGATCGCAATAGTTTTAATCTCGCAAATAACAATGTGTTTTTAACAACTGCAATTTTGGTAGTTGAATGTCGCTGACTTGAAGTGGCAAACAATTATGAAGTGCGAAATTGGTTAAAGTACAATTTTTAATGACAAATATGTCTTTTGTCTATCCAATAGATTGCAGTTTTACTGTCTTTCACGTAATTATAATGTCTGATCATGCTCTACTTTCCATATATTTTTACCCTTAAGTCTTGTTGCTTTTCGAAAGTTCAACCGACTGTTTTCAACTTTTAGTAGGGGCAATCAAAGAACTTTAAGGGGTACAATACCGGTCAGTTCTTTCATTAAGGTAAACCTGAGACACATTTTCTCCCTTGTCAATCCATAGTTTCGTGTCACTTCCTTTCCTTCATTTATTGGTAATATATTACCTGAAACTAGACATCATTTGTAAATCAGTTTAAAGTTATCAGAATTTATAAAAAGCAACTTATGTGACCAACGCTAATTAATAAACAAGAAAAACAAGAACCGGCACAGACATCAGAAGAACAGCAAAACAAACAACTAAATTGTCGATAAAAGGACCACAAGAGAGTATGTAAAAAAACCATACCAAGAATCATTAACTACACAAAATTATAACAAAATTAATTAGTCTGTTATGTACTTCGAATCTGGAAAGTTTTCAACCCGTTTACGTAAAAGCCAATGGAAACAAAACCTTCACTTACTTTCTCTTCTGGTATATCCTTCCGCACGACTATTTTTCGCCCCTTTTCGTTGGGAACAGGTTGAACAGTTTTCATGATTCTTGGCTCTGTATCATTAGTAAGTTGTCGGTAGAATAAAGAGGCAGCTGTTGTGGGTGGCACATCGTTAGGTGTACGTACTGCTGAAAGTTCACGTAGCAGCTTATACACTTGGTAATTTTCTTCATTTTCAAAATAATATCGCCGGCGTCTACCATCTCTTTTCGTTTCTTCTACGATTACTTCACTATAGAGAGGCTTAATATTTTCTTTTGGGCTATCTCCGGGTGCCCTTGGAATTCTGTCTCGGTCTGTTTTATCAACTTCTACTACTGGAAGTTTTAACCCTGTAAGTTTGTCATGTTTCAGTTTAGACCTGCCACTATTTTTACGACAGGAGTCACTCTGAAGTTTGCAGTCAGATTTATTATTGCCCAAAGATCGTCTCCTCCCTATTTTTGGACTTGAAAGAACGTAACCAGAATGTCCTCTCCGAATTGATGTATGCCTCCAGTCGACGTAGTGTACTCCATCTTTTGGATCATTTTGTTCCTCAAGAAAAACGTCCAAATCCATCGTGTCAGAAAACGCAGGTAAAGCTTTTGAAAATGTCATTTCTCCATTAGTGTCTGAGTGTAAGAAAGGAAAGTTACCCGCACTACCTTCTGAAAGTCCTTGAGGTGGTTGGACACCTTGAATACACGGTACAGTATTCGGAAAGCTATCTGCTTCGAAATTTCTATATGCATTAGGGGATTGCAAGGCTTTAAGGCCTAATGATAAACTGTAATCCTCTGTCTGAAATTGGGACGAACCGCCTCGATTATTAGCATTGCTAATATCAATATATTGAGGTCTATCAACAGAATCTTGCGTAAGGGATTCTTTAGGAGGGATTGCAATTGGTGCAGTTGGTGCGAAAATTTCGCTTTGCAGGAACATATCCAAAGATGAGGGCTGGCATTCCTGTGACAAAAAACAGTGGAAAAAAAATTAAAACCTGATCACTAAATGTTTTTGAATTAAATGGAAACGTAAATACATATAGTTCAGGTCTTAAATACCATTACAGGCATGTCAAAGAGAGCTGCTCTGCATCTTGGAGAGACCTATCAGCGGCTTAAAAATCAAAAATCTCCGAAATTATGCCAACATACACATTTCTATTCTGCTTTATCAAGTGGTATTCAAAATCTGTTAAAATCGGTAATCTGGCAACTGCTATAAAACACACTTCTGATCGTGGACTTTTCTCGGCTGGAATTGAGGTCATCGTCCCACCACAGCATAGTGATACTTTTCCAACATCAGCAAATGTTATCACGCTATCGTGTCTTTTTAGATAAACACCATTCGCCTGATTAAAATATATTAATCTGATAATAAAATTAACTTCAGTTTGTTTAATCATCAGTTTCAATGATAATCATTACTCATATGCGTAGCTTTGGGTTTCATATACAGTCAAGGATATTGGGAAAAGCTTCCTCAAACGTTTCACTGCTTTATAACATATCAAATATAATATGTAATGAACTGATGTTACGTCAAAGGCGCCACATAAGGTGGGAATCCTTCAAATAAGTGTCATGTCTGGTCAACGTAAGCATCTCATAACCTAGGACTCCAAGGTCTTATTGATGAAAATTTAAAGATAAAAACTGTGTTGGCAACTACTGAGCAGGTCTGAATGACTTACTCAAAGTTAGAACATGTTATTATTTACATGTGATCATATAAATTTTTAACATTTTTGGGGCCAATTATACACACATAATTGGGCTTGATAAAATTTTAGACGTGGCAAATAAAAAAAAGTATGCACATACTATGTACACACATAAACACACATACACTGTAATATCCATATTGTCTCTGAAGGGCTATCTACCGAAGATAACAGATAATAATAAAATAAGAATATTATCAAAATATAAGAAAAATTTCAAAGTTGTGAAAAAAAACCCAATTAATTTCTTATCCTGTGATTCTTATCCAAAAAACCCAATGTATTGGTATTGTCATAACCTAACAGTAAAACCTATAATCCATCTTACATTGTGACTAATTGGAAAAATAGCACCTGGAGCCAGTGGGCCAAGACCTGTTACTGTGTGTGATAGGTAAGTCAACCATACCGAGATGTTTTGTTTTGTTTGTCAAAAGACAATAACATGAAGATATGCCCGAAAAATTTATTTTTGGAGGTATTCTAGCCTTTTTGAGGAATGAGTTAAACCATCGGCTTCAATGTGAAAACATAGACATAAGCATATGCATAAGCATAAGCATAAGCATAAACATAAAAATAAACATAAACATAAACATAAACATAAACATGAAGTTAAACATAAACATACACACGAAGCTAAACCAAACATAAACATAGTATCCACCATAGTTAACTGTCCTACCAAACCATGAATAAATATGAAACTAATTTTTTTCCCAGCGAACACAACTTTAACATAACTCATGGGCAAATATTTCATCAGATGTCTTAAAAGCATACTACAATTTACAGGATGTTGAATAGTCAGTCCAAAACTTAAACGGAGTAAGCCGATGTCATAAATTTTAGTACTACATGCGAGGCCATTATTGGTCGCTTTGTGGAATGCTGCAACAAAACATTATCATTTGCTTAAGCAAGAAAAAACTAGGAAAATCAACGAAGCCTGTGTTTATTTGTGCAAGTATCATGAAGTAAGGACCCCATTCTAAGCACCCAAGTTTACCTGCCCGCCCCATCTCCTCCTCACCGCAACGAGAACTTAATTTCAAGAGGGAAAAATAATATTTCCGTTGAATCAATACCCTTAAATACAGATATTTTAGTATAATGCCTACTGACTGAAGAAAATGCAAAATGTGATTCTGTCGAAGATTGAAGTGACAGTGAAGGTTCAAATTTCTCACCACCTGGTTCTCAGTGTGGCCAATGAGCTATAGCAAATATCCATTTTGTTCTTTAGATTACACGGAAAAGAATGGCAAAACATTGTCTTACAAGTCCAACCATTTTCAAAGAGCCATTTAAGATAAAAAGAAAAAGTGTATCACTAGCCTATCTGTAAAAAGTGTTTAGCTTTTAAACTTTCTGTTTCTACCGATACTTTAAATGTTTTACACTGTACAGTAAAAACATGTAAGCTTTAAATAAATACCAATTAACAACCCTCCTACGCAGAAAGCCTCCACTGTAGAGATTTTTAATGCTTTCTGCTGCTTTTAGACATGCCAAACAAAATCTTTGATTCAAGGCAAGCAAGAAATACCAGCTGTTTAATGCCCGCATTTGCACTGGAAATGACGTTTAACCGTATGGCTTTCTTATTCTTATACCTACACAGGTTCTTAAGAAAAATAAAAGTTAATGCATTGTTGAAGTAAAAATGCTCTCTGTTTTCATTTTAAACATGCTTTCGTGTCCTTTACTTTAGGATAAGTGGATCGACAGCAATGTTATTGCAAGTTATGGCTAAACTTATTATTTCATTTCCTGTTACTTCAAACTGAATGCGAGTCAACGATCAAATACATATTTGTATTATCGTATGTCCCCACCAATAACCTTGTTATTGTCTACTTGTAGATCCCAGTACCTTTTGCAATCCATGTTTGACCCAGACGTAATCTTCTTGTGAACTTGGGTTCTAATACATTATTCAGGAGTAAAGCGCATAGTACTGTGTCACACGCTATAGAACTCGTTTCCTATTCTAATCAGCTTATGAATAATAAAATCAATCATATGGTTATTTTACTCGACATGTCATCAATTATTCCAGACCTGTATCTATAAATTCGTTTACAACAGATACCTCATAAACGCCGATTTCTCCAAGATTACAGTAATCGAGCCATAGTCAACTTATCACATGATAAAGTAATGAACAAACAAATTTCGGATAAACTTCAGAGGTCTATTTATCAATAAAAACTTTCAACCTATGGCTTAATATTTCCACCCAACTCTTACATTGTTTTCAAGAAAGATGCATAGATTAAGATTAAAGTACAAAAAACCAAAGGAATAATCAGGGTGAAAAATTAACAAATATTTAACAAATATCAACCACCTTTACATCAAAGTACATTTCTAAAAATCAAATGGTCTGTAAATACAGTGTTGCTACACAACTTTGTCACGTGCGAAAAGATTCTTCGTGTTATTTCTCATGTAGCCCTCCTTTTTCACTTCTTTAGTAAAGAAGCACCTGTCTTCTTACTATTTTCACTTTTCAGACCATAACGAACGATCTCTTTTAAAGCTCTTCCCTATTGCACTCTTTTGCTGTTAATGAACAGTGGAGGATAATTTTCCACCCAACATTGAAAAACGAATGATGGCTAACCTTCTTTTCCTCGTCCTGTTCTTGAAGTACGCACCAAATCCAAATTTTATAGTATAACACAACAGTAGTGTAAACTAAATTGTATTTCAAATAGCATAAATATAACCATAACCTAGGATGTGCCAATCTTGTATTTCAGAAATAATAAAAAGTATTTGCAACTTTGAAAACATCAGATATCCAATAAACAAAAATGGAGGAAAAGGTTGGTGTGACAAAGGTGGTCACTTGATCTCGTTGACTCAAACTAACCATGTAAAAACTGTGTTAATTACATCACTTGATGACCTTAAAAACTGTTTGCCATGCTTATTTTTATCGCTGAAAGTACAAGTACGTTTAACACGTTTAACTTTCGGGGAAAACAAAAAAAACCCAAACAAACGTTAAAATTAGTATTGGACCGGGGTTGAAATACCTCCCAATATTTTCTATGAAAAAATCCACATTTTTATTACTTGTAAAATCTAATATGTTTACAGTTGTGTGTTAATCTAACTCTTGATAAAAAACGTTTACACCTCATTAATTTAACAAATTAGCTGTGTCCCATGTTACCAACAATATTGGAGAAAATTGTCTTACCCTGCATTGAAGGTGAAATAGTTCACAAACCTACCTTACCTAAAAACCTCCAATACAATGTTGCCAATCATTTATGAAAAGCCAAAGAGAACAGAAATTGGCACACACTTTCCTAAAAAATATATTACAAAATCTGTACAAAACGTTCCCAAAATGCATTAACTCTATTTTCCAGACACAAAAAAGACAAAAATCCAAATTCTTTTCCGATGGGTACTGTGTTATGGCATTGAAGTTGAGATGGAACTACAATCTTTCCAAGATAAATATGAAAAATAATTCAGAAATTTTTAAAGAATAAGCAAATGAACTAAATTTTCCAGCTAAATTATATGTACTATTATGAAGCAAAAACGATACTTGGATTATTTTTCCCCATTTCTGTCTCTTTTAAGAATACTTTCACATAATGTATATGTAAATACCAAATGAACCTCCAAGGTGGATCTAAAAACCTCTCAGCATGACGTATAGTACCTACAAAAATAACGACTGTATAACAGAAGCTCGAAGTTAAATGGGATTTCAAAAAAATGACCACGAACTTGCAATCTGCGTTACAGACGAAAACCCCGATATCGATCAGCTGAAGTCACAGAACGTAATATCTAAATATCTAAGAATCACTCGACCAAGTCTTTTGTTTTTCTAGTTGTACTGACAAGGTCTAAATACTCTATGTCCCCGTAATAAACAATCCTTTCCTACTGATTTATCATTACTTTTTCTGTTGGGTTTTAATTTTCCTGTAAAAGTTATTTTCAGTTACTTTCAGTGTGTAATTACTGTCTGCAGTGGCGGCTTCATAGGGAACAAGGAAATAGACTCCATTTTGAGGAAATAAATTTTATTTCGTATCGTGAAGAGGTTTCCTGTATGCTATTTATTTCGTGGTGGCTCGGTCAAGTTCTTCTTTCAGCTCTTTCTCTTTCATTGTTCCCCCTTGTGCACGCTCGTGCATACTACATCTTGATACAACCAAACCACATTTTATGACTTTTTTAAAGGAGAGAAACTATATTTATTACAGTCGTAGGTGTGGGCACCAAAAAGGTCTGGATCTAATACTGACTAAACATTAACAGTATACTTGTCCATTTTTACATAGAAAGTAAAAATTTAGAATACACATGCGAGATATCGAAATTTCCCCGTATATTAAAAAAAACTTTAAAAACGTTTCTTGTCCTTCTGATAGAGACCTGATATAATCTCCTGTGTCGTCGTCAACATGCGATTTTCATTGTTGAAAAACCATAAAATAGATGTAATGGTGACTGAGGTAGGAGGTCAAACTGGAAATTGGCTGCTATATACTTAACAACATCAAAAACAGTGCTACACTTTGTCCACAATACCGCTTTTCAACAAAGAGATAACTAGGTTTTTTAAAGTTTTGTAATAAAGAAAACAACAAATGAAATAAAAGCACAAAGACAATCAATGTAAATAAACATTAGACCGACTAATATAGTAAATAGGCTTGTCATACCTGTTAAACTTCCCTTGGAAATGTAATTTATGAATACCACGTAAAAAAACGCTTTTAAAATGAGTGCATTTACCACTTAAATTAAAAAATTTCTACAAAGACCTCGGCCATTAAAATTTTCCTTGTTGCGTTATTCAGGAAAACAGATGTTTTGAAATACCTTTAAACCCTCCTACCTTTTGGTGGCGAAATACAGCTCATCATTCAAAGTTTCTGGCAAAATAAACAACCTGGCATGAAGAATGCCCAATATCTCTTGAGCCATTTGCACGCCACATCGCGTGAACCATCTTTGAACATGGCAGGAAGTCAACAAAGATGTCGTGACTAATTTCCTGGAAAATTGCTTGCGACGCACAGAAGATGTGAGAAAGACATTCACATGAATGGCATGAAGATTACGTAATTCTCTTACAACTACAAAAAACTAAGCAACACCTGAAGGGGTTTTAAGAACCACACATACCATACAAGCAACAGAAAATGTCTTTCACTAAACGGCAATAATGGTGGAGGGAGTTGACTGATATACAGCAAAGAAATACTCTCCCTACTTTTGTTTCAAACATTTTTTTGTCCTCCTTGATTTAAAAATGTACAATAGGAGGTAGATAAATAGGATCATAAAACAACAATGGCTGTGTTCTGCCTTCCGTCTTTAATAATAATTGTTATTCTCAGAACCAAAGCCCAAAAGATAAAAGACCAACAAAAACAGAAATGCAGACATTATAATAAAGAACATGTAATGGTTGGATTTATTCCTTTACCAAATAATCAACAACTATTAATATGCCTTAGATGTAACAAGGCCTTTCACCTGCAGCAACAAGGTTGTTTAGGCTGTCGAAACATATTTTGGAAGTGAGCTAAAGCAAAAGTGAGGCCATTTTAAGTCTGAGCATTTCCAGATAAGTTTGAAGCTCAGTTAAATCATTAAACAAATGCTTGCAAGACTGTCACAGAAATATGGTGCATTTCACTATTCCTCCAGGTTAAAGTCCTAAATATTCTAGCAACCAACCGCCGTTACTTTAGCGAATTATGACAGCAATACCAGACAGCACCATTACATTGCATGCAACTGACAGTGCACGAATACTAACTGGTTGCTATCGAGCCCTTCTTACATCATATTGAATTATTCTGTGACTGATGCTGCTTTCACAGGGAACAAAAAACCTATGACCATTGCCAACCTGTTTCATAAATAGATGTCAGAAACCTCAAGCTTTCTGACATCTTCTTAGAAGTAGTATTAAACACTTACACACTACACTATTATTTACCAGTAGCATTCTAGCCCAAAGGATGCGAGTCGTCAGTTTCACAACCGCTTGTTAATGATATTATAGTATTAAATACAACTAAAACTAATGCTCTTAATTCTCAACAGTTGCCACAAATCTGTATCAAATATAGCGAAGAGACACAACTTCTTCTACATGATAACGACGTTCAGTAGTTATCTATGGATATTACGTACACCGGATTTATTCGCTCTCTGGCAGTGTTACCAATTCCTTTTATTTGGGGAAGCGCATGGCACCAAAGTAGGGAAGGTACGTTTGCCAGAAGATACCAACTATCAAAAACAAGACAAAAATGACTATGTACAAGCTGCCACCAAAATGTCCAGGGCATAACCTGTCCTATGGTGTGCAAACCAACACATGCTTTGAACAGATAACGTGAAGTACGCAACGATGTTCTATCCTTTCAAGTAGATCAAACTTTTAAATCCTGACAGACCTGGCATATCTGCCTGGAATGCTGTACATCAGTTGCTGGTAGTATGTACCATCTAAGAGGACTTGGTGAAGAGGTTAATAGTATGATTAGAGCCATAGAGATGACCATATATATGCTTATCTGTAAGCTCTTTATTCGAATTAGTTTTCTGCCAATTGCATAGCCACCAGAAGATGTTCGTATTTAATCTTGATGAAACTTAGTGAATCAGTGAAAGAAAAGAACATAGAAACACATATAAATTAGCCGTTGAATTGACAGTCACGTGGATAAAGGAATGGTATCTTTCTACAGAAATTCAATTTCACAAAAAGCTAAACTGTGATATCCATTCTACGGTTTTACTCACGATTAACTTGGTATTCAGAATCACAACAAATTGACAGTTTGAAACATGAGGATATTTTAGCGGTCTTGACCGAATAAAAATTTAAAAGTTAAGTAATGAACGAGAACGACATTAATAAGAAAAAAATTATATGTTGTAGATAGTACTAGGTCTAGATAAGTGCCATCTAAAAAGCTAGGGAAACACTTGAAAAGATGAAAAAAGGATTGGTCTTCGTGTTTGTAATCCAAAGCCTTAATTTCTAGCCCGCACCTCTTAAGCCTTTAAAACAAAGTTGTACAAAAAAGGATTTTTATGATCGTTAAAATCCTAAGGCTTACCAATTTACCTAAATAGAATACAACTTAAATTGTCGCTCTATTAAGGCAAACACCACTGTTCAAAGCCTGGCAGAGCTCGTTGAATTATTCGAGTATGAACAACAAAATCTGCCATTGGGTACAATCAGTAAAATCGTCGCATTATTACTCAAAATAAAATGAACAAAAATTAAACTACTCAAAGGTATCAAACAAAGTAAAATCTGTTAGTATATTAACTAATATATTGGTCTTTGTATCTCGAAGTTTACTCAAAATGTTAGACATGTTATAAAAAGCCATTAACTAAACAATTTATGACTTTCTGGTACACACTTATTCACCGGGTTTTAATTTGTTAACTCAACGCTATAGGATATATAGCAACTCTGTAAGGTATAATATAAAATCTAAGAAATAACTCTAAACATAAAAAGCAGCGATTCAACAACATTTTTTATCATTTCATAATTGGAGCTTCTGTATGTATATAATCTTCAAAAGTGCATTGACATGAAAACTTTATGTCTTCAGTTACCCAAAAATATTCTTTACAAATACCTAAATGAAAATTATTAACAGTTTCCTATTACTAATTTTCACAGCAAACCAAACAAAATCCAGTATAAAGGTAAGATAAGATATCTGATATGAAGCGCTGAAAAGTAAGTGTTATGGTGACCAACATGGACGATCCAGACGCAACAAGTAGCCGTTGAAAACAAAACGTTGAGAAAAATTGAGCCAAAAAACAATGAAGTTTTTGGTCTTTACGACAACTCAAGACTTACTGCTTGGTTTAGATACTGGATATCAAGAAAATGGGGTATTTGCCTTTGGAAAGTATAAGGGAACCTATTTGTGAAAAGAAAATTTGAAAAGAAAACTTTGTGTTGCTAAATACTGAAAAACTGTTACAAGATTTTGAAATGTAAATCCCGTATTTCAAATATATATTTCACAAAGATGTATATTAATTGCTTCAGCTATATATTACGCCCCAGTTCTTAGTTAGTTTTATTACTCTTAATTTACGCACATCAAGGAAAACAGTACATTATTATTCTAAAAATGTCCAACAAAGCATTATCTTTATTCCAGCGTCCCAAGCAAACTATGTAACTTACTTAGAACTAGTATCTACACATCTTAAAACTGCGTTCGGTTCATCCATAAAAGCGTAAGCTATAAAACCAATTTAAGTCTTCCATTTGTAATTAAGACATGGCGAAGCGGTGATTTTTTCGATTCAAGAAAATAAACTAGAAACAAGTGCAATTAAAACAAATAAAATGAAATTCAAATTTAGTGAATCATAGAATAAGGAAAAATCACGTAATTTGGCGAATCACATTAACTAAAATCCATCATGAATTTAACAACCCGCATACCAAATAAAATATATGTTTGTCTGGAGTTGAGACTTGTACACATGTTGACAAAAGTTAGCTTTTTTACAACCTGAGCAGGGAAGATAGATCGCGCGATTCTAACGAATACTTTCCATGTTCCGCATTCCAATCATATTAAATTGCCTATCTCTACAATAGCCAGGTATTTTCCAAGTTATTAGACAAGGCTTGGCTTCAAATCTTCGCTGACAGTGACATATTAGGTATATGTCCGCCGCCATAATAATGGTACAAAACATGAAGCGTAGGTAGATTTTTCTACAACATTTCGTCTATGAACAAAAATTCTGAATCATTACTAAAAGGAAAAGGAAATTTCAAATATTCTAAGTTTCAGGACACAGCCAATTCAATCTACCTCAACAGTCGACAGTATTTAATTAAAATGTGTCGTTTAAAACCTTACCTCCTTTAGTGTTGCTGCAATATCTTCCAGTTCTAGATGGTCCTCGCTTACTTGCGCCAAATAGCTTTCTGCTTCTCTATCGATTTCCATTAATGTTTCTCTGTGATTCCACTTCACGTGTTTAGAAGAATCAAAGTTCTTAAACTTATCGATTCCTGGTGGAAAAAAAGTCCTTCCATTTGTATCAAAAGAGCCCATCACAACTTTTCCATTGTAAGCATGCCGATCACGATGCACCGTACTAAAAACACCTCTGCTTTCCGTTTTAGTAGAATACAAGTCACTGTCTTCTCCGGTTGTGCAAAACGAATGACGTTCAGTAGGATCGGCATGATATACAGAATCTACGTTATTATAAGCATCACTATAACTACCTCTTTCACTACCGCCTGCCAGAGAAAATTCAGGTGCCCTGTCAGGGTGTGATGGGTAATACGATTGTTGCATTGCCTGCGAATCATTTGTAGATGAAGTAACCTGAAAATTCCTTTGACTGTGAGCAACTGATTGAAAATCATATCGTCGTCTTTGCACGTTTTGGTTATTCGAGTTAGTTACCATACCGAAACTGGGGGTTGCTTGATTGTTTCCTCTTTCTGACAAATACATACCTGACGACACTGGCAAATTGTATGTTGCCTGTGGTGAAAGAAAATTCTGTCCATAATTCTGGGTCCCGCTGAATGTCATCATGACATCACTTACTCCGTACATATTTCTCATAATCATTTAAGATAATCCAGCATAAACTGTATACAATTAGATGGCTCGAAAACTAAAGCTTAGTAATGCATTAATAAACACCGTCTTACAGCGTTGTTAGCCAAGGCTACTTTTTTATGACCTAGTTGGCACAGAATATACAATATCTCGTTCTGGGAGACACAAAATATTGAATATTTAAGCATGGTGACCTGACCCCAAAAAAGGTCCTGGACACCAGCCCTAAATTACGTTGTCAATTTCGCTTAATCTTCCCTGACCGTTCGGCTTGAAAACATTGAGTTCAAAACATTTGAAACAGCAGGCGTAGTACCTTCAGCATAGGACTGTAACCAAGCTCCAATTTTTAAAGCTCTACAAGGGCAAAGGAAAAAAAATTAAAAAAATTAATAGTAACTCAAGAAAACGTCCGTAAGAAAAAATACCTTAGAAATTCACTGAGTTATTTTCCAAAACTATACAGTGTTCACAAGGCTTGGGTTAAGTTACACAATCTAGTGCTACATATATATTCCACGCAACATTAGAACGATGACTGGTGACAATTACAATAGGTAAATCCTCTAAAATTGTGGTACAAACTTTTAAATCTGTCTTCCTCAAGTAGATCAAAACAATTAATGCAGAAACACCGGTATCAAACAAAACTGTCAATATTCATGAAAACGTATTAAGTAGAGCAATGAAGAGTAATACATACATTTATCCACAAATAAAATTCGACAATACATTCTGTAACAATACAAACATCAATTCATTCTGTTGCTTTATTGATCTCTCCATATATGAGCATGTGTTGGCCTTTACAAATTATTCAACTTAAACTTTTGTGATATTGTTTAAATGTCACAATAAACATTGTGATATTGTTTAAATGTCACAATAAACATTTGTGATATTGTTTAAATGTCACAATAAACATTTGTGATATTGTTTAAATGTCACAATAAACATTTGTGATATTGTTTAAATGTCACAATAAACATTTGTGATATTGTTTAAATGTCACAATAAACATTTGTGATATTGTTTAAATGTCACAATAAACATTTGTGATATTGTTTAAATGTCACAATAAACATTTGTGATATTGTTTAAATGTCACAATAAACATTTGTGATATTGTTTAAATGTCACAATAAACATTTGTGATATTGTTTAAATGTCACAATAAACTTTGTGATATTGTTTAAATGTCACAATAAACATTGTGATATTGTTTAAATGTCACAATAAACATTTGTGATATTGTTTAAATGTCACAATAAACATTTGTGATATTGTTTAAATGTCACAATAAACATTTGTGATATTGTTTAAATGTCACAATAAACATTTGTGATATTGTTTAAATGTCACAATAAACAATGGCTGGTACATTTGAACGCAATATCAAATCCCAAAAAGTTGACAGAATTGTTCTGACTACAAGGTAAGAAGTTACGTATCTGTGTAACATAACTATTGTTTTCATCATTTTATTGTTACCCACACCCCTCCCCCAAAAATGCAATTTTAACCGCTGCGTTTTCCTGACACTTCACGTTGTTCTTTCCTCTCCAAAAACA
This sequence comes from Morbakka virulenta, assembly GCA_003991215.1. Taxonomy (NCBI): domain Eukaryota; kingdom Metazoa; phylum Cnidaria; class Cubozoa; order Carybdeida; family Carukiidae; genus Morbakka; species Morbakka virulenta. The sequence continues at coordinate 246,439 of RDPX01000236.1, read as the reverse complement.
ACACAAAATTGAAGGTCATTTCAAGCTCATAAAATTGACCTACATTGTCATAAAGTTTTTCCGAATTTTACTAATTATGGCTATGTATCTTCTATCATTTTGAAATGAAGATCCAACTTCGGATGGCTATTTTTGCTAAGTATGTTAGTTGTCTTCACAACAATAGAAACCATAACGACCAAATATTTTTGTAGCATTTATTTAAAATGTTTACACAAAAAAATCGTTCGGTCAAACATCAAACTGCAAAATGTCCAAAAACTGTCATAATTTTCTCATACTATTTGACACTTTCTCGAATTTTTCTCATTGTTTTCTTCCATATTTATTTGCTAGGATACTCGACATTGATTTTCAATGAATGATGGCCTGTCTCTTTTAAAAACTGAGCTCACCAAAGTGATAATCCATAATTTATTAAAAAAACATTTCGCAACATCTTTCTGAACGCATGTCAACAGTAAATAAACAAGGCTATCTGTCAGAAAACCATAACAAAAGTGTAATGTCGATTCATATCCTTGCATTGCCAGTTTTAAAAACTAAATTGTTGTTTGTTTTAAATGTCCGAAAGGGCTTCGAATTAACTGATTGCAAACTTTGCTGAAGCACCAAGCACATTGGACAGCATACCCTTTATACATTTATACATAATCATGACGGATTTCAACTCTGCCTATCTTTATATGACGCAAATATGAATTTTATATCGACAATTAAAGTAAAAATTACGTGCTTGTGTTTAAAAGATAGGACTTGTGATTTCCCGCATCTTTATAACAATTTTACAATATTAAGAACAAGGAACTTCCTGGCTCTTCTACATTTCTTATCTAATTCAGCCTTACTAATACTATTATTATTATTATTATTATTATTACTACTACTACTACTACTACTACTACTACTACTACTACTACTACTACTACTACTACTACTACTACTACTGATACCTCTACCTTCTGCTGTTGCTGCCAATACTACCTCTGTTGCTGGTATTATTACTCTACTACTACTATATTACTACTATACTACTACACTATTACTATGCTACTTATATTACTACTATATTACTATATTACTATACTATTACTATTACTACTACTACTACTACTACTACTACTACTACTACTACGACTACTACTACTACTACTACTACTACTACTACTACTACTACTATAACGTTTGCTAAAACTATAAATAACAACTCTAATATCATTATTATCATCATCGTTATTAACAATAATACTTTTATTGTTATATTCAATCATGTAAATTTCTGACATACTTTTGTGGCAAGCTTTTTAGCTTTTTTATTCTTGAGAACGGTTAACAAAAGGCACCAGGGGTCTCAAAGTTCTTCCCCCTGTGTTTCGGAAGACAAAAAACATCTTTCAGGATCCTTGCTCTTCCATGCAGTGCTGTTTTCTGAGTAATTTTTATTCCCACCTTTCCACCTAACCTTTTCATATATCTTTCAAATGTGTTTTATATGACCCAAAATGCTCCAAACACTACAGGTATCAATGGAAGTTTATTTATTTCCCATATATCCCACATTTCTTCTCTCAATGTTTGGTACTTTTCAATCTTTTCATCTTCCTTTTATTTCACTCTTGCATCTCCAGGCATAGCAATATCGATTATTTTTATTTCTTTGTTCCTCTTGTCAACCCAAACAATNTACTACTACTACTACTACTACTACTACTACTACTACTACTACTACTACTACTACTACTACTACTACTACTGATACCTCTACCTTCTGCTGTTGCTGCCAATACTACCTCTGTTGCTGGTATTATTACTCTACTACTACTATATTACTACTATACTACTACACTATTACTATGCTACTTATATTACTACTATATTACTATATTACTATACTATTACTATTACTACTACTACTACTACTACTACTACTACTACTACTACTATAACGTTTGCTAAAACTATAAATAACAACTCTAATATCATTATTATCATCATCGTTATTAACAATAATACTTTTATTGTTATATTCAATCATGTAAATTTCTGACATACTTTTGTGGCAAGCTTTTTAGCTTTTTTATTCTTGAGAACGGTTAACAAAAGGCACCAGGGGTCTCAAAGTTCTTCCCCCTGTGTTTCGGAAGACAAAAAACATCTTTCAGGATCCTTGCTCTTCCATGCAGTGCTGTTTTCTGAGTAATTTTTATTCCCACCTTTCCACCTAACCTTTTCATATATCTTTCAAATGTGTTTTATATGACCCAAAATGCTCCAAACACTACAGGTATCAATGGAAGTTTATTTATTTCCCATATATCCCACATTTCTTCTCTCAATGTTTGGTACTTTTCAATCTTTTCATCTTCCTTTTATTTCACTCTTGCATCTCCAGGCATAGCAATATCGATTATTTTTATTTCTTTGTTCCTCTTGTCAACCCAAACAATATCTAGTTGCCTTGCCTCAGTAATTCTATTACACTGAGTGGTGAAATTCCACGAGAGCTTAAAATCTTCATTTTCAATAAATGTTTCAGATTGCTATTCATCCCATTTATGTCTTTTCAAAGCCTCCATTGCTGCAAAGCTTCCACTGAACATATAATGCTACATTATTAGACCTTTTCTTGTATACCATTAGTGCTAATTCTCTGCATTTACAAACCAACGCTTAATAGTTTCTTCTTTTCCTTTCTTATCAATATGGAATTTCGTGTAATTTGTTCTTGAAGCTTGTTTTTTGGCACTCCATATCAGTGCGTCCATATGTCCCTGTATATCATCTCCCTCAGCAACCTATTTCCATGACTTACACCAATACATTACTCGCTTGTCTCTCAAAAACTGTCCATGCACTGCCCCCTGTTTTCATTCACCTTTCTATTTCTAACTTTAGCCTTCTTATACGCATTTGGTTCAAATGCTCCATATTAAGTACGCTGGTTTTCACAACTTTCTCAAACGTATCTTCCTGTTCTTCTTTATATACCATCTCATTTAATTTCTTCTCCCCTTACAAAATTTACATAACTTATAACACCTTTTCCACCTCTCTTTCTTGCAACGGATTTTGCAAAGACCTTAAAAAACGATTTTCACTCCTCCAAGCATGTACCATGCTTTCCCCTTGCTTAATACGTTTGTCAGAATGCAAATGGCAAAGATGAATGAAGAAAGGTACTCTCCTTGGAATATTCCTCTCCTGATATTAACTGGTTCCAGTAACGGTTCATCTAAAGGTAATTTCCTTTCCAGATTTCCATCGACCGATTAAGTAAATTTATTACATTTTGCTATACTTGTGTCATTTTTAAACATTTGACTATCCAATAAAAGGGTGCCATACCATAGTCCATCTTACAGTCTGCCATGCCATTTAATACTATTACTATTATTACTATTATAATAATAATAATAAAAATAATAGTAATAGTAATACTACTAACAACAAAAATAATATTTCAAGCTTAAAAATGTACTCAAGATCATACACTCGGATCTATCTCAAAAGAGCAATTTAGTAGTTACAATTAAATGATAAAATCATAAACCTGAAAAGGATAATGGGTAATAATGGTGTCAAAGTACTTTGCCATCATAATAAAAACAGAGTTCGTATGTTTGAGCACATTGGACCAGACATTTAATTTTCTGACGAAGAGGGAAGAAAATGCTACATAATTGAAATAGCAGTTCAGAGACAAGAAAACAGTCAGCAAAGAAGAGAATGTTACAAATTTCAGTTAAGTGAAAGAAAGATTAAAGAAAACATTAAACTAACAAAAATCTAGTGTTAAACGTGCTAATTGTAGCTTGCTTTTATAGGTGTAACTGGAATGATGTTTAACAACTTCAGGACCTGAATAGGAATTTGCATACTTGAAAGGTGGTGGAGTTCCGAAAAGCTGCATTGGAAATTTCTTAAAATCAAAGGATTCCTGGGTGTAGTTTGTTTCCAAGGATTACATACACTTGGTATAGCATTAAATACTACGGTCAATCAGCAGCAACAACAAAATAACAACAACAATGACAAGGTTGGCAGAGGTTCTCCTTCCATGTCTGCCAAGCCGGGAAGACATAACAGGAGGAACAGGCTTCCCTGAATTGCCCCGTGAAGTTTTAGTATTGTTATGGATGGCATTTTTACTTTGTCTAGCTGATGCCCAAATGGCTCTCATTGGTCTCTGGGCTTCACCGGTTGGAGGTGCTAATATGTGGGTGCTTTGACACGATAAAACTAAAGCTATATCAAATATTCCGTTTCATAACACAAAAAGGCTCCCGAGTGAAGGAACGAAAGATCAGGAATATAGAAAGGAAATAAAACTTCCGAAGAAACCAAAACCTTATTGAAGTAAAAGAAATAATTAAACAGCAAATGCAAGCAAAAGCTCAGAGAATCCGTAGATGTGAAAAACGAAGCAAATTTACAGGCAAAACAAAACATTTAAAGAAGAGACTAACACATTTTACCGTGAACCTGGAAAGAAGTCAATCGAGGCCAATGAATCACCAGAAATGTAGAACGTCGAAGAATTTTGTAGTAAAATTTGGTAGGGCATCAAAACTCATAAAAGCGAAACCCTGTGTATCAAAAAGCAAGAATAAATATTCGTAAATCAAGAACAAAAATGAATAGACATCTCAAATAAAGAAGCTGTGCTTGCAATTATGAAATCTAGCAACTGGAAAGCACCAGGAAACGATGGAATAGCTAATTTTTAGCTCAAGAACCTCTCCAGCATACATGACGAATTAACTACAGCCTATATTGACATCTTAAAACACCCTAAAAAAGCACCCGATTGGCTGACTAAGGTTTAACTTATCTACTTTCTAAAACCGAAGAAACCAAAAATCCGAAAAACTATCGTCCAATTACTTGCTTACCAGCAATGTACAAAATCTTAATATCCATCCTTACTGAAAGAACGTATACATTTCTTGAAGAGAATGAGCTGTTATCAACTGAACAGAAAGGATGTAAAAGAGAAAGTTACAGATGTAACGGCCAACGTCTGATACATAAGATAATCCCTGAAAAATGCATGAGAAATGAAAGAAACTTATCATCAATTTGGATCGATCATAACAAACCATACGATAGTGTACCACAGCCATGTATTATTAAGTGCCTGAGGATGTTCAAAATAACCCCAACAGTAGTTTACTTCATACGTGCAAGTATAAAGAAATGGAAAACAACCCTCCATCTCAACCACAATAACGGAAACATGAAATCGAGAAGAATTAACATCAATAGTGGCATATTTTAAGGAGATTTACGACCCCCACTCCTTATTTGTCTTGCTCTAGCACCATTAAGCACGCTGCTGAACAACACGAAGCATGGCTATGAGATATACAAAAGAAAAATCAACCACCTTTTTTACATGGATGACCTGAAAGGATACGTTATGAATGATGAAAGCAACCTTCATCAAAGGGAAACTAACGAAAACATCTAACATCGTTTTCAATCAAGATACCACCATACAGGAACTGGACCAAGAAGGAACTTATAAATATCTTGAAACAAATGAAGCTGATAGAATTCAATACTCGAAGATGACGGGAAAGATCCGAAAAGAGCATTACTGAAGAATAAGAATGGTCCTTAAAAGTGAATTGAATTCCATTAACAAGATCAAAGCGATTAACATCACAGTCATACCAGTCGTAACTTACAGCTTTAATATATTCAACTGGACAGCTGAAGATATCAACAATCAGGACAGAAAAACGAGAAAGCTCCTTACTAAAGAGCGAATGCATCAGTCAGTGTAGACTGAATGTATTTACCAAGATCATCTAGTGGCAGCGGATTGATTCAAGATGAAACAACTTACAATACAACAACAATTGGCCTAGCAACATATTTAGAAAAATCTAATGATCCATTCCTGAAGTTAGTTAACCAACACGAAGAAGTCTTGCTGGATAAAGAGCTTTGCTGCCAAATGTAAACAATTTAAATGAGATTGTGGAACAAGAGTAGGTAGCTAAGCACGCTAAGAGAGTGAAACAGCATGCGAAAACCAAAGTTCAAGACAAAATTATGAAGAAATGGGAAGCTGAAGCTATGTACGGACAGTATCCATTATGAATCAAAGAAGCTGATGTCGACTATAAGCAAACAAACGACTGGCTGATAGGGGCAGGTATGAAAGCGGAAACTGAAGGCCTTATAATTGCAGCTCAAGACCCAAGTTTAGCCACCCGGTTGTACCATCATAAAATCATCAAAGACTGAACAAATCCACACTGCCTTTTATGTAACAAGTACGACGAAAGTATCGACCATATTTTAGCTGAATGCCCGAGTTAGCCAAGACAGAATACATCAAAAGGCATAACAACGCCACAGCATACATGCACTGGAAGATCTTACAGTATTACAACATCAAAACAACCAACAAGTAGTATGAGCATCAACCACAGAAAACGAAGAAGTTACCAAGTAAAAAGATATGGAAATTGAGATGACAAGAAAGTGGGTAATGAAGACACAAATTGTGCCAGTTGTCATCGGAGTACTAGGCGTAATCAAGAATGCCATTGACAAGGGAATCAGCAAAATTCCTGGAAACATCAAAGTTACCGAACTGAAAAAGATCTCTACTCGGATCCGCCCACATCCTACGAAAAGTATTATCAATTAAATAGATAATGACTGCCCATTCGAGCCCAATAAACTGTATTGGATCCGGCGCTAATGGCGATGAAAAAAGAAATGCAAAGAAAAATTGCATTTAATAATAATAGTAATAATAATAAAAAAAATAAATAAATAATACCGGAGTACTGCCTGGGCAGATTACAAAAAGGCTTTTGATAGTGTTCCTCATTCCTGGATCCTACGTTTTCTAGAAACTTTCAAAGTTTCCCATGTACTAATTAACTTTCTTAGAAAATCTATGATGCTATGGTAAACTAGCCTTCCCCTCTCTCACTCTAACGGAATTTTGACTGCTAATGGAATGCGTATAAGGTGTTTATCAGGGTGACTCTCTCTCTCCCCTCTTTTATTCTGCATGGCACTTATACTCCGTCTCAAATGTCGAGCGATACAGGATATGGATACAAGATCGTAATGATGGTGAGCTGAAAGGATTGTGGAAAACAGAAAAGGCAATTAGCGATGATATTGGAATGGAATTTGGTTTGGATACGTGCGCTAAAGCTACCTTTAAGCGTGGACAGTTGGAAAGTACAGAAAACGTTGTGTTCGTCAGTAATCAAGGAATTATAACAGGAGGAAACATATAAGTATTTAGGCGTTAATGGTGATAGCACACAGCATTCCAAGATGAAAGAAAAAATCAGAAAAGAATGTCTACGTAGGGTAAGATTAATAATGAAAACTGAACTTAATTTTCAAAACAAAATTACTGCTATCAGCTCTCTTGCAGTACCAGTGGTAACGTACAGTTTTAACATCATTGACTGGAACCTTAGCGAATTGAAAAAATCTCGACAAAAAAATTAAAAAGCCAAGTCACCTGCCACAGAATGCATCACCCTAAATCCGATATTGATCGTCTTTACATCCCCAGAAATAAAGGAGGGTGATGCATGATACAACTTGAAATGTTATACAAAACAACTACTATAGGTCTCTCTGAATATCTGGATAAAAGCAATGATTGGATGCTGCAAATAGTTAACGTACATGAAAATTAAAAATAGTTACATTCAGTTCTTAAAGAGTCAGCTAAATTTTCTCGCCAGCTGGACTTATATCTAAGAAAACAACCACCATCTACAACCCACAAAGAAACAAAGAAAGCCGCGAAAAACAATGGTTTGAAACAACTGGAGTCTTGGTGGCAAGAAAAGCCCCTCACTACGCATTATTCGTCGTTTTAGGTCTTTAAGGGAGTTATAGAAAAGTCTCATATTCGAACTACAGAAACCAAGAAACAAGAATTCAATAAATATTAGCTAATAATAATAATGATAATAATAATAATAATCATAATCATCATAATAATAATAATGATAACTCCTTACTACTGTGAAAGAAACATTGCTATTAAAGAATTTGAGAAGATAAGCAAATATAAGAACCTGGAAATCGAAATTCAGAGAATGTGGAAGATGAAAACTACAACAGTGCCCCTTAAAGTGGGTGCACTTGGGATGATTAAAAAAGACAATCAGAACTATTTAGACAAAATACCCGGAAATCTCAAGCTTCAAGAAATTCAAAAAATTGTGATAACTATCACATCCCACATTTTACGTAAAACTCTTTTAATGTAAATACTTATGTTAGAAGTCTCTCAAACAGATCATATGTTTATTTTTAATACATATTGAAGTACTATTTTTATATCTATTTTTGATGTTCGTAAAAACTCTCAAAACCTTTGTTTGCCCTAGGTCACTGGGTGTGGCCCGGTGAATAACTGTATCAAACCGTATTAAAAATAAAAATGTACATAATAATAATAACACGTTTATTATTGAGTCCATGGAAAAATGGAAGACAGTCTTAAAAGCATTTGGTGAAAAGTTATACGATGTTAACATCAGGCGAGGTATATTCCAGGGGGATAGTCTGTCTCACTTGTTGTTTGTAATTTGCATGATTCCTCTCTCCAGTATACTAAGAAAGATGGGTACTGGATACACCTTATAGACTGTGAAAATCAACCATTTGCTTTTCATGGACGATTTAAAGTTGTTTTCGAAAAAGGAAACTGAGATCTGGAGTTTAGTTTCTACTGTACACGCGTTTAGCAAAGATATTGGGATGGAATTCGGATTTCAAAAGTGTGGTGTTCTGGTGTTGAAAAAGGAAAAGTGAGGGCTTAAGATTGACTGATAGTAACATTATAAAACAGGTTGACCAGAATAGTTACAAATACCTTGGTATTATTGAGTCGGATAAGATTGGAGGGAAACAACTTAGGCTTACATGTTCGTTAGTCAGATGAATTGCTTTTGAAGGGTGTAAGAAAAATGGGCATAATTAGAACTGAAAATTCAAAGAAAGAAGAATTTCAGACACAAAATCAAACTCAATGTAAAAGGTTTCAATAAGAAAAGCAAGCAATATTTGCAGTACCCAAGTATCCATTGAACTATTCAACCAGTTGTCCATAGTAAAGAAATGCCTGTACCAATATTTACTGAGCTTCCAAAAATCGACGACACAGATCTCACCTTCTTCTGGTGATGAAGACACTACAGATATTTTTCAGCCCTGTAATGAAGATAGTAACAAACCAATTCTGTTTACTCGGCAGGCTTTAAATGGTTTCGTTAGAGATCTTTATCTACCAAACGAGTCTGCTGAACTGTTGGCTTCAAGACTGCAAGAGAATCGAATGTTGAATCCCGACACAAGTGTCTCATTTTATCGCGACAGGGAAGCAGAACTGCAAAAGTATTTCCGTTTAGATTGCCAGATTGTCTGTTGTACTGATGTAGAAGGGTTACTTCTCCTTATGGGACTTCCAGCTTATGATTCATGGGACTGGAGGGTTTGAAGTCTAAAATGTGTTGTCTTACACAACGGAAATAAGTATGGCTCGGTACCATTGGTCACACTATAAAACTTAAGGAAGTATATAACAACATCAAGATTTTTTAAGAGAGGTTACAATATCATGTTCATGGGTGGGTAATTTGTGTGGATTTGAAAATGGTTAACTTTCTTTTAGGTCAGCAAGGAGGGTACACAAAATACCCCTGTTTCCTGTGTTACTGGGACAGTAGAGCTACACCAGAGCATCGGGTGAAGAATGAATGGCCTCAGCGACAGAGTTTGGCATTTGGCGATAAGAATGTCATCAATGATCCTCTAGTGGATAGGAAGAACATTGTCTTTCCTCCCTTGCACACAAAACTTGGATTGATGAAACAGTTCGTCAAAGCTCTTGGTCACAGTGGTGAATGTTTCAGCTATATATGTTCAACTTTTCCTGGTCTTAGCGAAGAGAAAAAAAGGCTGGTATATTTGATGGATCCCAAATTAGAACATTTATGAGAGATCCAAACTTTATCACGTCCATGAATGAGACAGATGAAAGAGCTTGGAACGCATTTTGTAATGTGATGCAGAATTTTCTAGGGAATAAGAAAGCAGACAACTATGAAGAGATTGTGGAAGAACTACTAATAAGCCTGCGAGATCTTGGGTGTAGAATGAGTATCAAGATCCACAATTTTTCGGAGAATCTTGGCGGTGTGAGTGAGGAACAAGGAACATTGTTTTCATCAGGACATGAAAACAATGGAAGAACGGTATCAAGGCCGGTGGGACCTCACACGATTATTGCTGGAGCTTGATGAGAGACGAGAAGCTGATATCTGAGGTACGAGAAGCTGTACCTCAGATATCAGCCAAGAAAAGAAAGTTCAGATAACTGCTATTTAATACTGATCTGTGTTCCATATATATATTTTTTCTATTTTTTTCTGTCAATCTAATTGTATTGCTGTACATCAACTTAGTAATATTTGTTATTCCATGATTTTTAATATACAAAATGTAGTACAAAAAATCACGTTTTTATTATGAAACCTTCGATATAGCTGTAGGTTGATGAATAATTTTCATCAAAAATCGGAAAATTGCACAGCTCGAAATCCTGATGTGATGGGCAAAAACTGAGTTCATATTCGTAATCAGCAGCCCAAATTTAGTTAGAATTCGTTTAAAAACCCTTTGCCAGAAAAATCGTGTTGACCAGTGTTATATTAAACTTAAGATCGACAAAACAACAGAAAATCTGATGTGCAGAATGTATGGTGAAAAGGGTGAAATTGTACAGCATATAATTTGTGAGTGCAAAAAGCTTGCTCGATGCAATTACAAGAGGAGACATGATAACATTGCTAAAGTAATCCATTGGAAATTATGTGAGAATTATGGTCTTAAAAGGAAGGCGAAGTGGAATGAGCACTACCCTGACGGATTAGTTGAAAACGATAGCATGAAATTGATTTGCGATGTTAACATACAGTGTGATAATGTTATTGAGGCCAGAAGACCTGATCTAATTGTGGTTGATAAGAAAAGCAAATCTTGTATCATTATTGATGTTGCTGCACCTGGAGATTTTAAGGTACATGATAAGGAACAGGAAAAGATTGAAAAATATCAAAACCTGAAAATTGAATCAAAAAGGCTTTGGTCACGGAAGAATCCTCGTGTTGTACCAATTTTTGTTGGAGCTTTTGGGTGTGTAAGCAAAAGTTTCAAGGGATGGACTGACATGACAAATATTGAGTTAGACATTCGTATAGTACAAAAGACAGCCTCATTAGGAACAGCTAGGATTCTTAGAGAAGTTTTACAAATGTAAGGAGAAAGAAACCCCTTGGCCTTTGGCTGCTAGTTGTGGCTATTTCAAGAGGAATAAAGCGGCATTAAGAACAGCCTGTGCAAATGCTAAAAACTAAGATAATAATAATAATAATAATAATGATGATGATGATGATGATGATGATGATGATGATGATGATGATGACGATGATGATGATGACGATGATGATGATAACGATGATGATAACGATGATGATGATGACGATGAACCTGCCATGAAAATTGTGGAAATCAGAAGAAAAAATTGGGAGGGCAAGCCAATCCATGGGAAACATCCCAAGACGGTTAAGAAAACACATATCGATAAGGAACGCACTCATAAATGACTGAAAAGTGCTAGCCTAATAAAAAAAAGTGAACGATTCATTATCGCAACAGAGGACCTGNAAAAGACAGCCTCATTAGGAACAGCTAGGATTCTTAGAGAAGTTTTACAAATGTAAGGAGAAAGAAACCCCTTGGCCTTTGGCTGCTAGTTGTGGCTATTTCAAGAGGAATAAAGCGGCATTAAGAACAGCCTGTGCAAATGCTAAAAACTAAGATAATAATAATAATAATAATAATAAATAATAATAATAATGATGATGATGATGATGATGATGACGATGATGATGATGACGATGATGATGATGACGATGATGATGATAACGATGATGATGATGACGATGAACCTGCCATGAAAATTGTGGAAATCAGAAGAAAAAATTGGGAGGGCAAGCCAATCCATGGGAAACATCCCAAGACGGTTAAGAAAACACATATCGATAAGGAACGCACTCATAAATGACTGAAAAGTGCTAGCCTAATAAAAAAAAGTGAACGATTCATTATCGCAACAGAGGACCTGAGCCATGCAACAAACAACTATCGGAACAAGATTTTTAAAGACAGGCCAAATCCAAAATGCAGATTATGTCACGAATGAAATGAAACCATAGAGCACAGCGTGTCAGGATGTCCAGCTCCAGTGAAAAGAAATTCATTGAAAGGCATGACAAAGCTCTAATCTACACAGGCCAAGCACACTAGTTGAAGGGAAGGTGTAGTCATAATAAAAGATATCTAAATCCACACTGTTGGAGAGATCAATGCCAACGGGCCCGATATCGTGATGAAAGACAAGAAAACAAATGTATTTTCATTGACATGCCTGTTTTGTGTCATGATCCCAAAATCGCAAGCAAAGAAACCGAAATATTGTCAAAAAACGATCTTGAGAAAAAGCTTACGAAAGTGTGGAGTATGAAAACAATTGTTCTTGTCGTCGTTGAAGCCCTAGGCCTTATCAGAAAGTAAACAAAGGATCATGTATCAGAGATTCCTGGAAGGGTCTCCATCGAAGAAATCCAAAAGATAGCATTACTAGCAACACTTTTTATCCTGAGGGGAGCTCTATTTATAACCTGGAAATGAATGGACTTAAAGCCTTATGACCATAGTTTGACCTTGGCTTCTGCAAACAAAAACAAAAATACTGAAGGTATGTGCTAATTGTAATGATAATAATCATGATGATAATAATCATGATAATGATAGTAATAATAATAACAACAATAATGATAATAATGGATTGGTACAAGCAGTGATGGAGAATGAATTGTGTTGTGATGGGGCACCTAATCTTCTTTACTTGCTAAGAATATGGTTAGTGGTCTTTGAATACGAACATTCAAACCTAAATCTTTACTGGGCTACTATTAGAAGTTGTAGTTATCGAAACAGTCTATAGAAACAGTGTATACAAACTACACTGTTTCTACACAACTAGTCCCATAGCATCTGCTTCTACGCCTCTCATATTACTCCTACCCCACTGTTGTTGCTGCTACCACTATTACTAATACTTCTAATACTACCACTACAACCACTACTGCTGCTGCTGCTGCTGCTGCTACTACTACTACTACTACTACTACTACCACTACCACTACAACCACTACTGCTGCTACTACTAATACTACCACTACTACTATTACCAACCAAGGCAATCATCAATCACCTACAAAAATATGTTAACACTCCTGCAGCTACTGCTGCTGCTGCTACTACTACTACTACTACTACTACTACTACTACTACTACTACTACTACTACCACTACTACTACTACTACTACTACTACTACTACTATTACTACTACTATTACTACTACTATTACTACTACTATTACTATTACTACTACTACTATTACTACTACTATTACTACTACTATTACTACTACTATTACTACTACTA
>RDPX01000236.1:142970-217908 GCA_003991215.1 Morbakka virulenta | reverse complement strand
ATATATATATATATATATATATATATATATATATATATATATATATATATATATATATATATATCTCTCTCTATCTCTCTCTCTCTCTCTCTCTCTCTCTCTCTCTCTCTCTCTCTCTCTCTCTCTCTCTCTCTCTCTCTCTCTCTCTCTCTCTCTCTCTCTCTCTCTCTCTCTCTCTCTCTCTCTCTCTCTCTCTATCCATCTATCTATCCATCTATCTCACACATACATACGGTGTAAAGAAGTAATTTGTTACATAACTGTGTTGCTGTTTTGCCCACCGTACAGTGATACATTTTAACCATGCTGTAACACAGTAAAAATATAACAACACACCCTACCAAAAGACTATGCCAAACCTCTTGTCAGAAATACTCCTACATGTGCACCATGGGGAAGATGGGACAACTATGTACTTAACTTGTTATCCTTTAACATAAATCAAGATTGTAACAATACATGGTTAGTTCTGCATAACTTAAGAGACCTGTAAGCTAGGTAGCTTGGTACAATGTGGTACAGCAAACCAAAAGATTTAGCGATAAATATTCTAATTTGCCTACTTCAAACATACAACAAAAAGGTGAGGCAGTAAACATTTGCTAAGTATCGAGACATGCTTGAAAACGAATACGATAAGATATCGACGACAGTAGAAGTTAGTGCAGATCTACATGGAACACAGCAATTATGATTCAATCTTTCCTTATCCGCCTTCTAAAAAATTAATCTGATTGTACACAAAATGTAAAATTTTTTTTAAAAGAGCAGTCCGGTGTACCAAGTTTGCCATGAATCATTTACTCTCTCGCCAATTTATCTAAAACCACTACGTATTAAGTAAAGTTCACGCTTTGTGTCATCTAATTCATAACTGTTTTCTTCTTTCACCACAACACCTAACATTGGTATCAGAATTTTTCCCTGCGACTCGACTACTGCCAACTTGTTTATATCTAAATTCTTTTAAAACGTAAATTTCGAATAAGCAGCTACGTATTTACATGAGAAGCACCGATAAACCAAAGATTACCTTCATAAAGATAATCGCTAAAGAACTTACGATGCTCCTTTGAAAAAAATATTTTAGCAAGAATATCATCAAAATTTGAACTGGGTAACTCATAAAGATGAAACGGTATCTACCTTAGCAAGAATGACACAAGAGTAGTAAACCCCAAAGTAGAATCGTGCTTTATCCAGAACGACACTCGTACTGTGGCATATTCAAAGTGTTCCTCCTAGACCCTATGACCACGACAGTCAAACGTTTGCAGCCAATGACACTTCCTTTTCCACCTTCTAAACCAATAGAAAACCTTCTGTTGTGATGAGCCGCCTATTCGATTTGGTTCAGGCTGAAGTTAAGATGGCTACTAAAACATTGCGACGTTTAGGAAACAAGTTTTACACGCAATATATCTATAGTACAACGTAAGATTTAAAAAACTTATAAATCATTTTATTTTCTAGTTTAATCTGCCAGAATAAAAACTTATATCGTATTTTCCACCAATAACATATTAGAGTGGCGCGTAGGCAAAATATTTGCATAAACATTTGTAACCAAGCATACTATTCTCCTGTTAAATGGGTGGGGTTTTTTATAACAAAACTGATACCAGAAGTCGCAGATATGTTGCACAAAATTCTCTGATAAAAAAATCCGTCTTATGAGTACTGCTAATAACAGTCTTCTCTCCCTGCAAATTACCTCTGGAACCATAGTATTAACCCTCCATCATTAAAACAACAAAGAAACAAGTCATCAACAAACCCCGCCAAGTATACATAAAATAACTAAATTGCAATATATTGTGCAATATATTAGTCCAGGAAAATAGTTTAATTATGTAAATGCATTTTCTGTAAATGCTTGGAAATAATACAAGCCACACTGATCTAGCAATTAAGATGCCTTTTACTTGTTTTGCAATGCTGTAGGCAACTGACCAAGAACAACATGAAACTATCTTCTACAATCATTTATCTTAATAGTTGTTAAAAAAAAATAATTTCATCTATATTGACCAGCCCAGGATTCTGAATATTGAAAATTAATAAAACATTGACTTTTCCTTGGCTAAGCTCAATCAGATTACGTTATCTTAACACATATATCTTAATTACAGTTTAATCATCGAGTTGTGCCACTTGATCTATTCTTACACACAAGTATCTACTTAATTATTAACTAATAATTCATGCATTGGGCAAAATACTAATTTTTTGGGAGCAACCATGTTGTAACAAACATTCGAAAGAAAGCTCTAGCTTACCTGAATACAGATAAATTATGCTATGTAATACATATAACACACTATGTAGTTGTATATACACGTGCGTGTTGTACATGTATACAAGCATCTTGTAAGTATATTAAAGCAGATATTCGTCAAGTTAATTAGTTAGGAGGCAGTGTGATTAAAAGAAACCTTGGGTAAACAGTGGCCCTTGAAAAATATGTTTCAATGCTAATAGTATATAAAATACAATATATGAAACCAGCATGCTAGTGGCAGTGAAAAGGTATTTTTCTGCTAATAATATTAAGGCTCTTGATATTTTATCAAAAGCGTTTACCTTCAATGACCACCTTTTTCTTAATCAATTTACTCCTTGCAAGCCGTAGCCCCATTGTTAGGTAATTATATATATAGTATCATACACACATATACACAATTTGTTTGGCTCTTGGCGTCCTTCAGTGGTCAAATCCTTTGATTCGCGGCAATTGACTCTGAAAGTTGAAACTGTAGTTTCCACAGCTTAATTTTCCTCTGACCAGTTATCTCTGTGCCCAGGCATCCACTATACCATCCAAACAGCTATAGCTCCCCATGGTTTACTGTCTTGAAATCAAGTATCATAATATATTGTGCTTTATGTAAAATACATCGAGGATATACCTGCTGCCGTGTTTTCATAGTATTAAATGCTATTCGTCTGAGATGCAAAAAATGTGATATGTTATGTCACTCACACACACACATATATATATATATATATATTACAGATCTCCCGAAGAGTAATTAAAACCACGAAACAGGCTTGTCGAGATGGAAACAGTAGCCTTTCAACTCTTTTCTCCCTATTGTATTATTATTTACCACGCTCTGCATTTGTGTATTGAGCACTGTACAACGAATTACCAAATCTAAGAACTTATATATTTATACATATATATACATATATATGTGTGTATATATGTGTGTGTGTTGCGCATATGCATGTAGATATTTTCTTATCTAATATCGTGTAAGCCAGTTGGAAGAAAGGGTTTATTATCGTAATCTGGGTAGTCACTCTACTTATGGTTACATTCGTCGAGGTATACCGGTTAAAGTTGCAGGTTTTCGAACCATTTATCACAAATTTGTTTTACAAGAAAGCAAAAAACTGAAGTAACCATCAAACCACTGTTAAGCTGTTCAGCAGGCTATTTGATAGAACCTCATACCGATCTAAACATCGGTCTTGTAATCGCCTTAGATCAATTGCAGTCCCCTTGATTCCTAACAAAACTGACCGCGTTGTAATCATACAAAATTTATGGGAAAAAATTCAGAAGTTATCACAACCAATTCCTACACTACACTCATACAATTGCAAAAGGTAACTATCAGTAGAAAATTTTACAAGTTATTGAAATTGAAGATTCATATCACAATCTATCATAGAAATCATGAATAACTATAACTTCGATCACAGGATATCTAAGACTTCACAGAATAAGGATGAGGAAGAGTGGCAAGGATACAAAACACAAGTCGACGAAAAGGCTAATTGCTGCCAATGTTCAAAACAACAGTCCAACCTAATTTTAACTTTCCCTAAAATTGCAATACTTGGCCCAGAATAAATGAAATCTGTAAGAGATTTCTGTGTTTGCAGTTAACGACCGTCATATTGGGGAGAAAGTTCTTTGCACTTCAAAAAAATTGGATCAATAGGCAATCTTAAGAAAATAAACATAAAGTTACAAGCCATGTTCTCATCATAATGCCTCTAGACAAACAAAAACAATAATAATATAGTAAATAAAAACAGCAATATAGAAGCCACTGTATACTCTCAAGAAAACCATCTAAACTTTAATCCTTCCGAAAAAAAGCGCTACTTTAAATAAAATTTGTACAGTAAAAATGGCAAATGTTACACGCAGCAAAACTTAGAAAGCACCATTAAATTCAACAAAACGATATCTGCTAAACGCTACTAAACAATTAGTTTATTAGAGTGCATTTCAAATTTAATCACATTCCCATTCCTTTTCGTGACAATGACATAATCCGGATCGATCTGTAGAATGTTAAACAGAGGCTTAATTTACAAGGCATGTGTGTGCATTTTTTATTACGTTTGGGTAATCCAGAAAGAGACAAAAGGTACAGTAAAATCACTTATTAAACTATATTATCGCCATTGACAACTTCTGATTGAAACAAAGCAAAAAAGGCAACCCAAATTAAGAACTTTATTTGCACCACACAACAGCTGCACCATTTCAAAGTAACGTGTTTGTGTACAAACTGAGGCAAAACCCATGCTGCAAATGTTGTGTCTGCATGCTCTGCAGATAATCACCAACAGCAAACTCCAGTTAAATCTTCTATACATCAACAAAATTAAGAAAAAAACCAAACAGTAACACAATAGGGTTGCCAGCAAGATTGTTTAACTTTGATGCCTTTTGATGCCAATAAACCAGGTTTCCGGCATCCTCCTCCATCCCCTTGAACATATGCCCACATGTATTGTTTCATACTGCAAAATGCTTTGATTTTCATGCAAACAATTACAAAAAAGCATCAAATGTACAATATAATGTTTTCCAACAAAGGAACGAATAACTTGCCTGTAATTACTGATTAGTGATTAACACATATTTATAATATACGAATAAAACATTTAAATAACATAATGGATTAGGCCATAACAGCCTAGTTAAAGATATGTTTTCTTCTCGCCACTTAATAAAAACAACAACAATTATCAAAGCTGATAGACGCAAATGAACTGATCTCCTCCCACTAAACAATCAACCAGACCAACTTGTCAATTCAAAGTGCATGTCAAAGAGAACGGGGCAAAAACTGACGCAAGTACTTACCTACTATTGTTAACCATATCTCAAAATAATTACATGAAACTGTGCAGATTGATAAAAAATGCAAGCGAATATATTTTATTTTTTTGCAATGCTTACGTCACTGTCCTTTTCCACGACATCAAAATAAAAGTATTACATGTATTTAATCCTTGTCAAGTTTACAATCAAGTCAATCTGCAACAAAGCCAAATTAGTATTGAATCTCATGCTGTATTTCCTGATTTACCTCCTCACATAAAAGACAACAAAACTGTGTACTCAGTCATACTAGAAATCCTCCTGCACGGGTATATTTTATCTTTCACTCTACGAAAATAAAAAACACCACTAATTTGTGCCCTGAAGCGTCAATGCGATGGCAAAGAACTGCAAGATAAGTTTGAATTGTTAGAAATACATCAGGCGGAGCCATTGAATATTGTAAAAATTCTTAATCCAAATGACCCAGACAGGACAGAAACTTTCAAAGATGAATACCTCACACCGTAACTCTACACCTCACAAAGGAGAAGATGGATAACAAACAATGAAACAGTTTACATTAATGTCATCAAGAACTCAAAAACAGCATGTTCTGTGCACTAACCTCAAAAAAAGCCGTAGGGGATCAAGGGTGAACAGAACGAAAACAATAGGACACAATAAAGAAGTTAATAAAATTTTTAGTTTGGTGGGCTTGGACACGCAAACATTGCCTGAGCTGATGCAGCCCAAAAACTTTTTTTGTTTAGTGGACAAACAAACAAAAAATGTTTTAACACAAATTTAAGTTCACGAAACATATATTCTAGCTAGCTATAGGAATGTCTTCATAATGTATTCCAAAAGAAAGCCGTGGAAAGTAATGCTTTTCTTAATGGCATCGCTGCAGCAACATGTAGAGTAACCGTAACACCAAAAAATGTTGCGTTATGGCTCCTGTTCTCTGTAATGTGCCACCTCGTCATGAAACTTTTTTATCAAAAATGGAATCGTAATGGTCTGAAATGGAATTCACCATGACAAAAACCATCAGATAAGAACCCAGCAGTTGACAAAAGGAAAAAAACTTTTCAAATATGTCAAGATATTTACTAACACGTAACATATCTTTATCAGATAAGGTTTCAAATACCAAACTGTCACAGCTTACTCTAAAAAATGTTACCAGGTCAACTGAAAGAATGTACGCGATGCAGTTTCGTGTTCTGTTACGGAGTATTTGATTGCTCAAAATTAGCCAGCACGAAGTCCTGAGATTTAAAGATTCATACTGCAATGCCTTTCAAACTCAAACAAACTGGCAATATGAGTGAAATGCATCAAGTTAAATATGTACAGAAAAACCGATCAACGGCATCTGTGACTTTCCTTTTTGGGGGGAATTGTTACTGGCCTTATTATATGCAGATAAGCAAAAACTGCTGCGATGATAAAAAAAACGACAGTCGCGGACATTTATTTTGAGCTCCAGCTTCCTGATTATTGACGTACGGGCCTTGAAATCATGCAACGTTTCATCCAACCTCTTCCTTTGCCAATTTCTGTACTTAAAAACATTCTCTACTTTATATGTCAAGTGTGGCCCCTTCCTACTAGTTTTTCCTTGTTCAGAATTTCCAGGGGGGTAGCCTGACACACAGTTCCAACAGCGTACGAAATACAATTCAGCATGCAAATGTCACTCCTTCCGGCCTTTGAGGCTATCGATAATGGCAGTTTCTACTTATTAAATAAGATCATGGTGACCAAAAAATCTTTTGTGTTTTGCTAAGAACTCCACTGGTAACCGTAATGGAGATCATTTTTTAAGCTCGCCTTATGTTTCTATATTTCCATCCTCCACCAGGATTCGGGAGGCCTTGAAAAGAATAAATGTTGGTCGATACAGACATGCTCAAACATTGGATAGTCTTGACGATAATCAGTGTTAAAGGAACTCCCGTGACACTATATCCTCTCAAATATATACCTGGCCTCCAACGCCCTAACTCCAGTTCTACTTAATACAAATGGCAACAACCTCAATACAGACATTCTTCTCGAATGAAAGCCCTGTGCTTATTTAAATCGCACTAAAATTTTCTTTTCCGCTGCATAAGTATACTTAATTAAACTTTATGGTCACTTTACTTAAATTACTTTACTTTACTTTTTTTACTTAAATTTCAAACAATATTCCCTCTGAAAACTTCTTTGTGGTTATTTGTCCAACAAAGACGCACCGAAATATCAGATTTTTATGTACAACAACCTATTTATATATGTGGCGCTTTCCCTAATACTTTACCATTATTTTTTATGTACAATGTAAGGAAAATATGTTGCAAAGTTGAATACATGTGCTAAAAGCTACTGTAGAAATTTTAACTAACACGCTCATACTTGTGCCGGCCTATCTTGACTAGCCTTGACCAGAAGAAGCCAAAGTTCTCTCTGCCTTGAAAGTTCTGTCACGAGTTTGCCTGGCCATTAGATGCTATGTTCTGACTCTCCCTGTCCATTTTATCCTCCGCTTCCTCCAGTTTTTCCCTCGCAGTTTTTTTCAGCCCCTTTTCCTCCCCATAAAACTAGTTATGTGTTTTCAGGTTTCTACTGTATTTGACTACAGTGACCATTAAGAACAAAAACTGGTGGAGGGAAAACTGGTAAAAATACATTACTAAACACAAAGCCAACCATTCGTATTTAAAACCGTATTCTTGTTATGAAATGAAACACGAGCCCTTGTTAACTTTTTGGCTCCATGGTTACTTTTTAGGTACGATTGGGTACCGGATTTACAGCGCTGTATCAAAAAAGTGACGTATTCTATGCTACGCATGCATTTCAACTTTTAAAAAAATAATTCCATATTACGCCCTGCCGTGAGCTAATTTTAAACAATTAACCTAAAGGGCGCCAGTAAGTATATGCAAAATCAAAGACGTTTTGTTTAAGTCTTGTATGAATAACAACAAAAGCTTAAACACAATTTTACGTTGAAGATAATAACCAAATAAAGCTACCGATGACGAAACAGTCTTTTTAACTTAAACATATCCCGGATGATTCAGTCTAATTGCCACAAAAAAGTAGATTGGCACTTATCCGTCTAATATTGATTGTATTTCGCATTCGTGTGACTTCTTGAGTACACACTGTTTTTGTAGTCCACTTCATTAACTCTATTCTGGCTAACAAAAATGGATCAACTATGTATAGCTAACTTGTGTAAGAAGAGAAATGTGCGCATAAGATGCGGCCACAAAAAAGAATTTTATGAAGGGTGATAGGCTGGGTTATCATCCTATTCATTTATGTGCATGTGGCCCGACTTAAGCTACAGTACAAAAATATGCCTGTCCATCTTGAAAATCGTGCACGAGTCAATTTTCCCACTCCTAGTTCACACGAAACAGGCAAAACTTATGATAGTGCGGCAGTTAAATCTTTTCTAATAACCCACTGTGATATCAATAAGTAGCACACTCACAAGCTGGATCTTAAAGTTTGATGGGTTATCAAAAGTATTGTTTTCAATAAAATTATTCAACGCGCATGCGTATGCCATCTTAGAGAGTACTTGCATGAGGGGATATGTTGAACGTTGAACTTTCTCCTGCTAATTTTCACCGCCTTCTATTTGATCTGGTAATCACAAGAAACTCGTAATGTATACTTAACTTGCTAACAGCTCTGTATCACCAAAAAAATTTCCTCAGTCACGGCGTGTTGCAAAGGCGGAAAATGTTCTAAACTAAATACATGTGAATCATAATATATAAGAAATATTATATATAAATGATTAAGCTCCAAGTTCAGTCGTGCGTGCTCCTAAGCGCAACACTGGACAACAGTAAAAATGCGATTTTTATGTAGATGATATTTTCTAGGCATTTCGAGAGCTCTCCATACGAATATGGCATTTTAAAATATATGGATTTTTTTACAGCCGTTTTAAAATTTTCCAATATTACCTGATCGACATTATTAGATGTCCATTATTGCGCAGTTCTCAATGTGTGCAATGCTATTGTTTGTTTGTTTATTTGCCCTTCCTAATCCCATGAACGTTGTAGAATATTGACTGCGTAAATATGGTACTGTGAACAGCGTGGAATATTTACACAACTTTGTGCCAATGTTGCCGTTGGTGTTGAAGCTACACGTACAGTAATTATACTAGTACACTATTGGGGACTGGTGATAGTCCATTACTTCCTTTGCCTGTGGTTTGAAAGCCATCCTAACTGCATTGAACTCTTTTTAGCTTAAAAATGCCACCTAAAGCTCGTCGTTCGAGCAAGAACTCACCAGATAACTTTTGCAACATTTGTGGAAATTATACCACAGTATAAATTCCACAAATGTTGCAACGTAGGAAGTTTTCCAATGTTATTATCAGTACCTATGAAAAATACTTTGACTGCAAGCCAGACCTGGATAAGACATGGGCTCCTCGAAATTGTTGTTTCTCTCGCTTTAGTGGAATGCATCACTGGGCGAAGGGAGACAGGAAGAAGATGTCATTTGCTGCACCTATTGTTATTTTTGTTTGACTCAGTTTACCCATGGAATCGGGAAAGTGAGGAGGGTCACGAGCTATGCAGTAGTTAGGTCTGCCACTCGATCAGTGCCACATGACGATGACCTGCCAGTACCTGGCTCCTCACGAATGGAGGACACTCAACATTCAACTCCCGGCCCCAGTGATTCTCCATCTGGATCCAGCTATGAAGCCCATGACAGCAAGGTACACCTCATAACGCAACCCGATATCAATGACCTCGCGCGTGATTTGATGCTTTCCAAGCAGCGCTCAGAAATATTCCCATCACGGCTCAAGGACTGGAACATGCTGGATCCATCAACGCGGATAACTGCGTTTCACACACGCAAACAAGAATTAGCCAAGTTCTTCTCAATGACAAACTCTGTATGTCACTGTGTCGATGTTGTTGGACTCATGACCACGATGGATATCGAGTATACTCCAGACGCCTGGCGATTGTTCATTGATTCTTCGGTCACGAGTTTGAAAGCTGTGCTGCTCCACAACGGGAATGTAAGTCCAAGTATTCCTATCCCGCATGCTGTTGGCATGAAGGAAACGCACGACACGATGCAGATTATCCTTGACCTCATAAAGTACCAGGAGCACGAGTGGGCCATATGTGGGGATTTCAAGGTCATCGGAATACTGCTGGGCCTTCAGAGTAGATACACGAAGCACAGCTGTTTTGTTTGTCTTTGGGATAGGCGAGCTGACGACAAGCATTACAAGGAAAAGAACTGGCCACAGCGAGAATCCTTCGTGCCTGGAAAGCAAGACGTCAAAGCCAAGCCGCTCGTGGAACGAGAACGTGCTCTGCTCCCTCAATTACATATCAAACTGGGTTTGATGAAACAAAGCAATGGATAAGGAGAGCAAAGGATTCAAGTACATAGAAGAGAAGTTCCCTAAGATCAGTGAAGCGAAGTTGAAAGTGGGAATATTTATTGGGCCCCAGATAAGAGACCTGATCGTGGACGAAAAATTTACAAAGCTCCTAACTCCGAAGAATGGGAGAGCTTGGATGTCCTTCAAGGCTCCGATTGCTAACTTCCTCAGCAATACGAAGTCAGAGAACTATGTGCAGCTTATCAATAATCTTCTCCGAGACTACAAGAAAATGGGCTGCCTTATTTCATTAAAACTCCACTACTTGCACTCTCATCCAGACTTCGTCCCTGACAACCTTGTAGCAGTCAGTGACGAGTACGGCAAGCACTTTCACTAAACAATCTCGACAATCGAGCATCGCTATCAAGACCGCTGCGATTATACAATGTTTGCCGATTACTGATGGAAACCACTGGCGTCCACAGCCGAAAAGCAAGCCGTTTTTCGAACTTTGACTTTTTGTTGAATTATATCCTTGTACTGTACATGCTCCAACTGGCTATCGATGTGTGTGTGTGATTAATGCCTACAATTACTGAAGTAGTTTGCATAACGTTGTACTACTTTGTATCTTGATTTGCATTTACAAATAGTGTGTTGTTAAAGTCAAAGTTTGAATTCAATATATTTATGCATGTATTATACACGTAAATGTACAAGTTTCATCGAAACAGATACGTTTAGATGAAGGAAGTACGTCAACGAACATCAAGTTTACGTATCGACCGCTTGATGTCGCTGATGTAAACGACAAAAACATTGGATAGAACATCCCGACACAGTTTGAACCTCTCACAACCCCCAAGGCAATATGTCAACATGTGCCTAAAATGTGACATAACGTAATTTCAACATTATTCGATAACACGAAAACCACATCATAGATATAATTTTTTTCTTCCAGATTCGGAATCAGCACCCTCCAATTGCCCAGAAAATCAATAAGATATTAAAATCGCAGAAAACTTTTGAAAAAATGTTGTCCAGTGTAATTGACTCAAAAAGGCTTATATCACAGCGCATTTGTCGCTTTTGGTAGAATAAGAAATAGCTTTTTGGCAAAACGACATCGCTCTAAATAATTCGTTTACTTTATATAAAGAGCACAGGCTCCAAAGATTTCCCTTAACCGGGTGAAAATGATCTTTAATACAATATAAGTAATTTATTCCCCTTGAAAATATATTTTTTCTGAAAAATTAAAGCATTATTAACAGCAAGAGATCTCTGGACATGACAAGATTTCCTCTTAATGCAATGCTGAAGAACAATTTTCCAATTCCAAAAATATTGTGGTGAAGTTGAGACATTTCACGTAATTAGCCTAATCCGGACTATTTCATCAAGGCCAATATTTAGATTTTAGTCACGCTGCGCGCTGTTCTCGTCAAAACAGCGGCTTGTTTGTTTTGTTACTGAGGTTATTTATCCCTTATCTGACGTTTGTTTTGATTCGTACGCAAATTTTATTACCCCTTTTTTGTAAGCAGCGAAATATTTGTTGTTGTTACGACCTGGTTACTATGACAAAGGTCATTTAGAAAATTGTATAAATACAGCATAAATTTTAGTGGAAATCAGATCAGCTCGGACAGGATCAGAGAAATGTGAGCATAATAATAAATATCATACAATTACACAAGTGAGTTATTTTAGTGTCACAGGGAGTTTTCTACAGGAAAACAGGGCTCTATCAGTTCCTACGAATATTCCCCACAATATAATTCCGTATCATTATCGCACAAGCCAATTGAAAAAAACACTGTTTATTCCCGCCTTTTGAATACCAATTGTCATCTTATTTAAATATGAATTTGACACCTGATTCATATTGTACGCATTACAATGTATGAATATGATCGTCATCAGGCATGTATTACTATCACTCTGGCTGATGCCCTACAAGCACCACTTTTTAGCTATATCCACTATCTCGTACGCACGCAGTTTCTCTTTCTCTCTCTATTTCTCTCTCTCCCTTCCTCTCTCTCCTCTCTCTCCCTTCCTCTCTCTCTCTTTACCATATGGCATCTACTCAGTCCCGATATTAGCCTATGAACATGATACACATACAAATATCCACCCATCCACACATGAAGGCATGCAAACATGCACTCATTTACACCGACTCATAAATACAACAATTATACTTATGATCTTAAAACTTAAATACAGATAAACCAAAGGAGAATATTTACCTCTGGAATGATGACAGTTTTACTGTTGTGCAACTTGTCTATTTAATCTGTGAGGCCCTACCAATCCTGAGAATAAAAGAAAACAA
Source organism: Morbakka virulenta (assembly GCA_003991215.1). Classification (NCBI taxonomy): domain Eukaryota; kingdom Metazoa; phylum Cnidaria; class Cubozoa; order Carybdeida; family Carukiidae; genus Morbakka; species Morbakka virulenta. The sequence goes on along the minus strand of RDPX01000236.1, from coordinate 205,107 downwards.
GCGAGAAATAAAATAATGCCATAAAACCCACAAAAAGGTTCCCATGTTGTGCTTTCATTTTTTGCAACAGTTAAAGTCGAGAAAAGTGGGTAGCTGTTGGTATGGTGAAAAAAAAGGTAACATGCACTTTTTGTACTTGGTTGCAATAAAACCACCACCCTTGTAGCAAGCGAATAATTGGCTTGGCATTTCATAATCACCACTCCCTCAATCACCCTTTGTCTGGGTTCCGGCTGCACACTTGTGCAATACTAAGTTGTTGCCATTCAAATGTCACACCCTGCCATCACTTTCAACTCATATCTCATTTCAATATTCCGTAAAACGTAACAAATAAGCCAATGATGAAAAAGGTGTTGAGTTATGTATAAAGGTGATAAAAAATTACGTGATTAATTTCTCAAGTGCACATGTCATGATTAAAAACACGCTCTGCTCGAGTTCATCTTATTTGCCATGTTCATGTAATACAATGATACCTGGCACAGACATATGATGATGTTATTAACCCCAATTGCAGCTTTTATCACACGTTTAAACATTTCAATCAGTGCAACAATATGAGATTTAAGGAAAGGCTGGTTACAGCCACAAAAGTAAAGAGGACTGATTTAACGATTTGATTCTTTGGCAACCCATCCGGGAAAACAAAATACTTGGTAGACCACGTACAAAATTCGATTAGTCTTATTATATATATCTTATTTTATCCAATACTGTGGTGTATACCATTAAGCAGATGATACTGGCTGTAAAGCAGAAAATTATACCTTTACTGATGAATGACCAGTCAAGGTCGTGGGAAGAACTTAAGGAGAGCCGAGTTAAGGAGACTTGTTAACACTCCCGTTAACAAGTAAAAAGTATCTTGTTAAAAGGTACGTTGTTCCGTGGGATAGGGTCTTAATTAGAACCATGACTGCAAGTCACAAAACGGGAAAAACTGGAGTAAATCTTTGAAAAAGAAAGGATATAAAATCTGTTGAGAGAAGCTTTGAAATTTCTACAAGCTACCCCGAATTGTGGCTCCAAATTTAAGGAAACAAAATCAATGCAATGCATGAACCTAGCTGAGTCTGTTAGAGCTAAGTCTAAAAAATAAACATATGAACACATATTTACAGCACAAACATTTCAGTCTACGACTTGTCAAAAAATACAATATTTGCACTCAAACTTTCCAATTATTCTTAAAACAATGTACATCATTCCACTTGTGACAACAAAAATATTTGTCAGCCCTGAACTTGGAGGTGATTGCCACTTGCCACTTAAGGTACGTAAGCGAATGTAAAATTAAGAATATTTTCACAGCATAAGCTGTCAGAGAACTCTTTTCTCTTCTAAATGAATTCTTTCCAAAATAAAAGTCAAAATTTTAACCCAGATGTATAAAATCTTGTAGTTAACAACATACAAATTTTCCAACACACATCTATTTTACAACATACAAACATTTTCAAACATTTTATCTTCATTTCTAATTACAAGCCAATGTTTAACTAAAAAAAGTACTTTCCTTTACTACATAAATATTTCTTGTATATTTCATTGGTTCAAGGATTCAGGTACTCAAGAACTTTACGCAGTGACAAAGGGTCTGTCTGAATCTCCTCACTACTTTGTTGTCGGCTTAAAGTTTTCGATCAAAACACTTCTATTTAAAGAAATAATGTACGTTATTGCGTACGTGTCCTGAAAATGTCAGGCAAAATTTATGGGACATGTAATGACAAGAAATGGTCTGGAGAATTTGGCAACAACAGGAAAAATAGAAGGCAAAAGCGCTTGTGGAAGACAAAGGCAGAAAATGATGGATGTTACTTCAAAGTGGCTGGGAAAAGAGAGCAACACGCAGACAATAAGGACCATGTATGTGAGAGTAGAGTGGAGGACCCTGATCCCCAACGCAGGATTGGATGGCACATGATGATGATGCCCTAAAAATATGGAGTCCATCTATTACCTCTAATTTTGTTAACCAATACCTTCAGACTGGCTTGTCTGCACTGGAATCAAGGTTTCAGCTTCATTCATCATTCAGTGTAAACAGCATAACCTCTCAAAATACCCAAAATGAACCCACTACCGATTATTAAAGTACGGATATATTGCTAAGAATTTTCCTCTTTTTCGTCTTACGGAAAGTTTTATTCTGTATGTATTGCAATGGAAATATTATTTTTAATAAGATATCAGGTAATGTAACATTTAATTTCTGCAAAGCATGTACAAAAAAGGCTGGAAATTGTGGTGCTCCGCCAGCGGGAACAAGCACTACTTGAGTGCCCATGATAAAAATGTAAAATATTTTACCAATTTGACTAAGGCCTTTACAACTACCAATATTCCACTAAAATTAATTTCTGCACAAATTACCTCTGCGACCCAGAACGAATCTATCCTGGGAATGAATTATGTTGACACATTGTAACAATTAAAAATAGCAGAAACGAAAACAACTTTGAATGATAACTGTGAGTCCTTCTGTGAATGTGGCCAACGGGCAGTTATGAACGTTGCCCAGCTAAGTGTGTAATCGGATGAATTCAATAAATATTGAGCTTCCTGTCTAGTCAACAGGAAGGTTCCTCCACAAACTAAAAACACAACTTTAGCTAGGTTCCTTCATGATGGTTTTAACGTACTGTGCTAAATACAGAAAATGTGCTACTCTGCATTCCTGATGCTACCGCCCATATGACGAGATCAGTGAGAGGAGTTCAAGTTCTCTGGCTCAAAATGGTGCATGACCTGTATGTTACATCCCACCTCCATCGAGTAAGTGTGAACTTGAAAGCAACATTCAGAAAACACAATCTATTCAAACGGAATATCCGCTCCCACCTGAATCAGTGTTAACAACATGGGGGATCTGCCTGAAAGCAGTTCCTAACCATGTCAAAAATTAAAAATGCAGAAAGAAGCTGTTGGCACTTTGGAGTATGAAGATGAAAAAGAAATTCCAATAACGAAATAAACAACAGTGAAAGGCTAAAAACAGAACTGGCACAATTTGGAAGCAAACTACATGTATATGCTCTTGGTGGACTTCATAGCAAAAATTAAGAGTAAAATTCACTGCCAGTGAGGCAGTTGATGCAATCGAGACCTTAAAAGATCAAAGAAATCCCAAAAATTTGAGCAACAATTCAATCATGTACTAACAAGCAGCACTGTATAGAAGTTCCTAGAATATTCTGATGGGAGCATACATTTTAGGAGCTAACCAATTTCCTAAGTTGAAAAAACATTCTTCGCATAAAAGCAAATGCGTATGGGGGAAAGAATGAACATGGCCGAATGTTATCTTCCAACCAATAAAATTAAATGTAGAGCCTAACAAAAAATTAAATGAGATATGAATAAAAAATGGAATTATTTGAGGTACAAAAAATGCCAAAAAAACGAGGATTCGGTTTTATTTTAACAATAATGTCGATTTTTAATTTCGTGTATTTTGTGTAACTCTAAATTAATATTTTCCGTTTCATAATTTGGGTAAAACCCATAGCTCATCACAAAGGAAAAAGCGATTTTCTTTAACGCATAGCAATTTTTTTTAAATGTTTACTAACCAACAATTACGCATTACAAATAGTGAAGATAATACTGAAAAGGGCTTGGAAATTTAGAAAAGTGAAACGTTTGTTTTATTATTAATAAATAAAATATATCTTAGAATTAAAATAAAATAAAACATGTTTTATTCTAACAGTTATTACTACAGCACAATGATACCTCTGTAAACAATTTCAGCAAATATTTATAGCAAATATTTATAGCAAATATTTTTATTTATTTATTTATTTACGAATATTTATACAGGATAAAAGCTTCAGTTATTTACATATTTACATAAATACTGTTATCAATGTTTGTCCTGTAAAATTTTATTTTATGTTTTTAGTACAAATTTACAGTTGGACAAAATTTAACATATTTTCCTTGCCTGAGTTATAAGCATGTATATATATATATATATATATATATATATATATATATATATATATATATATATATATATATATATATATATATNTTCTTTAACGCATAGCAATTTTTTTTAAATGTTTACTAACCAACAATTACGCATTACAAATAGTGAAGATAATACTGAAAAGGGCTTGGAAATTTAGAAAAGTGAAACGTTTGTTTTATTATTAATAAATAAAATATATCTTAGAATTAAAATAAAATAAAACATGTTTTATTCTAACAGTTATTACTACAGCACAATGATACCTCTGTAAACAATTTCAGCAAATATTTATAGCAAATATTTATAGCAAATATTTTTATTTATTTATTTATTTATTTACGAATATTTATACAGGATAAAAGCTTCAGTTATTTACATATTTACATAAATACTGTTATCAATGTTTGTCCTGTAAAATTTTATTTTATGTTTTTAGTACAAATTGTTAGCACATTTTAATTTTGATTACAGTTGGACAAAATTTAACATATTTTCCTTGCCTGAGTTATAAGCATGTATATATATATATATATATATATATATATATATATATATATATATATATATATATGTATATGTATCTTTGTTCGAGATTCTTTTCCAAATGCATATGTGATTCAGATAAAAAAAGTTCTAAGGATTACTTCAACTGCTTTCTATTTTGCATTGCGTCATGCTACTATGTATATTTGTATATGTATATGTATATGTATATTTTCTTCCTCAATCGTTCTCAATTGTTCTCAATCGTTCTCAGTCGTTCTCAATCGATCTCCTCTTACTGCCCTTTTCTAAATGCAAGACGAATTTCTTAATCTACTGATCCTATTCTTCAACTTTCATGGATCACCAGGTACAGGATTTCGAAATCACACGTATGGTCAGTTATGTTATATGGTTACCAATCATGGTCTTTGTTATCGTGTTCAGAAAGTAAATTGAGAAATGCAGAAACATGGTGAATTCGTCGTATGATGGATATAGTGTGGTCAGATCGGATTTCTGATGAGGAAGTGTGGCGGAGGGCGTCTGTTCATGATACAAAACCTGCTCTCTTACAAACAATAATAACTAGATGTAGATGATGATGGCTTCCAAGTGTTGACTTCTTTAAAACGTCAGGCAAAGCTTCTGGCTTAATCATCTGCTAAAAACTGCTTTCTAAATGACATTGAGTTGGCTTTTCCAAACTTTCCACCCTGCTGTTGTAAATAAATCAATGACCTTTCCATATCACCTTCCTCTGTTGTTGAAGTCATTTCCTTTCTAGACCCCTCCAATCTATCTCGCCATGAAAACGTCACTGCAGTTGCCTTTTAAAAACGTTTACTTGAGCTTTCGTAGACCCTTTCAGAACTGTTCAATTAATGTTTTTCTAAATTTTGCTTTCCTTTTTTCATAAATGCCTATCTGTTATTCCTGTCTTTAAAAATTCTGAAGACTGATCCAGTTAAATTAACTATCGCCCTATCAGTTTGCTCCTAATCTAGAGCATGCTGTTTAAATGACAGATAATGAATCACATTGTCTTGCACTTTTTTCCCGCCAGCTTTTCTCCGATACGCAATATGGTCTCTGTCCACCTCGATCCACAGCAGACCTTTTCACAGTCGTTACTGAGTAACTTGATGAGCTCTACACGATCTGGGTGGGGGCAGAGGATATTTCCCATGATATTTCCGAGGTGTTTGATAAAGATTAGCACTCTCGCCTTCTTTGAAAATCTGATCGTACGACACTCCTGGAAAAAAGTGTAGCGTAACACCATGACATCGTATCTGAACAATCGGATAGTCAAAGCTGTCATTTATGGAAAATCATTCCAGATAGGGGTCTGGCAGGTTCAAGTCTGCCTCGTGGGCAGGAAGGCTTCTTTAGCTTTAATTAGTAATCCTCCCAGTGATTGTGTGTCGATACACCTAATCACAACACTTTCCATTTATGAGTGCAATGTGTGGGAGGCAACGTCTGTTATTGCTCCGTTTAATACTATCCCCACCAGGACTAATTGGGTCGGCACGCTGATGGTCTGCATCTAGGTGGTTTCCAAAGACAATATTTTAAATTTTTCTTACCATAATTCCAACCAAAAGAATGTCCCCACTAGTCAAAAGAATGTCCCCACGAGGTACCAAAAATCTCTGGAACTAGTAATGATTTTACATCCGAGAATGTATACTCGGCAGATGGTACTAGTGGCACTGAAGACACCAGAAAAAATCAAATTATACTCCAAACATGTTCCCACTTTTTACTTCTGAGCATTGTATGGTTCCATTTTTACCTCCATTCGGATCTTGTGATCATGCTGTTGTCACTGTAAGGGCTAAGGTAACTGTTTCAAGTCTTGCTGACAAGTCATACCATTGTAAGACTTGAAATTCACAAGGCTGAATGGGATACATTTCGTCAATTTCTTGGTGATATTCCACAGGAGTCAGTCTTGAGCAAATCAGCTTCTGATGTTGGAAGTGAATTCACGGATGGGTACAAGTTGAGATTGAAGCATTTGTACCCAGTCGTTGTTACAAAGTCAAATTTCGCTCTTCTCCATGCCTCAATGCTAATTGTCTTCTGGTATTGTTTGCAACCATTCCTACGTTTAGTTTTCAATGTGATGGAGCTGACGAGTCTCGTGGTTCTTTCAGACGGGCTAGAAATGCTTTTAACAGACATTTCTGGTGCTCAATGTTGTTATGCTGTGATAGTTTACATACAAATCTATTGCTTTTCAAAGACTAAAAGCTTTAATAATCGTGTTTTACATTCTGACAAGTCGATTACTTCTTAACGTTTTTATGCCGTTCGTGCATGTCATTTTTTGGAATTAAACTGATCTGTTTGTTACATTGTTTCTTCAATTCCTCTTTGAATGAAATTGGAGTTTCTTTGCGGGATTTTTGTTTGCAAATTGATCCGACACTGACTCTGGTTGTGGAGCATATTCATGGAGCTGATCAATTTAAAGACTTTGCTCTGGAATCGATTCCGGTATTTGTCTTGAAAGGACGTGCCTCTGACCATTTTTCTTTTTTGTTTTTTATCTGTTGTTTTGGTTTGGGTTTTTTGTGGTCCAAATATATTTAAGTTGATATTATTTTCCATCTTCCTGTAACGTTTCTAATACTGTTCCCTTCTCTAAGAATGCAGATCTGATCCTGGCAAATACTGACCGATAAATTTTCTTTCTGTCATTAGCACTGTCTTTAAATGACTTACTAACATAATACTGGTGAAATTTCTGCAGTGCCTAGATATCTTTTTTGATGTTCAGTACGGTATTAGAGGATCTCGTTCCACTGGCCCCCTTTTGATACTAATCAGGGAAAGTAACTATAGGTTTATGGATAGGTCTGGTAAAGACTTAACCATACATTACAGACCTGTCCAAGGCGCACTTTAACACTTGATCATATCATTTCAATGCATTTCATAAGGTGTGTCCCACTGCTTGAGTCATATGTTTTCTAATTATGGTATTTATAGAAAGATCTCAAGTATCATTCAGTTCTTTTTTTCATATCATAAAATCTGTCTCATACTGGATGGAATTACAACAATGAGTACTTAGTCAAAGTGGGCGTTCCTCGTGGTTCTCTTCTTAGTCCAACCTTCTCCCATCTTTACAAAAATGATATTTTTAGTAACTTAAGTTCATCAACATTTATGCTGGTCACATTACTTTGTACTCTGGGATTGGCCACCAGCCAACACAGTATGAACAATTCAAAACTTGCAGAAGGTTTTGAGTCTAACCTTCAGGCTCCTAGAAAACAATGCGGCAAGGACCCATTGATATAGACGCATTACCCGGTCATGTGTCATAAGCTTTTTGTGAGCTTCGTTTCAAGAGATACTTCTCCCATCGTCAACCTAACGATGCGAAAAGTAGCTCTCGAGATGTAGCTCTGAAAAAGCTTATGACTCATGACATGCCAAAGCTCCTATGTCTACCAAAACTAATGTCGTTCTGTACAAGGCTTATCTTCTTCTAATATTTATGGACTATCGTTCTGATTTTACCCTGGTGAGCTTCTTTTCCCTCTTGCTTATCGTTGAGACTGCTTGGTCTGTTCTTTTTCGCTTACTTTTTGTGGGGTTCATGTAATCAACCTATTGGTACGTTTACTTGTAGAAAGGTTGGTTATTTGTACAGCTAGCGCTAGAGAGTACCTCAGACCTGAGGCCATTTTGTATCTCTATAAATTTACCATCCGTCTTACAGGAGTATCGTCACATCTGGGCAGGTGTTCCCTCATTTCATCTTCATGTTCCTGACCGAGTTCATAGACATATAACTTGATAGGTCCAAGTTTTGTTGCTACACTTCAATATTTGTCTGATCAACGAGATGTCGTTTGTCTTAGTCTTTTCCATAGGTATTATCATGGGAAGTGTTCTGATAAGCTTTCCTCGTCGGTACATCTCATGTGACTCATTTCTCTCAACATTATCACAGTGCAGCTGTAGTCATTCTTGATTATAAATCTTTTTATGAGTGTTTTTTTTCCTCAGACAGCTAGTTTGTGGAACTGAGTGCTCCTGAGTGCTTTTCCCTTTATTTGATTGAAGGGTAAGGTAAACTGTTTACTTCTTGACTTAATTGTTTTCTGCTTTTCCTTCAGTTCCATACAAGAAGTTTCTTTACGCCTTGTATGGTTCTTAAACAAAAAAAGCATTAAAATTCAGGGGGTTTTTTAAAGGCTCCATCACGGGGCCTATATTAATTCTTTTTTTCCAAAATGTCCTTCCCAAAACTGTTTAAAGAAACACTGCCATCTTTGTGGACAAAACCAACCTTTGCTCAAGTAAACTGTCTTCTTTATAGCCATCTACGCTTGCTAGCTACTTTCATGGTCTTGAATCTACGGTTGATGGGGGTTTTTAGTGGCTTGTCACATCAAATACTATAAAGACTAAACTCCTCACTATCAGTAAACATTTGGTCTAGAGCTTCTGCCTGCTATTCTGACTTACTCACTCACACTCAACATTGTATTGAAAACATAATCTGACCTTCTCTGCTTTCTCAGCTCCACCCCCTTTGCTATCACCCGGACGTTGCATCTCCATGTTAATTCTTCCAGAAATTCCATGTAAATTGTTCCAAGAGGCTTTTTCCTCTTGTTTCATTCTTGAATGCCTTCAACCATTCTACACGCCTTTCCAAAGTGCTCATTCGAATGCTATCTTGCAACCAGTAAAGAAAAAATAGTTCTATTTTACTAGCTACTTTACATGAACATCGGAACTTTGGAACTCTATTCCGTCCTCTTGCTTTCGTATAAGTTTGATCTTCCCTCTCTTGAATCCTTTAATTATCCTCTTTCTTTCCCTCTCTTAACTTTTGGCAAAAACAGGCGGTTGCTTGCAGCCCTGCCTGGAGTGAATAAGGATATAAAAAAGGAAACTGGGTATGAAGCTGCAGGATCAAGGTGCGCTCACAATACCTGCCTATTATTTTGCTACCTTTAACACTGTTCAAAGGATCCATTTAAAAAATCACATAATTCATATCGAGAGCAGCAATAAGGCAACTCCTAAAAGAACTGGACCTTACTGGTAACTGTTACAATGCTTCACAGTAAGTTAAAAAAGGAATCAAATAGCACACACATGAATGGGCAAGTCTGGTAAAATAAATGATGAAGTGACACTTCTGACCAATAAACAAGTGGAGCATAAAAAGTGATAAAAAATGGACCCAGATAGCACACCGACGAATCCATGGGGTACGTCAGTGATATAACTCAAATAAAATGAAAATAGGTGACTGCCCAAACCAATAGAAAAATATAATTAATACACACGTGAAGAACCACATATCAACTTCAGGAGGACCCTCGCGGCATTTACCTCACATACATACATACATACATACATACATACATACATACATACATACATACATACATACATACATACCAGGGGCAGCGGGCTGCGCTATGATTGCTATGACTGTCATAGTAAATTTAGTCAAAGCCAAGATATTTTTATTTGCAGTTAATTCTAAAAACACTGTGACACTGTACAAATGTAAAGTTCTCTGCAAAAGAACAGAAGTTGATCTGGTTTCTGTTCTCACATTTTCCTGTTCCGACATTTCCCAGGTCATGCTACGCTCATCACATAATATTTGAATGCGTCATAAACAATTGCACTTTGTTCAATTTGAACGACCAATCTGTCAAAGCATGCTGTCAATATTGTTTGTTCAATACTTTCAATGGCACTGCCCTGTTCAGCTGGCCATGTTATGACTGGCATCAAATTCATAACAACTTACAAAGAAAACCATGGATGAGGACCCTTGCCTGTTATGTCTTTCATTGGTGATTTATACTGGCTTTATACTGGCTCTGCTATAAAATACATAGACCACTCATGGAAAAATAGTTGCTTTACTGTACAATTATACATATATATATATGCGTGTGTGTGTATGAGTTCATAAAGATAGCTGCTTCAACATAAATGCATGTACATATAAATTATAAATTTCAACGAAGGAAATAAAATCACGTAAAAATTGAAAAAGAAGTCGGTTATTAACTTTAAGTTTCGTAACCCTTTAAGAAAACAAAAAATTGAAATAATTACAAGTGACCTGTCGATTGGTCGATTCATAATAAACATAAATAAACTCAAAAATTTATTTGGTACATTTAAGATTGGGTGGTCAACGGGAAACACAATGTCAGGCCACAAAAAAGACCTGTAAGTAAGCTCATTCAGTTAAGAAAAAGGTCTTCAAGTGCGATTATTCGATAAAATTTATTATAATATCATAAAGTTAAAAATAGGTACAATGCTACGCTTCGTGTGTGTTTATGTCTGTTTGTTTATATATTTGCGACAGGGGAGAACACTATTTGCAGTTTTGTGAAATATCTAAAGACGTTTTTCAGTTCTGAAACAATTAGAGACCTTGGTTATTCAAGTCAAAGTTGAAGGGCTACAGTAAGATAGCAATTAACCTACACTTGCACATATAAATGTAACCTACCGCGTGTGGTGATAATCTCAATTACTATTAAAGAATAAGGAATAAGACTAAATACCATGATAACAAGAGATGATAACGCCTATGGCGAAACCGAACTCTTTATTTTTCGAAAAGAAATGTTGTGGATGGTTAATTCTGTTATTCGCTCAGCGTGGTTATTGGTAATGGTCAATCGTCTGTGTCAAAAAATGGAAAGAAAATATGAATAATGGGCCCAGCGAAAATAACTAAGTATGAACCGGAAACATCAACAGCTACGTTTAAAAACTCTTCTACACTCACCAAAAAAGATACCAAATAACTGTAGATAAAGGAGTTTTATCATCCCATGACTCGTAAGCTTTTCCTAAGTTACATTTTGAGGGATACCTCCCCTATCGTCAGCCTTGGTCACTGATATTACAAGCTGGTATTACCAAACACTAACAAAACCAAAAATGAACCTAATACTTACAAACAAAGATAATCATCGACACCAAAAATAGTTAGAACACTTCTGTTAGGATAATACTTAGGAAAATCCCTTTTGTAGTAGACGCATGAAGTCTGCCTTTCGAAGTAAGAATTTGATTCATCAAAACAGCTACACACCATGTGGCCATTATTAAAAGCAATGTTCCACAAACATGTCGAATATTTTTAAATAACCAGCTTGTCTACTATTTGTCTTACGCGTAAAGGCATTACGCTAATTTCTATAAGGAGAATCCAACATAACATCCAAAATAATGGTGAGATAGGAGAAAGGGATTCATCATCACACCAAAAATTAATGCTTTTTCTATCGTATCATCAATCTAATTAATCGTTTGCGGTTTAGGAAAAGAAGCCAAAATTGTTTGTAAGAACAAAAAGATGGGTCAATAAACAGAGAACTTTGTTGTTCATTCAACTTCTGTATAGTGAAGGATAAAAACAAAGGTAAAGTTCGGTTTAACGGATTCAGTTGGTTCAGTGGAGTTTTGTACGTTGATATTCCAATTCTTGATTTCTGTTGTACTCAGTTACACTAAAAATTATTAATAATGAAAACCTTAGGATTCATAGGCTTGTTTATTCGTGTTACTTGTCAAAACCAGTAAATATATCTTAAACTTGCCCAAATCAACAAAACGACAATTGGATTATTGTCCAACATCGAGTGTTTACTAATCTGGACCCCTTTTCCTGGGTATGGACTGATGCAAGTCTTCCACTGGCCTACAGCAACCCATAAATATGTCAATGGAATAGTGCTTAATAGTAAGAAATGGTACACATGAAATGAAGTGCCTGTGAAGTTCAAGTATGTCAAGTATAATTAAAGTTATATGAAAAAAATAGTGCCGGCTCCACGAAGGAATACTGGGTCCCGATTTCCAACTTTTCAAAATATATTTCTGCTGCTATTTTTTATTTGCCGATTACTGGTCAATGCTGATTTATTTGAATTTTCTATCACCTTACCCCTAGTTCCCTGACCGCGAATAATAACTTTTAAATATCATTAAAAGTAATTAACGTTTCTTTTCTATTCAGCTTTTGCCAAGTTTCACGTTAATTTTTGTTCGAGCTACCAAATATTTTTTTCGACACCCCGATATGAAGACAATGGACCTGTCATAAACATCCACACACGTTTATTTTGATCCGGTTTTTTTTCTCAAAATCTGAAAGCACTACACCCAAAAATCAGTTTAAATGAGGCAAAGAGGAAACTTTACCCAAAAAAAGAAATGAAAAATTCAATCAAAGCTTTCATGCATACCTGGATGGCTACACCAAACATGGCATAGGTAGTCACCTATAAAGTACTATAACGTACAAGTTTTGTCACTTCCTTAAAATAACAGTAATATTTTAATAAACAGAAATTATAGATTACTTTAACCTCTACTAATTCTGAGCTTCTGCCGCAACCGAGCGGACACGTTTTACCGGTTCTATATTTCGAAGAGTAAATAACTAGTCTTAACATTCAATTATTTAAATAAGTACCACCGCACACAGGTGGATAATTGTCTCCTTTGAAGACAGTATCACCAATGCTTGCAAATCAAGTAGGTCAAGTGCAATTCAACACGTGTCAATTAAAATAGATGAATACCTTTATTGCATATACAAAAAAAATATAGGTGGATACTGTTGTCCACAAACACAAAAAATAAGACAAGAATACCCTTAATTCTTCATGTCTGCCAGAAATTTAGCATTTCATAATTGTAAAAAGATAAAAGTTCACTCAGGGCAGTACACCATCGTAAAAACCCTTGAAAACCCAAGTGTCCCCAGGGTGTTCAAGTAATACCTCTTGTTTTTAGGATTTCCGTTATTTCCCTACTTTTCTCTTCTCTTTCAACTTCGTCTGCTGTGTTAAAATAATAAATGTCTCTACAAGTATCAAACAAACTTGATCTCTTTTTCTCTTGTTGCAATACATTAGTTAACGACATGAAGCAAAAGAATAGTACCAAGAGGGGCATAAAACATAAAGTTCTCATATGCTCTTTCGAATTTTTTTCCCATTGTAAATGATTCTCATTTTCACTCCCACATAAAATTTAACCGAAATATGGCTGAAAATTTATTTGTTTTTCACAATACCATTTGGCGCAGTAGAAAAGGCATTTTCCTGTTTGCCACTGTGTTTAATACGTTGATCGAAAAGATATATGGGACAAACTATTAGGGACACCACCTATTTAAGCAACTAAGCAGCAAAAAGTATTGCGCAGTGTATCATGAGTATCATGCAGGAAGGGGCAGTGATTTTATCTGTGTCCCAGAAGCTAACACGGGAAAACTTTATATCTTTGACTAGCAATTGATATGTCAAGGTAATATTATTCGCAGAAATGCATCTTATGGTTCAAGTTATAACCAAATAAGTGTTTATGTATAACGACTGTTTTAAGAACTACAGTGTCGATCATCACGTGAAAACAGGGATTAAATTAATGTGATCGTCGTTTAATTAAGTTTTGAATCATGATGTAAATAAAATATAGTTGAATTACGAGAAACATGTAATTATTTTCCTGTATTGTCATGAACACAATCGAATTACCCTTGAAACAGTGATCATAAGACGTCAGAGGAAAATAAAATAGACGCTTCTGAAACATATACCCCGGCATTTCCTCCGGTGAGGTTGGTCAGTAGTAACAAAAATAATTTTAACACTATGATTTAGTGGTGGTCTGTGGACGAATCCATGGGGATTATCGTGTGGTACTTATGAAGATAGGAGCAGGGTTTTCTTCCCACACTAAGAAAAACTTCCCGAATAAGTACCTGCCTGTAAATTTCCCAAATAAAGTTTATCAATATCTGAAATAATGCGTCAGACATTTTGCAGTTTTATAGACGGAGAAAACTTCACATGAATACTACCTGGCAAACAAAGCCTTGACCCTTAAACTGGAGGTGAACAACAAAGTTTCTTGCTGTCGTTAGGATAGTTATGTTTAGACTTGAGCTCTCCCAGTGTCTCCAGAGTAGACTGGCCTCTTCACCTTTGGCCAGCAACCAGTCTAGGGCAAGGAAAACCCCAATATAACACCATAAATTCAGTCTGGAGTAACCAGGCTGGATTTATGGTGTTATTTGGTAGGTTTGACGTCTGACGCCCGCCCGTCATAAAACTTTAAAAGCTAAACCATTAAACATGTTTGACCTGACAAGAATGTTAGGTAATGATAGGACGTCACCCGTGTATGACCCTCGGCAGCAAGGCCTCTCTGCTATAGGTGAGCGAATGAAACTACATGCACCGAGGGTTCGAGTTTTTACTTTGAATGTTGGAAGCATGGCTGGACGGTAGAGAATTGGCAGTATTGAGGAAATAAAAACGAATTCGAAAATTGATGTTGGAACTTGATGAAAGATGAATTTAAGGTCGACTTCATACCTAGGCTGATAAACAATAGATGACCATTGGGATGACCCATATGCGCCAATGGAGAACAAAATCATTAATAGAGTCAGAAATGTGCTAGGTAAATCGAGAGGTAGTTAATATGTTGAAAAAGAGGCTTGGTGGTGGGACCAACAGTTTCAGGAGAAAATCAAAGCTAAAAAGGATTCTTTCAAGAAATGGTGAAACACCCGTAGTGAACAAGATCCCTTTACAGAGAGAATTGAAAAGCTTCAAAACAAGCTATTACCGTGGCCAAAAATAGGAAGTATCCTGAAATGTATGAAAGCTGAACACAAAAGGTCAATCAATTATCTATAAGTTAGCTCAAACAAGAAAGAGAGGGTCTAAAGACATCGCAGGTAACAACCACATAATTGTCACGGAAATACACTGACAGAAGAAGATAAGATTAAATCACGATGGCAAGAGTACTTCTGAATACTACCAATCTGATGAAACCTAAACCAGAACTCTCAAGTGTAGATGAGGATATTCCTCTAATAACATATGACGAAGTAAAGAAACAACTGGCTAGGATAAAGGCAAATAAAGCATGTGGTCCCGACCTCGCACTTATTGAAGTTTGAAAAGCATTGGATGATCAGGGTGATTTGGTCTTGGAACACACGATTGACATAGTGTTAACCACTATTGTACCAGATGCATGGAGGCTTAATGAGTCGTCGCCACTCTTTAAGAACAAAGGCTCTATACTTGACTGTGGTAATTGCAGAGGTATTAAATTGATGTCACACACCATGAAATCGTGGGAAAGGATAATAGACCAAAGACTGAGAGAGCTAGTTGAGTTTGAAAACATCTAGTTTCATTTTAGAAGTCGAAGATCGACTGTGGATCCGATAGTTGGTCTTAAAATCTTACAAGAAAAGTATAGAGAAAAACAGAGGGATCTCCACATGGCTTTTGTGGACCTAGCGAAAGCCTATGATTGAGTGCCAGGATATCTGATCTGGTGGGCTATGGGCAAGAAAGGAATACCAGTGGGGTATGTATGAAATGTTAAGGGCATGTACAAGAATGTTAAGATCAAGGTTAGGAAAAGAAGTGGGCATACTGACTATTTTAAGATAAACGTGGGGCTCCATCAGGGTTCGGCCCTCAGTCCAAAGTTGTTTATAATCGTCCTTGATGAGTTACCTAAACATGTAGGAGCTAAGCAGCCCTGGGCGATGTTATTAGCAGACGACTTGGTCATAGTTGGAGAAACATCTAATGTGGTTGAGGAACTGCTATAAAAATGGAGGGACACACTTGAAACCAATTGACTTAAGATCAGTAGTAAGAAAACGGAGTATTTGGAACTACAACACCATCAGAATATCGTAAAAGAAGAAAAGTTGCCAACTATCATTCATTTCAAAAACCTTATTTCGGTAATTGATGTGGTGAAGATGTGATGTAACGAATCCGAGTGGCTTGGTTTAGATGGAGAGACCTGTCAAGAGTCATTCATGATAAAAAGGTGGAAGTAGAACTCAAGAGCAACTTGTACAAAGAAGTTATAAGACCAGCTATGTTAAATGGTAGCGAGTACTAGACCTTGCCAAAAAGAGAGAAGGAACCCCTGCCTGTTACCGAAATGAAAATGCTTCGAAGAAGTCAGGGACTAACCAGAGAAGACGGGGTAAGAAATGATAAAATCAGGGCCAATGCTAAAGTCAATTCGATGACGACCAATATTACTAAGAGACGCTTGTCATGGTATGGCCATATTATGCACCGAGATAAGGACCATATAACTAGAAGTTCACTGGAAATGAAGGTTGTAGCTGTCCACGAGGTAGACTTAAATTGAAATGGAAGGATAAAATCAACTCTGAGCTGCGGAAATATGACAGTACACCAGAAACGGCTCTGGACTGGAAACAGTGGTCAACTGTAGTATCCAATATCGACACCAGCAATGGTGTAAGGCAGACAAGGTGAACAAGGTGAACAACATATTGCAGTTTTAGACATACTTCCTACTTTTAAAAAAAATATTACTTAAAAGTAGGGTTTCTTGGTGGGAACCGGTTACTTGAAATCAAGACTGAAATTTCTGGTGAAAACAAATAATTAATGTGTGGTGTATTGCAAGTTAATACCGCCCAACATGGATTACAAACTACTACATTATTTGACCATTCATAATTTTATTATTCATTATTTCATCATCCATTATTTTACCATCCATCACTTAAACTTGCGTCTTAGAAGATAAATCTGGACTTTCAGTAGCAAGTCACTTTTCTGCCAGCTTTTCTAACTGCCGAGTCAATCTCGAAACAAACAGGGCGATAATAAGAACTGATATCGCAAACAAAACAAAAACATTTTGTTTATCACAGAATTATATGTTGGCCACTTAATCAACATGCTGTAGAGGCCGACTTTGTGAATCTGTAATTGTTGTTGATTTGGGGGAAAGACAAATCTTGCCCTCAGATGGTTGACATTACCTTATCACTGGCTTGGTAATTAATATCATGCAGGTTACGCAGTCTTTTCTGCAAAGGCAAATTTCAATTAGCCATGTCAGCACAGAATTCTCTTTTAAGGTTAGTGCCTTTCAAAAGGAACCTTTAAATTAAACTCAAATACACATTTCTAAAACCCGATTAAAAATTGACTTGCGAGAAATTGCTGTTTGTTGCTACAAAATAAAAGTAGAAATTTTGATGATACCTGTAATCTGGTAAAACATCCGAACAGTTATAGATATACCACAAATTGTCTCTAACACATCTCTGCGATGTTTGAAAGGTGATGAAACAGCATTTCTTCAAGCAGAAAATAAGTGCAATATTTAAAGCTGTATAGTCTATACAGGGATGAACTATTATGTTTTTTAAGGTATGTGACAATGCATAGAGACTCGTCAATCGCAAACGTTTTATCAAATCAGTATGAATACTATACTTCACAAACCGTTAAATAACATGCAAATCTCATTTAATGAGACGGTTCAAATTGATCTCTGGGTAAATTCAAACAAAAGTTTTCTCCTCTTTTCAAACGACGGGTTAAAACGTTTTCAGAACAATACGAAGCAGAAAAAATGAGCAACATTTTCTTTGTAGTCCAGGCATTTTTCCAGAGTTTTGAGGAGAAAAATAAATTTTAGTAATTAAAAGCTCTCACAAAATACCACAAGCACATTCACGGAACGTCTCTGGGCCGAGTTGCAAGCTTGAAGCGGCTCACTGCTCGCAGCAAAAGGAAAATTCAAGCTTAAGGATAACGCATTAAAGACTTCAGAAAATGTCATAACTTCTGCAGAAATAACCATGTCTAATTGAGTTAATGACCCTGCAACGTTCCAACAAATTAAAGGTAATGGCGTTCCAATCATGACAATGTCTTTAGTTCAAAGCCTTGTTCTGGGCTGTTCATTCAATTAATACAGATCGTGAGTTGTATAGTGCAAATTCAGGATAGAAAGCAGACGATATTATGTCCTAAGACTAAACAAGCGATACAAAACTGATTTATTGTAGCTTTTCAGCAGTTTATATAAAAATATAACAAATTAATTAAAAATTAAATGATTTTTAAAGCTTAAGAAATCTCATATTTAATTCGTCCTTGCATCTATCCCTTTAACATTTTGCAATTATGAAAAATTAAAGGACAGAACAACTCAATGTCGTGGCCAAGTATGTGCAATTAAGTTCAATTTTCTTTTTTCTTATCTTTCTATAAAAAGCACGGAAAATATTGTCCCACCGTTTCATGCGAATAAATGCAATCTAGTTGTAATTAGCAACCTGAAATAAACTTCTCCCCTAAGCAAGCAACCAAACAACACGTTCACAGAAACTTCTATGATAAACCAATCTTGCAAGTTCCAGAGCCTGTTTATCAAGAACTGTATTTGGGAAAAGCAGCGAACTTCAATAACCCAAGTTTGTATCCTGTAATACCAAGCTCAAATGCTGTATCACTGATATAACTAGTCGTTCTTTGTGGTCTTAAGAGGCTGAAATGGGGCTTGGTGTTCTGTGGGACCAATGAAAGCATCTAAAACAACACTATCAGATTTACGACAACCACAGTTGTCACATACCTGGTCATTTCAAAAATCGATGATACCAATGTTATTACTGGTATCATTAACCTTTCGGATGACAGCTCTCCGAAATTTGCACAGAAGTTATAATAAACGGGAAGTGAATAAAAGGGAGACTTTGTTAACATGAGATCCTGTTTTCAGTGAACTGTTTTAAACCAATCAACTGAAACAAGGATCTCATGTTAATTGCCAATTGTTTTAAAGCAAAGGAAGTGCATTATGACAAATAACTCCCCCGTCTGCACCATCAAATAAAGATTGCTATAAAATCAGTATCAATACTACAGCAGCAATTAATAAAATATTTAGACTATTTTAGCAAGGACGATCTGAATGCTCTGAAAGTAAAATGAGAGAAATACAAGCAGTGCAAATGTACAAAGTTCAAGTACAGAACTAAAAAAGGTTGGTCTACCAAAATAATCTTCTCTGGCTCCCTTTTCACCACACTGCGACATAGTAATAACGAAAGAAAAATACGAAATAAGATTCATAATCTAATGATTCAAGAGAGAATCTAGTGGTAAAAAGTTATAACCATTGAATGAAGCTTAAATGACGAATCAATGGAATCACAAAAGGCCACAATCAATCCTTATAAAAGTTCTTTTGAAAGCTAAAGGCCAACACCTGGCTGCATAACCGACTAGATATCATGTGTACGTTTTCCAACAATATGGTGACAAAGGTCAGAAGCTTCAACAAACTACATTTCCTCGATTTAGTGATATGAGTCCTTTACCGCATTTGGAGAGTGTAAGTATTCCAAGGGCACTCCTAAAGCTTTTTCCCACGGGTCCCTTTAAACATGCAGTAATAGAATAAATTTCGAAGCAGTAGTTCGATTACCGTAATGTATGGCAGTATCCATTCCCCAAAAGGTGGAAATACAAAATTTCCACATTAATAAAATCTACAATGCTGTGAGGCTTAGAAGGAATAGCGCTCTAACCTGAGTTACCTTTGACCACATACAAATATATATATATTTGTATGTGACGACGCCTTTTTCTCCAGTCAAGTGGAGAAAAAGGTGTCGAGCAGCCGACCTGACAAACGTCGGATGAAGGCCGAAGAAGAAACTTAAATAAATCTAGGTTTATATGCATGGATATCCAGATAGACATGCAAATTCAGATGCTACTTTTTCTTATGACAACGCACTCAATATTTATCCAAGTTATGAGACTTGCATGAAAAACACGCTAGAAATTCTGACCAACAAATGAGATTTAATTTTCTAAATCTTGGGTTTCGAAGCAAGAACTTAAAAATTAAACTGTTTTAAAACAATATTGGTCCCATCTTCAACTTGAGCTTGACGTTAAATAACAAGTCATGACTTTTGGTCATCCTGACTAGCACTCCATCTAACAAAAATTAAGCTGAGGGAAACTGAAGTCCAACTAAACTTAACAAACCTGCAAACACTTGTGGCGCTGTCCACATTTCAAACTTAACCTATACATAAATATCCAGTACACTATTTCAAAAACTGTGATACGTGGCTATTTTAAAGCAGATCAAATTTAGGGTGTGAAATCTGCAATCTAGAATGGTGGTGGGGTACTACAGATTACTGCTCTAGCCTTCCATGGTAATTACAAATGGAGTGCAAATGCTAGCATATAAATGGTCCAGTAACTAAAGAACTGCAGACCTGGTGTATCAAAAAGGCAGTGATGACTAAGCAACAGTAGATATAAAGCTGTGTTTCTAACAACAGCGGAATGGAGAATCGAAATAGAAATAACTAGCTGAAAACTGTAAGATGGAATATTATATGTTATTATATGTTCACACCTAATGTTGGTTGTATCCAACTCACTATCAAGCGTTAAAATCCTCTTCATAGAAGACATTTAAAAATGAGAGCTATATCTATGTAAAAAAGTGACCAAATTGGTAAATAATAATGACATCACTCCAGACTAAAAAATTTATTTATTTCCAGTGCTTAGTGTAGACAATGCATTTTTACAAACTATGGCAATCTAATCTGTTTCAGTAGTAACTGTTAACTTGCAGCCATCAAATGAACCTTAGGAACACTGCCTAATGCCTTTAATGTATTGTTGAAATTGATGACTTGATATTTAAGCAAGGGTGTACAGTAGTTGCGCTAGCAATGTGCTTTACTGCTCAAAATGTTGGGTCCTTAACAAGGAAGACCAAAAGGAGCTATGACATTTTGGCTGTATGGCATTTGGAAAGATGAGTCCATAGCTTTTATGTCACAAAGGCCCACAGATATTGTATTTTTTTAATCATCTTCACAACATGGGCATGCTCAATTTAACAACCTACATGCAAAATATTCAAGATATGGATGCACACCAGGTAAGGAAGACACAAAAAATTGAAGCCAATTTCCATGGTAGACTTTAATGGTGGAATATGCTTCTAAAAGCAAACTATGGTCATGCTGAATAGAGACATTTCCTTAAAACTCTTTCTGCCACACATGTCAGATGTATCAAATTGACATAAAATGGATAAAGTAAATTGTTGTTAAATGTAAAAATATGATTTACCTCTGATAAATTCCTGCTCAAGTTAATTTCAAATTACACATAGCAAAATTGACTACAACTAATTATCCAGCTAGTGCAACAAGACCAGATAAGCATGTCTCACGATAATAATATGAGCATACAAAGTTTCATAGTGCATCACTCATCCCATAGGTCAACAAGGAGCACATCCTTCAGGAAGTGACCAGGCTGAGGTTGAAAAGTAAGCTACTGATCTCCCCAGAATTCCTCAACAGTGCCTGTCTGTGGTGAAAAAACCCTATTTGCAACAAACTAAAGGTAAAAGACACAAATGGACAAAAGTGGAATACAAAGAAGTGTGACTATGTTTTATTACCAGGCATAAGCAGAACCCATAAAAGACAACAAAACAAAGGAGGCATAAAGAATTTGGCATCAAAGAAACTGAATGTAGAATCAAATACAGATACAAAGAAAAGAGTCAGTCAAAGATGATACACCAAAAAGAACAAAAAAAGTCACAGTACTTGAGAGGCCAAATAAAAGTACAAATGAGGCAAGAAATTCACTGCACACAATTATAATGTAAGTGAAATATTAGGGCAGGGTAAACAGACTGAAGGAGAAATACTGTTAGAGGAAACCAAAAATCATGAGGCAGGAAGAAATGAAACAAGTGAACTATCAGGAGACATACTTAACAAGTATGCAGATCGAAACGGCATCAGTGTAAAGGATAAATAATGGTTACAGAAGTAGTCCCTCACCAAAAAGCAAAAATCATTCATCAAGGAAAGCAACTTAGTGTTAGAAAAGAATATACAAGGGAAATCACTTAAAGAAATTAACCCAATGTTGTATGCAACACCCTTTGAGATCTCTGATAAAGTTAGCAAGACACCAAACAACAAAAATGTAAAAGATCACACACAAAATCTAAATGGCAAATCAAACTAGAGAAACAGATTGAAAAGATGAAAATTCTATAGGTCCCATGGTAAAGAAGAAAGAAAAGTAACAAATTTATCAAGCAAATAATAGATAGAACAGTTCTGGAGGCATCTTGGGAGAAGTAAAACACCATGATGGTAAAGCAGATTGGATATTCTGTGAAGAAGAAAAATATGCACAGATAGAGTGCCAGAAATGGAATACAATAACAAAAGAAGAGGCCCATGCTTCAATCAAAAGATCAAGTAGGTGAAGTCACTAGGTTTTGATGTA
Organism: Morbakka virulenta; assembly: GCA_003991215.1. Classification (NCBI taxonomy): domain Eukaryota; kingdom Metazoa; phylum Cnidaria; class Cubozoa; order Carybdeida; family Carukiidae; genus Morbakka; species Morbakka virulenta. Next base: position 182,427 of record RDPX01000236.1, on the reverse strand, counting down.
ATACCAAGATTTTGGCTAAAACAGCTGACAGAAACGCATGATGTACTGACAACAGCATTTAATAAAGTGAATGAAAACCCAGAAGATTTGCCAGAATGGTCTACTACAGCTTGTACCTTTCTCCTACCTAAAAATGATGAAACTGAGATGTAACAAAATTCCAGATCAATAGCATATTTACCTACACTGTATGAAGTATTGACTCATTTTAAAGTGCAGCTGTGAATGTATCCTAGTCAATGATATATTACCAGAAGAACATAAGGTTTGTGTAAGAAATACATATGGATACAAAGATCAACTTCTTATGAACAAAGCAATAATTGAAGTTGTTAAAGGAAGAAGAAGTGTAGCTTGGATGCATTACAGAAAATCTGGTGACAGTGTTCCACACAGTTGGATTTAAAAAACTATCAATCAAAAAATTCATCAACAAACTGATAAAATTCATGGAAAAATAAATGAAGTCATGAAAAACTATGATGTATTTGAAGCATGTACAAGGTCTTATTACAACAAAAAAATTAGCATTGGGCAAGGGATATTCCAAGGCAATTCTCCCTCACCCTTATTATTCTAGTTAGTATTAGTGTTATTACCATCAGTGATTAGGTGAGTGGGAATGATGTGCTAATCAGTAATTTGTTTTATATGGATGATCTAAACTCTATGCATCCAATGATTATCAGCAGCAAGGAAAACTATTGATTGTTAAGCAGTTTAATGACAACATCAAAATGAGTTTTGGTTTACATAAATGTGCAAAAGCATCATTCAAAAAGGTTAAACTGATTAGAAGGGGCAATATTGAGTGGGATAACAAAACATATATAAAGGAACTAGAACAAGTCAATGGATATAGATACCTTAGAGTGGGTAAAAGTGATGGCATACAACATACTAAAATAAAAGAGAAGATTAGAAAAGACCACTACAAAAGAATATGACTAATGGTGAGATCAGAGCTGAATGGAAAACCCAAAATTGAAGCAATAAACTACTTGGCATTAACTATTGTGCAATACAGTTTTCAGATATTAAGTGGAAATACTCTAAAGTAAAAAGCTTGAATTGAAAAGGAAAAAGATCTTGACAATGCATGACGTGGATTGTATTAATATAATAAAAAAAGAATCAGGGAGAGGATTGATAGAAATAGAGACTGTGTTCAAAGTGGTATAAGTGGGACTTAACCAGTACCTTGAAAACAAGTACACTTTATCAAGCAATATGATTTTCATGCATGAGAAGATGAAGCTAAAGTCCTCAATCACCAAAATAGTCAAAAATATTGAAAAAGAAATGGCAAATTAGAACTTCAGTCCAAAACCAGAGAAATCAACAGCAGAAAATGCAAAAGATCAAGAACTCATAAAGCAGAAAAACAATTGATGACATAGTAAACCACTGCATGGAAAGTACCCTTCACGTATTGGAAACCCACAGATCAGACATCAAAGAAGAAAAAGAAGGACTATTGATAGTATAAGACCAAGCTCTCTATACAAGAAATTACCAAAAACATAAAGTTGGCAAAGATAATACAAGGTGCAGAATGTGAATTATTAGCTAAGTCAGATCAAACAGCACAAGAAAGCTGTGGCATATTTACACAGGAATATTTGCAATGATTTTAGCAGAAAGACCTTGGCCAAGTGGTATGGGCACTGACTGGACACTGCAACTAATACTAAAACACATACAATGCTGTGGGATATGGCAATGCATGCATCATCATATCATCATATTCGGTTTAACGTCCGGTTTACATGCTAGCATGTGTTGGACATATGCAGATAGACATATAGGTGTGAACAGACTTGATATTGTAATTAAAGACAAAATGAAGTCAACTTGCAAACTGATAGCCATGACCATACCATGTGATGTGGACAATAAAAATTGAAGTAGTACATATTGTGATAGGAACACCCAGCACCATCAGAAAAGCAAAGTAACATCAGAAACATCTTAGGAAATATTAATATTCAGACAGTTCAAAGGCATGTTTACTAAGGACTGCAAAAATGAACAAGGGGTATTGTATATACTGTATTTATACATAAAGAAATTAATAATGGCAAAATTTAGGGTTGCAACATGGAACATTTGGAGTTCAATGATGAAAAGTGGAGAGAAAGCTGATTGTATAAAAGGGAGACAGATGGAGGCACTATGTTCACTGTTATAGTGTGAGAGAGAATGCAAAAAAAGCAGTCCTACAGTTAGCTCTGAATGTAAAATCTGAATAGAAAAACAGCATGTACAATATGGCAAGTTGAGCAAAAGTGTGTAACAAAAAATAGAATGAATACAACAACAATAACAATGGAATGTCAACACAACACTTACTGGAAATTAAGTGGAATGAGAGCAGTATAAAAGAAATTGGATATGGGTATGAACTGTTCCACTATGAAAATGTCTGAGGCAGAAATGTAGTTGGTATTATCTTAAGCAATGAACTAACACAGAGAATCCTAGAAGTCAAAAAAGAAACAGAATAATAATGATCAAATGTCTGGTTGAAAATTGTGGTGATATCTTGTTAGCATATGTACCTGTAAGTGGATGTCAAGATAAAAGAAAGAGAAGTTTTGGGGAAAAAACTGGTTGGAAAAGATTTAAATAGACATGTAGGCAAAACACAGAATGGTCATGACTAAGAACAAGGAGGTTTTGGACTAACAAATGAGAAAGGGGCAAGAATACTGCAAGCAGCTTACATCCAAAATCTCTGCTGTGCAAATACATGGTTTAATAGGAATGGGCAACAGTTAGCTACACATGGAAGTGGAGGAAGAACTTCAGATTGGTTACATAATGCTACGATAATGGGATAAAAAGGATGTGAGAAAATTGCACCCTTGTAAATGGAGAGGAAAACCCCATACAATACTGAATCCTAATAGAATATTTAAGATTGGGTTTGAAGAAAGAAAGGTAAAGTTATATATAAAGGAAGCTGAGTATCTGGATGTTTAAGGAGGAAAAGGAAAAAGAATTCAGGGAAAGAGCAGGAAAAGGGATAAAAGAAAAAGTTGATGGTGAAATGAATAACACCTGGATGCAAAAGAGAAGACCAAGAATGAGATGGTAGGGCCATTTGCAGCAACACAAAGATGGCCATCTGGTCAAAGAAGCATGGATGGACCTCGTTAAAGGAAAATGATTTTGAGGGAGACAGAGAAAGTGATGGCATGATGCAGTCAAAAAAGACATAGTAAATATAGGTGCAGATCCAGATGAGATACTTGGATGACAAAAAGTGGAGGGCAAAGACCCTTGCTGCTGACCCCTAATGATACTGAACAGTTTTACTGGGAAAAAAATTTTGTTATATCATATCCTGTATTAAAGCAACAACTAATGCTCAAAACAAGACTATTGTTTGGGATAATCTCAAGGTCACCTCTGCCAACAAACTTAAAGGTATCTTGAGGCTATCTGTAAAAGTTAATGTAAACCCAGAAAGGACAAATATCAATTCATGATGACATTTAAGGCCACACTACCTCCACCCATGGTGTTGGAGTTTCTTCAGTATGATTTTACTATGCATAGCAACAAGAAAAAGATCCCTTTGTCATTGACACACATAGTCCAGCTGCACTTTAAGATGATACAATTGAAATTTCTGATAAAGAGTTGTCTAGTTTTGTTCACTCTGTAGTCACCAACATTCCAATTGGTGAAAACCAATTCCCCAAGTTTTAACAGGAAACTGTCAAAGATGATGTACTGACCATACTTGCTTAACACATCCAAACTGGCTGGCCAAACTATTGCTTCAACGTAGATCCATCCATCTGACCACAGTACACCTTTTCCAATGAACGGCCAACCAAAAACCAGCATCATTGCCCCAACCAGCATGATGAAAGAGATCCTTCATGTACTACATCAAGGTCACCCTAGCACAAATATTATATTGAAAGCTTGTTCTGCTTTGCATTGCCCAGGTAAAACAACAAAATTGTAAGATGCCATCACCATTTGCAACTAATCCCAGAAGTTTTTGCAACCAAGAACCAAGTGCACCACTGATTCACCATGACAGATCATCAATACCCTAGTATAACATTAGTGCTGAGACCTATTCAATCTATTCAACAAATAATACCTTATGATTCTTGACTATAACTACTGGCCACTTTCATGTAAATATAAATATGGCATACCAAAGGAAATGTATTTGACAGTGGTCCAGCATTCAGCATACAAGATTATGCCAACTTCTATAAAGACTGAGATATCACATATACTCTAAGAACCCTTAAGTACCCACACAGTAATGACATTCTCGAGCATATAATCCAGATTGTTAAGAGAACTCAGAAGAATACTAAAAATAACAATGATGTCCATCTTGTACCTCTTAAGTTGAAAACCACCCCTATACCAACAAATGTACATCCCTCACTGCTATGTTTTCCAACCAATTGCATCATACCAGGTTCTCATTGAATGCTACTGAAGTGACCTCTAATCAAGTGAGAAAAATTTAACCAGCCAAACTAAAAAGCAATCACCCTTCACCAGATCTCTAGCCAGGTGATACAGTAGGAATCCATGATGAGAACTCATGGTCTAGAAATGGTAGTATCACTTCAGGAGCACACCAACTATCTTCCTACTTCATACCAACTGGCAATGAAAGAACATTTGGGTGTATTCACAATCATCAGTTAAAAACAAAGGTCACTTTCATTGACATCAATTCTGATAGTGGAAGTAGTAGTAGTATCATTTCCAGCCCTACTGAATTGGTTTATGATGTCAATCCAGATTCTGATTTTGATGTTAATACCCCTAGAGTTGGTTAAGCTACCACTGAAACAACCACTGCTTACATGATTCAAAACCACATTTGGTCAATCTGTCATGATGCCAAGGTATCTTAAGGATTTTACCACAAGGTGAACATTAAACCCATTTTACATGTGGGGATGTTATGTACTTTGTTTTACCAGTTTGTAGTTTCAACTACAGTGTACCCACTAATTGACAATCACCTCTACACCTTTACCAATGCAACTGGGCATGTGATTTAAATAATTTTACATTTTACAATATAATTTAAGATAAACTCATGAGCTGAAGACATTGGGTTTAGGATAGAGTTTGCTTTTTGTTTAATTAATTTCATCATTCCATATTTCTTTTTTCATTATCTTATATCTTTTACAGAAACAACTTCAGTGAAGAAGGTCAGTTTTCTTGTTTGATTTTTTCCTTTGTACTTTTGGATCTTTTTATTTTTTTATTTATTTTCCCTCTCTATTCTATCTCTGAAAGCATGTAAAATCTAAGTAGTTTGCTACTTAGAATGAAGAAATCATTTGGGCACAGTACTTCCAGGTAGATGGCTGAGGTTTGAACCAGAAACCTTTCCCATGGTAAGCTATTGATTTAACCACCTGGCTACTACTGCTTTTTATTAACATATGTACCTGTAACCTCCATTTTTCTACCTATTTAATCAGCTGAAAATAACTGATTTCCTTTTTCTTTTCAAAAGTGTCAGTCAAAAACATACCAGACCTAAGCAAATAGTCAATTCACAAGGTAGGGAAAACTTTTTTGAAAAATAATCAGATGAAGTACTATGGGAGTAGACAACCTGCAGTGAGTGAAACGGAAAACTTTTCAATCTTATTACAAAAAGAAATATAGATGATTCCAGACCTAAAAACAATAGGACAAAATCTACTGGTAACAGAGCCTACTTCCTTATTGTTTATAACCACCAAAACCAAATAAACCATCCACATAAATATTATTGACAAATGCAGAAAGCGGTTTTGTATTTCCTATTTTTAGCCACTGAAAGTAATCAGTAGAAAAAGGTAAAATTATTTTCCCTTTTTCTGATGTTTTAGTTATCAATGTAACTATAATCATGGTTATGTCTAAAATGGTCATCAAAATATCTCAAAAAAGAGAAAACAAAATTTTTAAAAATAAAACTTGTAATACCTCTTATTTCTTCTTCTTGCTAAACTAACTGTAAGCCATGACTAATATAATTAGCAGTATGTCAAGCGCTACATTAAAAAGTGTTTTGATTGATTGCAGTGAAAGTTCTCATCGAGCATGTTTGATGGAGGTTAAAACATTACAATATGCTCCATTGAACGGAAAAAAGAGGCCTCTATAAACTGGTAGAAGCTAAAGTCGGGAGATAACCTTTGATATATCATCTCACCCTATATCTTAACAACAAGATTAACTTTAACAAAAAGGTAAATTGGCGGAACGTTGGAAAACAATTCAACCAGATATTTGAACAGACTATCGGTAAGCAGCCAGTTTGGGGGTATTCCTCGTGCAAATCGATAAAAAAAAATTACATCATTCAAAAAAAAGGTGGGTGCTTTAAATACGGACTTCAAGGTCCTTGTTACAACGATACAGATTTCAGACAAGTGTAAGTATTACACTCTTAACTAAGTACTACAACTTTTTTAATTCTTCCACATAAAAAATAAAGAACGTAAGACAGATCCGCCGCAACATCTCCACAAAAGTTACGAAAAGACCTGGTGTGTCTATTTGTGGGAATATAACCCATGCAGGGATATGTGGCATTAAATATCAAATACCATAAACGCATATGTTGCTTACTAAGATGTAGTGATATGGCTTGATCTGTCTACTGGTTCGATGTTCTCACTGGGTATGAAAGTACTGACAGAAGAAAAGATAACAGCAGTGGCAGCGGCAGTAAAGTAGTAGAAAAGTAGTAGTAGTAGTAGTAGTAGTAGTAGTAGTAGTAGTAGTAGTAGTAGCAGAACTAGTAGCAGCAATAGTAGTAACAGTAATAGTAGTAGTAGCAGCAGCAATAGTAGTAGTAGTAGTAGAACTAGTAGCAGCAAAAGTAGTAACAGTAGTAGTAGTAGTAGTAGTAGTAGTAGTAGTAGTAGTAGTGATCGTCGTGGTAATACGATTACCGAAGTGTTTTTTCAAGCTACTTCTGACGACTCACTGCATTTGACATAGTATTACGGTACCAGCGGGTCCAAAACTTCTAGGCTTCAGTTCCTTGTTAGGGTTGCTGTTACCACAATCCCTAAAATTTATACTTATGGGAAATACAAGGTCGGAAGCTACAGGTTGCTATCGTTATAAAACAGCTATGTCCTCTATTAGGTACTAAACTCGGGCTGGAGAATTCAGACATATTCTAATCAAAGTGCTCATCAAAAGGTACTGCACGAGTGTATTGGTTTTCTTGTGTTTATTATTAATTTCATACCGTTTGTAAAACGCTGGTGATAAAGACAAACCGCATATCAATATACTGGATTCGGGGTACCGGTCTGAGAAGTTTTGCTCCGGCAATAATGAACTACAGGGCCCCAGAAAATAAAACTGACAACATGAAATAAATTTCTTATCGTGCAAATCCTCAAGTGTCAAATGCTTGGAAAATGACAAATCTAAACAGGGCTAAAATTCACCCTATGCAATGGTTGATGCTAAGCAGTGTGAAACAAAATGACGCGGGCATAAACGCCATGTAGCTTAGTAAATAAACCATTGGATAACGACATAGCCTTTTCATAATCATTCGCTCGTTTAGATGTGTGGAGTCCATAGGTAACTTCTGTGTACTGGAAAGGTCAGGTTCAATGTTGTTCACAGGACACATAAACTCGACCTTTCAGCCTTTCAGGGGGCACAGATTTTCAAATTCCTTGTAGCCTGGAGCTCTCATTCCGTAAACTCTACAACCCTCTTTCCTACACCTTAATGCATCTTAGCAAAACATTTAAATTAAATCGTTTTATATTCTATTACCGCAAATTACCCAACTTCATAAAAGTTGTGCTTACCTGAGTTTGCGAAGCAGTTGCCCACGCCATCCAGTTTTTTGAAGTTCCGATTTTGGGAAAAGAAACTCAAGCAAAGGGCATATCCTATTTCATGAGCAATCCTTAAGCAGTAAGAAAATCGTGTACATGAATCACGTAAAATATCCAGGGAAAATATTGGGCCCTTTTGTCAAAGAGCGATGAATGAGCCTAACAATTACCTTGGTATTTAACTGGATTCAACGTATCTGTACTTGCGATTGTTTTCATCCTTGCCATCGCAGTCACACTGACCAGCGGTCGTCTAATTTCAATGGATTTTTAACCTTTAGAAACCTGTTGAAAAAAGGTCCAAAGATGAAAACAACAACAAGGACAATGACGCGATAGAAAAACTGCTAATCAATAAACCCCAAGTGAGCGAAATAATCCCGAAAAAACTTAAACCTCGAGTTTTTTTACCCAATGCCTGAGTTATTTTTGTTTTCACAATTTGGACCTCTGCTCTTCCAGCTGAGGCTCACCAACAAGGCTTTTTTTTGGTATTTATAAACCACTTTCGACCAAATTTCTCTGGTAAAAGTTTCTTGACTGTATATGATAATTTTGCTTTGGACTTCAAACTCTTTTCAGAAAGCAAACTAACAAAACACTACAGATGATAAGAAGTTTACAACATTGCGTTCATATTTCATTATTTAAGGTAATAAAGACTTTATTATATCTTGGAATAACTCTTGATAATCGCTTACCTTCGTGGTAAAGTAAGCTTCGTTTTAAAATAAAATTCAGAAGTTGCATTCCAACCTCATTAACCTCATTAACTAAGGGAAGTCTCTTAAATTTTAAGGGGTTTACATAAGTGAGTTTCTCATAAAATGGGTTTTCCTTAAATAAAATGACATTCACAATGATTAGTTGGGGCTGTGCAATTTACTTTGTTTTTCTTTTCGGTATTTTCTTTCTTCTAGTATACTTTACCTGCAAAGTTCAGCCAAAGCATAAGAAAACATATACCTTACTGAAAGCTGATTACTGATTTAAAAAATATAATATGGTTAACTGTGAAGTAATTGGGCAAACCAACACATCAGAAGAAGTTTATTCAATTTTAAGACATTTCAACATCCAGACAGCTTTCAGAGAACATTCCCCTTACCAAAACATTGTGCTTTGATATTTGAATTTCTCTGAAATTCAAATATCAAAGCTTGGGATACTGTCACTATCTTGTCATTTGCTCTCCCTAACTTTTTTTCCCTGTCGGAAAAATCTAGTTTCACGAAATTATTTGGTCAAGAAAATCTCTCTCGGTAAGTTGGTGGTCAGGAAAACATAGGACAACTATATTCGTAGACCATGGAACTATTTCTTTCATACTTGTACAATCAAGTTATCCAGTATTATTTGTGCATATTGTCATGACCAATTGCATAAGTTTTGCACTCCTCCGTGAAAATTTGGTCTTTAGAAATCCAAAACTAGAATAAGACATAAATTCCACCAAACAAACACTTTAAAATCGTTACTTGCCACTATTCCAAGGAGTTCAACTTTGTTCATGACAGCGTGGCTAATGGGTCTTTATATCACAAGGTCTACAATACTATAATTTTACGAACATGAAGAAAAACAGAGGAAAAGGAATTATTTCCCCAGGCCTTTCTCTTATCGCGTCTTATCCAAATCGACACTAACCGGACCAAGCCTTCCTCAAAAGAACAACTTGTATTTCAAGCCAGGAATCTCTTATCCTGGTAAGGGGGTTAAGGAAACTTGGGAAAATAATGTAACAGGTGAGGATTTTGTGCTTTAAAGAAAAAAGTAGGTTACTACTATAAATTTCTCTCAAAGCGGCGCCATTTGTGATTGTCTGATTCCGCTAGTTAGCTTGTCGGAGCCGAGTCACCATTTCTAACAAGAAATATAGTGCCGAAGCTAATAAATATGCTAAAGCCATTGTTACTTTCCAACCAAGACTGTAACTCCATAAACTCCAGATACTAATGGATACCTACAACGATTCTCCAACAGGAAGGTGCCCTGGAGATTTTCGGCCTTCTTGTTCATCATCCTTGTTTTAATACTAATTAAAGAATAAATTTATTTTTAAAATGTTGTTTCAGAACACCTTTTCTGTAAGTAGTGTTATGTATTATCACTGTAATACGAAAAATTAGGAAGAGAAACATGACAACTGAAAAACCAGTGTTTTCAATATACGCCCGCATAAAAGGCGAATCTGTATCTTAGACTGAGTACAAGTCTTATTTTACTTACAAACCTTTCTCTATTTATTTTAATATTTAAACGCTGCCATCATTTTGCAGCAATTTCTCCTGGTAAATATTTTGCCTCTTGATATCAGCAAGACCCAACTTCATTAGCAGACGGAATAATTAGAACTTTTATGCCAGGGGCACTGCTCCGGTAACTTATGTTTATAGGTACAGTCCAGTGACTGGAGTTGGATATTCAAATAAAGCTTGCAACTGTAGACTTTGTATTAATATCTGTTACTGTGAGACGAACAAGGAATGCTGATACTTTGAGGCAAGCCCACAGAAATGTTAGAAACCATATATCAAATGTAGCGTCACTGCACCACTTCCTCTACTTTGTTGATCGTTTTTGCCGCCCGGAAGCTGTGTTTACCAAGTATAAATAACAGGCTCAAGACTATCGATAAAGAAGCATGAGATGCAAACTATAGCTTCTTTGCTATCTTTCCTTCACAGCTTCCATTTTTATGATATCGCAAATTGCAAAAATAAGCCTAAAGATACAGATTTGGTCAAAATACAAATGTTTAAAGTCAGTAGTTATGAAAGAAATATCCACTCGAACCTTCCATCGAACACAGTGTTAGCATAAGGTATCAAAACAATCACATTATCGTCATCACGCAGTTTCCGTAGTGTTCTCGTGTGAAGGTTAATTGAACAACATTCTCAAAGGTGTTTTAGTGATGAGCTTCACTGAATTACATCATATCATGAGATAAAGCGCTTACATTTGGGTATGAGACTGTGCTTGTTATTCCCCACCTCCCAAGAAAAGATAACTGACAATGATTAATCGCAACACACAAAAAAGTTAAAGGTATATGATGTAGACGCCTCTTCTACTGCCCTGTTGACTATGACACCTAATAATGGATAACCACTGGTATTAAAGCTATTGTACAACCTCTCTTCCACTAAAATAGCGACTTACCTGTAATGTTTTGATTTTCATTGAACAGTCGCTTCAAATTACAGGTTCATAAACACAAGAAAATTCTATAATTCTCTCCGTTATCCGTCTTGTTGCCAACGTATTTATGGTTTGGTTTGCTTAGGAATCTTTCCCCTCAACTCAACTCCGTACCGAGCCTTGACTTTACACTGACTGACATCTATGTCTCTCCTCTTTATGTTTCGTTTACCCGTATCTCTATATCCCCGTCTGGGTCTTTCCTGATTTCTCTTTCCGCAACTTAACTGAGAGTATAGTAGCTGCTTTGGAAGTCGTACATAGTTCATTATTTCTACATGTCCAAGCCAATTCAAGCGTTTCCCAATGAGCATATCTTCCATTATTTGGAGTCTTACACATACATTCAAGCATTTCGACTTTGGTGATCTTGACATACCAGGAAATATTCATGATATCACGTAAGTTACTCATCATGTATGCGTGGAGTTTCTTCACATGCGTGTGATTTATGCTCCAGATCGCAGCACTGTACAGGAAAACGGACAGTACAATACCACGATATACCATTTCCTGCACAAGTATGTATACATGATTATTGTTCCCCAGTCTCCCTCGAAGTTTTTTATTAGTTATGCTTGCTTTTTTCCATTCTGTAGGTTATCTCACTGTTCAAGCGTCCATTCACTGTGATGGTGCTAGTAAGGTATACAAAGTCCTGAAATCTTGCGAAGATCACCCCATCTATCATTATGTCTGCTGGTTGTACATTTGCGTTAGAGTTATGTTACGACTGGTATAATCACATGGTCTTCTTGATATTAGTTTAGAGATTGAATTCAGTGGCAACGCGGGGAAACCTGGCCCAAAGGACCTGCTTATGTTGAAAATTGTGTGCGCCGAAGGCGCAATCACCTAGAAACAATACGCCTCTGACAACCATTTGTGTTGGTTTCGTTTTTGGTTTGAAATGGGATACATTGAATAAATTAGCGTTATGACCTATTTGAATGTATACTTCTCCATCAGTATTAGAAGGTAACATCAAGCATCGCAGTCAAGTAGGGCGAAAAAGGCGCTGGTGCCATCACACACTCTTGTTTAACTCCATTTGATTCTGGGAGCTCCTTTCATTGATTTTTAACCTGTTGTACGTTTGCTTGCATTTATTCATGTAGAGGCTTTGTGATATTGATATATTGATCAGTTCATCCATTCTTTTACAGGACACCTCATAGATCATCCCGGGAAAATATATCGAACGCATTCGTGAAATCTGTAAGAACCACACATAATGGCATGTTTTTTTCTAAATATCTTCGTGGTATTTGACGCAGGCAAAATATCATATTTATTGTGCTCCGTCCATAGCGGAATCCACATAATGTTTCTGATAGAACATTGGGGTGATATGTAAGTTCAGTCTGTTCAGCAGAATGCAGGAGGGTATCTTCTCTACAATTGATAGTAAAGATATACCACAGTACTTTCCACAGTCTTTCTGGCTACCTTTTTTCAAAGAAGGCTACTGTGTTTGCATCTTTCCAGTCCTGTGGTACCTCTTCATTTTCCTATATCTTTATCACACACTTGTGAAGAGAGGTAATCAATTTCGGTCCTCCATATTTCCACACCTCCGCTGGTATTCCATTTTTTCCAGGTGCTTTTCCTTCATTTGTTTGCGGATGGCCTTGGTGAGTTCGTCTATCTCTGGCCTTTTATCGAGGGAGTTCTTATTGGGCCACTGCGCTAGGTAATTGACGGCACTAGTGGTTATTGTGCCTGGTTCAATTAGTAGATGATTCAAGGGATTTGTAAATCTGAGCAGCATCTGTTGTTTGTCCTGGATGATGGTGTTCCCATCTGGAGATCGCAGCTGCGTTGTTCCTCTGATTTCGGGCCCATGCACGTCTCAGAGTCCATGGTAGAAAGATTTTATGTCATTAACATCAGTAGCCAGTTGTAATTCCTCCTTTTTATCTCTCCCACTATTTTGATTGCAATTAAAGGCATGGTTAAGGGATATAAAAATATGTAGATTAAACGGAATAACGATGTATAAAATAATTGCAGAAACTATCGGGTAAAGAGAAGAAAAGCTCTGTTACTAAACCCAAACATTGCTTGGAAAACCTGAAACTTAAACGAAAGGATAGGGAATACTATAGACCTACTGTGACGTATGGTTGAGGAGTATGCCTAACTTAATGACATTAACAAGTATGAATTGGAACCCTAAGAAGTGAATAGGCTTGGATAAATAATTAAAATGCAAATCGTAACAACCTCGTTTTGGGCTTGTGGGAAAGTAGTTGTTATCTCCTCTCCAAATAGTATCCAAGAAGGATTCTGATAATTAGCAAGCTTGTGATTACTATCTTGCATTAAATTATGTAACGATTTCTAATAGCTATCTTATTTCCTACATCAATAAATAAATATCTACGTTTAATCGTAAATCTATTTTCATTAAAACTGGTAATGTCCATATTTGCTCTCAGCTTCTTCTTAAACCTATCAACATTTTTTTTTCGTCTGTCATCATCATTCAATCTGGATTGTTTCCACTTGTTTTTATCCCATCGGTCTTCGAAAACGTGACTCAACTTTCTGACGTTTTGTTCATCAAGTCTTGCATGATTTTAACTTCGTCGTTTCTTGCATTGACGAAGTATTGATAGTCCCCGCACGTTATCATGAACACCTTGATGTCTTGCAACTTCTCTCTGAGCATACGTACCAACAAAGTGTTTTCATTAAGCTAGTTAAATACCAGTTGGTATTAACCTCTTTGAAGTTCCATGGTCAATATATTACAGCGCAGGCTAAAAGTGACGTGCAACTGAAGTTCAAGTCATCCAGGCACATGCATCTCCATTTCCTTTAAGCAAGCTGAGACAATTTGGGGACCTTCTTAACCTTTCCATTAATCTGATATCCGATTTTCAACCTCTTGATCAATCTGTTACTGATAACTGTAAATTCACAAATATTATTATTTACTGTTCAATTCTCTGACAATGGACCTCCCTTCTCCCCGCATCTCCTTAGATCTATTAGGTCCACCTCACAAACAACATTCTTCGTCCACCCTATTGAAATGCCTCCCCATGTACCAGTTCTAGGTAATTTACTAATGGTAAATGACAAACACTAGCACTTCTGTAAGTGATGGCTGTCTGAAAAACAAGCAATAGTACTTTTGGTCTTAAACTAGTGCTTATGTATTTAGCAGTTCTCCATTGAATTCACATTCTTGAAAAACTTTTGTTTTGTTTACCTGCTGATCACAAGTCTTTCTTTATTGCCTTTTCCCTCCTCTTTTTATCCTTATTCTTTAAGTAAAATTTAACCCCTTAAATAAGCACCTCAATTTATTGCTGGCACGCGTTATGTAAAAGAAAAAATACTTAGTCGCAAATGCTTTTTCTGCAATTCAAATCAATGCCTTGACATCGGAAGGATTGCCGTCTCAATAAATTTTGACACCTGCTAGCAGAGCAAAGGGACGATGGATAACAAAATGTAACAAAATTTCAAAAACGTTGTGCTTGACTCATTTTCATTGACGTTTCTGAATCAGTTTTTTGCGTAGCTTCGTTCGTTTTTCCACAAGTGTTAACTTTGCATTTCTGGTACCTGACCTTTTTGTGGTGCCTTCATTTTTGTCAGGAGAAGTGATTACGCAACAAAAACAACAGATTTGCAACCATTAATCTTTACAAAGTTCAACTTCAAAGGAGCGCTGCATGCTAATGTTAACTGGCTCCTACCATTTTACTATTTCAGCGCAGTTTGTTTGTTTGTTTACTTGGCAAGCACCAAATAGGAGAGATGCGAACAAAGCTGTTGATGTGCAATGCTCTTTGGTGCAGAGTTTTGTGCAGCATAATAAATATGATTACAATCACAGGAAAGGTGATGAGAAGTCAAGCATTACCCTTCGCTTCATGATTGCTTCATATTCACATTGCTCAGGATTCATTTTGGGATATTAATATTGATTTTTTCTTTATTTTACGATGTCTAGCACAAATAGGACGTGCAAGAACTCTCCCAAAAATGTCTGTTACATTTGTGGGTATTACATTGCCAGAAAGCATGTCTCTTATAAAATCATGAGAGGAAATAAGTCTTGGGTAGCCTATCTACTTTGGGATACCAATATGCGATCAGGATGCCATGGGCTCCGCATGTCATTTGTGGTACATGCCGATCAAGCCTTGAAGGGTGGCTGCGAAATAAAGGAAGAGTAATGCCGTTCGCAATTCTACGAGTATGGAGAGAACAAAGCAATCATCATGACGATTGTTTCTTTTGCATGATCGATGTTTCAAAGTATAGGAAGGGTAAAGGAAGAACACCTCTTCATTATCCTGACATTCCGTCATCCAGAGCGCCTGTTTCTCATGATGAGCAACTACCAGTACCGCAACCTCCCCAAAATGCTAGTACGATGTATCTAGTGATTTCAGGAGTGCGTTTCACAACTCAATTTGGGGATTTTAAGCAATAATTATTATAATCATAAATCTATCTTCGTGGCTAAACAACAAATGTGTAGAAATTGAGACATACAAAACAATGAATCCAAAGGAAATGTTTATAAATATCAATGATATCGCTAAGAAAAAGTATTGTACGGCAGCTGGATGTTTAAAGGCAAAGGATGGAAGTATAATAATAGAAAAAGGAGCAATGATAGAAAGGTGGGCAGAGTATATTTCAGACTTGTTTGATGATGAGAGAGGAGACGTGCCGAATATAAGGATCAATATGACATGTCCAGAGATTTGGGAATCTGAAGTTCAGATAGCAGTTAAAAAAATGAAAAACAACAAAACAGTAGCTACAGATGAGTTAGCTGCAGAATTAATCAAAAGCATAGGTGATTTTGGCATAGTTAAACTAACTAAAGTGCTTAACGAGATTTACGAAACTGGAAATATCCCTGCTGACCTGGGTAAATCCATCTTTATTGCATTACCGAAAAGGCCAGCTACGGCATAATGTGAGATGCACAGGACAATTAGCATTATGAGTCATGTAGTGAAAATTTTATTAAGGATATTGATGAGACGAACAAGAAACAAAACTAAACATGAAATATAGAAACTGCAGTGTGGATTTGAAGAAGATAGCGGTACGCGAAATGCAATATTTATGATCAGAATATTATCAGAGAGAGCTATTGAGATGCAACGAAACCTTTTCTTATGTTCTATAAACTATAGCAAAGCTTTCGATAATGTCAAACACGAGAAACTCTTGAAAATGCTAGAGGATATCAAGGTAGACGGTAAAGATTTAAGAATCATAAGAAACCTGTATTGGAAACAAACAGCAGCTATAAGAATCGGTAATCAAGTAGGCGAATATGTTGAAATAAAGAAAGGAGTAAGACAAGGATGTGTCCTGTCACCTGACCTATTCAACCTCTATAGTCAAAGAATATTAAGAGAATTAGAAGATATGCCAGGGCTTATTGTAGGAGGGGAAAATATTAATAACCTCCACTATGCAGATGACACGGTTCTGGTAGCCACATCGGTAGAACAACTTCAAGAATTAGTAGATAAGGTAGTCTTAGAAAATGCAAAAATGGGCTTACATGTCAACACAAAAAAGACAGAGTGCATGATAGTAACCAAAGAGAAGGACTTTCCATCTTGTAACATCTGGGTTCATAAAACAAAAATTAAGCAAGTGAACTGGTTTAGTTATTTGCGAAGCTTGATCACATCAGACGGTAGATGCGACAGGGAGATCAAAAGAAGAATTGCAATGTCAAGAGAGACTTTTTCAAAACTAAAGAAAATCTTATGCAACCCAAAAATTACCATATCAACAAGACTAAGGGCACTGGAATGTTACGTGTTGCCGGTCTTAAAATATGGAAGTGAGACATGGACTGTTTCTAAAGAAATGGAAAAGAGAATCAATGCAGAAGAGATATGGTTTCTGCGGAGAATAATGAGAGTACGATGTGAAAGTCATACAACGAATGAAGAAATTTTAGTTAAAGCAGACACACAAAAGAAGCTGATGAAAACAATTAAGAAAAGGCAATTACAGTTCCTTGGACATTGCATGAGAAAAGACGGTATGGAAAAGCTAACACTTAGCGGCAAGATAGCAGGAAAAAGAGCAAGAGGAAGACAAAGGGTTACATTTCTTCAAAGAATTGCAGAATGGAGTGGGATGTCAGCGATTGAAGTTATTCGATGCACAGAAAGCAGGAACGATTAGCATAAACTAGTCGCCAATGTCATACGATAAGGCACAAGATGAAGAAGAAGATCTTCAAGTATTTTATCACTAACTCATTGATTTCCCTTTTTTTTCAGTTTGAAACTGCGATGGAGATATCATCTGATGATTCAACGGCTACAAGTACTGAAGGTCAAGATGACGCCTATCTTCCAACGTGTAGCTCTAAATCTTACAATCCAAATCAACAGGAACTTGACGATCTGATCAGAGATCTAGGTCTAACTAATTCTGGAGCTAAGCTACTAACATCTCGATTAAAAGAATGGAATTTGATGAAAGGAGACTGTTAGGTGTCTGTGTACTGAAAGCATCATGCCGAGTTTGAGAGCTTTTTTGATGCCAGTGGTGATATGTGCTATTGCAAGGAAATAAACGGGTTATTTGCTGCTATCGGATTCGAACACGAGCCTTCCGAATAGCGTTTATTCATAGATAGCTCTGTAAGGAGTTTGAAAGCGGTTCCACCACACAATGGCAACAAATACCCATCAATTCCTCTTGTTCATTCCGTACACAAGAAGGAGAATTATGACAACGTAAAATAGCTCCTTGACAACATCAAATACAGCAGTTTCAAGTGGTATGTCTGTGGTGACTTGAAGATAATATGTTTTTTATTGGGACTATAAGGTCAGCGAGAAGCATGGCGAGCGATTTCATCAAGATGTCCCTACCATGGAATGTAGGTATCAAGAACGATGGGATGCCACAATGATGGAAGACTACATATGGTCAATAGTGCGAAGTGATAAATCGGAGCACTCAAGACAATCACGTTCGGCAAAGTTCTTCCAGCTATAGAGCACAAATTTACTACAGTTACAGGTGTGACAACATTTGATAGCTACATGTATAACAACTATTCTCTCCGTACGTCAAAAAAGTGACTATGCTCAGTATCATAGAAACGAACGATGGTTGAGAAAAATAAATGATTTTCGGATTCAGCGCACAAAAATACATTGGAAAACATCAAAAAAGTGTTTCAAGCAAAAATACTTTTACATTGTGTAATTTTTACCCTTGATAGTAAATTCCTTATGGATACTGGTTATTTTCATTGCCTTTTTATTTGGTAAGATAAGTTGTAATATTTCTACGGGTATACCTCGACGATATGTGTGACCTCGCTTCTCCACACTATTTATGAACGACTTCATTCTTTTTCTCAACATAATATGCAGATGACTCAGAAACTCTTCACTGACAGATTTTTATGGTTTAACAATAACAAGGACAACTATACTTGGACAAGATCCTCTATTTCCTGTCCAAAAGCTGAAGTAAACCACCATACTATTTTTTCTTTTGGAATTTATTCCACGACTGATCTGCGATTCTATCATGAACATTTTGATGTTGTCCCCACACCTCTTTTACATAGTTTTAGTGGTTATTGGGCTCCATTGACCGTTCTAATTGGTAAAATTGAGCCTAATCCTCATGGATATTAAAACCTAATTGTCACCTATGCTATTATCTCACATTGGATAGCTATTTTTGGCAATCTGTAGACACTAGTGCATCAGATCTTGATTTGCAGTTTGAAACATTTCTTTTCCTTTTACTTACAAAATCTTAGATAATATAGCCTTTGTACTGTTTCTCGCCATCTTATCCCCAATGGACTCACTTAACATTACTAACTAATGCAGTATCATCCTCTTAAGAATTCCTCTGTTAACTGTTGTCAATTGCTGTCAAGTCTGATCTTGATCCTAGTTCTCTACAATTCATATGTGGCACTACCTTGGTGACATTTTATTTATTCTTATGCCTTTAAAGAACTGTTTTGATCTTCATAACTATGTGAAAGGCTTAGGACATATCGTTTTCATAAATTACAACTACATACAAGAAAGATTGGCATAACATTTTAAAACCCTCCAGGTCTTCATATGCATCTCATTATTCACAATTACCCTGTCAAACCATCCCTTTAAACGTTCAATAGTATGTTATTACGCGTCCTCCAGCAATATCCAAAGTTGTTTAAAATGTATCTTTTTAACGAAACATACGTCACTTTAGACCTTTTACAGCCTGTTTTTTCTTGATGTGACAAATTTATAACACATTTTTCCCAAGTTAATCACAAGTGGGTTTTTATAACTATCTCATTCAAAAAACTCAACCCAGACATATCTGTCCACATTCTATATTACTTCATACAACATTTATTTTAATCCTTGCTGCCCATTACATTTACTAAACAAAATTATTTCCATGTGGCTCACTCATTACCAAACCGTTCCTGTGGGAAGAGAGGTGAGCTTTGTGGAGTCTTAACTTCTGCAATATTTGAATGGACTTTGATAACAATGATCAAGTTAAATAACACTGTTTACATTACATTTATGTAAACATTCAAGGCGTTACTTTGTTAAAGTCAATTACGCATAAGGAGTTTACCTTTTGTTGCAGGGTTCTGACTACCATTTGTTTCTTTTCTGGTGTTCAAATATTAGCAGTTCTTGCAGAGTAATCAGTTTGATTTGTTCTAGAAAAAACCCCACAGAATGTGCAATTGTACAGAGAATAGGAAAACTTATTTTCTAGAGAATAGACCATTTTATTTATCTGAGCCTAGTATCCCAAGCTATGTTTGTGTACAGGTGTTTGTTCAAAGTGACAGTCATTGTATATTTTTAACAAGGAAATAAGCAACCAGGGGCAACGATTGGGTGTTTCCATGGGACTTACCTTTCGAGAAAGAGACTGTACCACTCTTCCAAGACAAGCTTCGTTATTTCTATTTTTCCATTCATAAAAACAAATTTCCCCTTGCCTGAAAAGTGTCAATTAATCACCAAAATAGGTTGTTTTTACTTGTTAAAATTAAAGCTGATTTTTTTCTTTTCAATAATAATAGACTGATTGAATTAGTACGGGTTGGGTTCATTTGTACATCATTTATCAAGCAAAACTAAAACTTAACAACAATCTATGACTAAACCCTCCCAAAGGATCACTACCTTGTCGCCATTGGGAAGTTTGCGTGCTTTTGTGATCCCGAGAGCTATGCTGGCTGGAGCCTTGTCCTCCTGGTAGGGTCACCCATGCCAGACAGGTCGCAGGGGAGAAGCCAAACTAAATGTGATTCCTGGTCCTCCAGGTTGGTTTTGTTTGGGTTAACAACCCACTCATGTAAAAAAGCCATATTACAGAAACTTCAAACATTACTCACGAATATCAGAGAGCAGCGGAAATCCCGACGATGGCATTTTGACGACGTTGGGACAAAGCCTCAGAAAAAAACAACGTGGCGCAGAATGGTTGAGCCGGAGCGCAGCAAAGCAGGCTGGAGCACGTGAAACGCAACACGCCGTGCAGCTACAGACCAATCCAAGTGGAAGAGTGATGTCGGAGCCTTATGTGCCCCCTGGCAGGGAGAGGATTAAGGTAAGAAAAGGCATGATTAAACAGATAAAAATGAAAAAAAATAGACAGGAAAATCTTTAGTTGGCATGGTTGGTGATTAAGAATTACATGATAAATCGTCTTTTTGCACGAGGAAAGGACCCAGCTTTTAATCTCAAGACTGAATCAACCGTTGTTCTTTTTCCTTGTTGCCTCATTCAATTGACTTGAATATTTTCAAAATTAAGGTGAAGGCGTATTTTTCGTAACACCACTTTTTCGGTACTTGTTGTCTATTCATCTTCACTTTACCAAGCTACACTAATATTCACTACTTCTTCAATACCGGCAACTATTTATGTAAATAGTGTGGACATGTCTGGACACCCTCCTTGCGGAACTATTCGTGTAAATGGTCAAGACATGTCCTCGCGGTTACCCCAAAAGATGACGACTTTGACTAATCCTTGAGAGGGAGGGGGAATAGGCAACAAGTACCCTTTTTCTGTCTCTTATCTCTCTTTCCTTTACAACTCAATATACTTAGCAGATTTATGTCTTCTATAGATCTTCGCAATATAAAAAATAATAGTAGTAGCAGTAATAATTTTTAAAAATCTTTCAGACGTTGGATTCAACCCCACCCCAAAAAAGTAGACGGGGACCTGAGCTATCCGGACTTGCCATACCGGAAGCAAAACCACGAAAAAAAATACCAGCTCCGTTAAGAAACCTTTACGACAGAGGGAGCCTCCTCGTTTCACTTTGAGGTCAATTGTACGTTTCCAAACCAACGCAAAGGCTGGAAAACCTTGTGACCTAAAAACAAAAAAGACTTTCCCTCAAGGAAATTATCTTCTTTTATTAGTTTAAAGATAAAATGTATACTTGGCAAATCTCTAAAGAGTGAAAACTGTTTCAATCCTTGCAAAAATTGTTTTCTTTGAAGCACCACATTCCAGCATTTTACAAACCGTCAGAAAAGGAAGCTTTTTTCTGCCCCTAAAATATTGACCTTCTTTCCCATTCCCAATTTCTCAAGCACAACAAATACCCCTCCCTGCTCTGACGGTTTTGAAATATTCAATTGAAAATGGCAACCAGACCTGTTTTGCTGCAGGAAAATCTTATGTCCTAAATTTATTCAAGTTAAGAGTGTGTTTTATTAAATGGATCAATGAATGATCCTCTTTGAAATGTTCCTTGACCGTCAAATTCAGTTGTGACCTCAAAAAATCTATCGAATAATTCACCTGCCTCAACAAGTTGCATGCCCTTCTCAATGGAAATCAATAATTCGGTAAACTACCTGTAAACAAGGTTTCCTCGCACGTGCCACGACTGTTTTGTGATTGATATTCAAAAGGGCTAGTTATTCTTGTCTTGTGGGTCTTAAAATATGCCATTAATTCCAAATTATTTCTGTTGCTTTTTTACTAAACTAATTAAATTAGTTGTGTGTAGTGAAATTTGTATCAATTCATATATATTAAAGATATGCTCATTGGGAAACGCTTGAGGTAGCTGCGAAATGTGGAAAGAATGAACTATGTACGACTTCCAAAGCAGCTACCATATTCTCAGTTAAGTTGCAGAAAGAGAAATCAGAAAAGACCCAGACTGAGATATAAAGACACGGCTGAGCGCGACATGAGGAGGAGAGACAGAGATGTCAGCCAGTGGCAATTCACGGTTCGGGACGGAATTGAGTGGAGGGGAAAGATTTGATAAACAAACCAAATCATTAAGGCTCAATGCCGACACAACATTTTATCAGAACATAGACCCGTTGAGTTCTCAAGTTTAATGGACTATTTTATTATAACAATTAAGAGTAAGAGAATAGATGTAAGAGCTGAGGTTGAGAGAAAAGGGTAATTTCGTCTAGTTCCGTGGTTCTTAATCGGGTTGTATGCCCGAACGATAAAGCACCACGAAATTTTGGGTAATTGAAAAACAGAAGGGGCAATTAGGGGCAAGGAAATTAAATAGCAGGCCTTCTTTACATTGCTGGTTTCATTGATGCGTGGCCTCGTGTGAGTGCATACGTCCAAGTGTAATCTTAAATTTGTGAGTTCCAGAATTAAAATGTAGAAAACCACTGATTTGCATACCAATAGTGTATGCGGAGGAAATACTGTATGCGGATGATCTCGTTGTCACAGCAAAGAGCAAGGAAGAGTTAGAGCGAAGGGTCCATCTGTGGCAGGGAGAATTGGAAAAGAAGGGACTAAAAGTCAACAGCAAAAAGACAGAGGTCGTGGTGGCAAGCAAAGTAAGACAAGGCGTGAACTTTAGAGACACAAAGAATGCCAAAATCAGTCAAGTGGGAAAATTTTCTTACCTGGGCTCAGTGATAACAACGCAGGGTGGGTGCCGGGAAGAGGTAAACGCCAGGATTAGCAGAGCATGGGGAAAATGGAGAGAGATCAGCGGGGTAGTTTGTGATAAAAAGATGCCTTTGAAGCTAAAGACCAAAGCTATACAGCAGTCATTCGCCCTGTGCTACTATATGGGTTGGAGACGGCGGCCCTGAGAAAGGCAGAGGAGAGGGCCCTGGAATGCGACAGAGATGAAGATGTTGAGATGGATGTGTGACATTTCACTCCTGGAGCACCGCACCAACGAAGACATTCGAAGGTTTGTTGGCGTCACAAACATATCAAACAAGACAAGAGAAGCAAGGTTGAAATGGTATGGGCACATGATGAGGAGGAGTCAAGAGAACCCGATAAAACAAGCGTGGCAGGCGACAGTCCAAGGGGGAGCAGAGGCAGGCAGAGGCTGAGATGGAGAGATGTTATAAGGGAGGACATGAGGCAAGTTGGAGCAGATCCGGAGGACTACAAGGAGCGCGGAAAGTGGCGCAGACTGTGTCGAGCGGCCGACCCGTCCTAGTGATGGAACAATACCGCAAGAAGAAGAAGAAGAAGAAGAAGGAGTGCTTCCGTTATGAAACTGACACATCCCATGAAAGAAACAAGCCCTATTTCTTGCCTCGCTATTTTGTGGTGCCTTTGCAATTATAGGGAACATGGAATCGATGTTTGCTAAAGGCTAAAGATGAATACAGTAGAAAAAGATGCCTTCATTAATGACTATTGGGGATTCAATCAATATCTGACATCTCTCTTTAGTCAAAGTGAAACTTCAAAATATGAAAATATATATTCTTATTTCCTGAATGTTCAGATATTATTAAAGGTCAATGTCAATGTTTCTTACAAACAGAGGTTTAGTGTTTAGTGTTCACAACCAGTGCAAAGTTCCCAGCACCCGTCAATCCAACATTGCTTACTTACCACATTCTCTTGAGTTGCTTCTTCCTAACCTCGTTCTACACTGCGAAATTAAGTTAAATCAACATATTGTATACGGTCACATATTTGGAATTGTTCATTGCTGTGTGACTATATCTCGTTCTTTCCACTCATTTATCGTCTTCCAGTACTTCTTAATTCAGTTGATTTGTAACCCACTCTTTCCAACTCACTTCTGTGGTTGTCTTTTGTCGTCACCCATTCTTGATTCTTACTGTGAATTGTATGACAACTTGTATTTTGTGTATTTTCCCACTATTCAACCAAGTATCGTGTTAATTACTCTGGTTCTAAAATGCCATTGTTTACTTTGTATACTAGATTCTATTTAAGTGTCAGTTTTAACGGTAGAATTGTAATGTAAAAGGGGTTCTTCCTTTTCGAATAGGAAGTCAGAATTACGTGTTTAATCATGGTAGTACATGTAATTTTATTTTCAATTTTTGATAACTGTTTGGATATATTTCGTCGTCGATTTTGACTGCTCAAAATTGCCTAACTTTACAGCTGTAAGTTTGCAAGGTGAAGGTGCCCTCAACGTAGAAAACAAGATACAAATGACTTAAAACTTCGGGATAATTGTCAGAGTGATTGTTAAAAGAAAGTTCGTGGAAACAAAGGTAAAATTGATGAGAAAATAAAGCATCTTAACAATTAACAATAAACTAAAGTCTCGAAAGAGCAATTGTGTCTCTGGGAGAGTACTCAAACTTTGTTTTTATACATTTTGTTGCTAGGACGCTTCAGTTTGTATACAACTCTGACTTTGTCCCATAGAACTTTTTCTTATTCTAAATTTCTAAAACCGATAGTACTTACGGGAGCCACAGGAAAAAATTCGACAATATTTAGTGAATTACCTAAGATAAAAAGAAATATATGAACAGACATCAAAAGGAAGGAAAATTAAAGTTGCAGGTAACCTTATATGCAAAGAGGAGGAATGATTCAAGGCAGAAATATATACCCATAAAATGAATGCCAGAACCCATGCCAGAAAATTATGCAAGGACAAAAAATTTGATGTTGCATGCTACAAGAGATCACAGAAAGTGGAGGATTATCACAACCTGTGCTCACAATAGGCTTGATACCCAGAGAGAAGCCCCAGATTCTGATTTATTACAGCACTTCATGATAAGGGCCTGCAAATGTCTTTCCTGTGCAAACCGATATTATAAAACGAGCCACTAAAACATCGTCGACTTAAAGCACGTTTTGAAGCAAGACTTAATGAAAATTTAGAAAAACCATGAAAGTACTGGGAGGATTTAAAATCCCACGCATAGAAAAGAAAAGAAATCAGCAGCATCTCTGCAGTGCTACAGCATATTCAAAATGTGATTTCATTACAAGCAATGAACTCCCATTTCTTATAGGTAAGTCAGACAAACCCCTTGCCATAGAAAATGACACAACGAAACCTCCGGTGACCATCGTCACTACAACTCTTTTCCAATCTTATGGTTAAGGTATTTTGAATATTCAACTTGGGTAATGACACCGTTCCTTTTGGTATTGATGAAATGGCAGACGACGTAGAGAGTTTATTACCTGGTAACCGAAGAACAAGACGATCACCGTACAATTAGACAAACAGGTGGTAAATGGAAGATAAGTATTACATGGTCTTTACCACTCCAGTTACAAGGTGCACGCTCAGGCCCTCAACAGAAATAATAAACTCTCAGTAATCGCTAAAACGTCTTTGTATATTTTGGGTATTCTGTGATCAGGGGTGTGCTGAAAATTTCATATTACAGGGGCATTCAAAAGAAAAAGGCTAAAAATCACTGATCCAATCGTTCAAGAAAAATTAATAGCTCTTGCGTAAAGGTTTTTATGGTAAACTTTTTTTTATATATACTTTTTTTAATTTTCCAAATCGGAAACAAAGAACCTCGAGATCACAGACGACTCTTTTTTTTCTTCCGGAATGCAGACGACAAAACTTCAGTCCGCACTTGGTCCGTAAGTTTGAATTTAGGTTCTGGCTTGTGCTCTGGGATGCACTTTTCCTTCGTCTTTTGCAGCTGATATTGATACCTCGGTGATTACTGGAGGGTGTAGCAACGAGCATCACATTCTTGAAGCTCCCTTCAGAGGTAGTGACGAAGACTTTGTCGTCAGGGTAACGAATATTATTTATCCGGACGCCAATGCAAAGCAGATATTCGTAAACTTCATCAAGTTCTTTGAGGATGATTTTGTTTCAATAATAATAATTCTGATTGACTGGCTAAATCCTTGCTCTCAGTCTTCTCCAGATAAAAAGCCATTCAGTGACAGGCGGATTTGGTCTGAGAGGCAGAAGGCCGCACTCGGCATGGTGTAACATTGTTGTCCTCCGTGACAACAATGTTATGCAATACGTTTCAATTTGTTCTGTTTTGTTATTTAAATTTATTCTGTTAATTTATTCTGCTTACTTTGTTGGAGAAACTGAAGGGAGTATTCTCTTGAATGTCGGCTACTGCTGCACTTACTTTCATGGGATGTAAAAAATAAAAAACATGTTATGTCGAACAAACGTAGGTTATATGTACACGATCTGAATATAAAAGAGGATATCTAGGAAAACCAATACAACCAAAGCCAAGATATTGCAATTATATTCCCCTTTTTGTAATATTTTTGTCATAAATCCCATAAGAAGAAAAGTCAAAGAAAAGATTGCTTTAAAGTATGCGAGACATACTCACACCATTATCACTTACAATTTTCCTTAATCTTTAGTAAAGTTATTGGCCACAAATTGTACTGAATAAATTGCCGAATATTTTGCCCTCAAAAAATGATTTTTGTAAGTCGTCACTCAATACAATTCAACCAAATATTGCGTGGAAGATGAGATTAATTACAACCTAATTTTGAATTATCATTTTATGCCGATCTAATTTCCTATTGTTGCTCATTTTCTTACTGAGAATATACCAGCAGCATTGTGTTCCTCATATCAAAAATACAAAAGGTCAATCTGACCTGTGTATCAAGAATATCACTCCTTACTTGAAAACATCAGAGACGCTTAGTCATCGTTTGCTTCCTGCCTTGACCGGCGCCACGATTTGTGAAACAGCACGCCAGCCTTGAAATTCAATCAACGGTTGTTCTTCTCCCTTCATTTATTATCTTTGACGGCAGTCAACAACACACTCGTTTAAGTCAAGTTCGGTCTTACACAGATGATTCATTTCAATTAAAACAATTTGGGAATCAAAAAAGGAATTTGAATCGACTATTTTTCAGAGCAGACAGAACCAAGGTTTTGATGACCTTCAAGAATCTGTTGGGGGTGGCGATGAATTATTTTGACCGTCACTCACGCAGTCAAGCTTGAAAGACGAAAACATGAAAACTTACCTCAAATCACCCAAAGAAGAATCCCAACTAATTTGTGCCTGTTGTTGGAAAATATGAAAAATCGTAACTGCAATACCACATTTCAACTTGAAAAATTAAATTGCCGAAACATCCGACCAATCTGAAATATCTTTCAAAAGACTTAGTAAAACCCAAATAATTTGTACACAATAAACATCGGAGCATAAATCCATTCAAATAAATCAAAACCAACAGCGCGTTTATCACTCCATTGATAATATATTTCGAGAAGGATTTTCTCATTATCAGATCTAAAAGAATACAAAAACAGCTTAAAAACAGTATAAAATGTTACAACTAAAATATATACTGATGCATATTATAAACCCGTTCTTGGTTTCGATTTATTTGAAAACCCAAATTGTTCTTTATTTATTATACAGTATTTTGAACAAAACAAATTTGGTAAATAAAATTTGGTTTTTAAATATTCGGTTTGTATTTTGTATGAATTTACCTACATAAACATGCAACGGAGAAGAAATAAACGTTTCACAGAAAAAACGTAATGGTTAAGATTTCCCAAAAATCACGGTGGGTTTAAACCTGATTACGCAGCGCTTGATTGGGCAGGTTTGTTAACCAACCTCACTTCAACTCACTGCTTTTGATGCCCAGTGCATTATTAACTGACAGTAGACCGTATTTAAGTTGGCTTTAAAACGTATTTTAATGAGTGATGTGTGACGAAATGACCTTTTGATGTATAACGTAAATAAGGCTTTACGAAATTGTTAATATACTAGCCTAAAGAAAACAAAAGAAATATTAGAGTCTCATGTCTCAAAACACAACAATAGAGTCCATTAACGCAATACCATTAAAGTCCATTAACACAACCAAACAATACCAAACAAAATACCAAAGTCTTAAAATAAAATATCATGACATGATGTTAATTACAAAGTTGATTTAAAAAGTTAAATACTCTCTGAAAGCATTGTTAACATTACTGGCAACAATATACACAAGAGGACATAGAAATCCAGCAATGGAAATGTTGTTATTCTTTTCCAGAAAGCTAGAAGTAACAAAGTATTCTTTTTGTTGTTGTTTTTGTGGGGTTTTTTTATGCCTACCTTTGCTCACGTTACCAAATTTATGCCTGACACAGTTTTCCCATATAATTGATCTGGAAAATGCGTTGTGTGACAATTCTTGGGAAAAAGGAGTAAAATTCTGCCCTTAGCCCCAATCGTATTGGAGTCTCAGGCAGCCACAAGATTTCATCCCAAGCAACGTCAAGTTTGTTGCACTGCTCATGTTGTTTTTGACAGCCTTACACTTTGTTTCTGTTCAAATCCCATTTTGCTTCAATAGATTGATATCCAGCATGTCTTATAAATAACAGTCCTTAAACCAAACAACGTTGAAAAGTAGGACTGTCTATATTTTTACCCTGAGAAATTGATCAGTAAAAGGGAGCCCCTGACATATTGTAAAATTTGAAGAGTAAGTGTTCATGTCACAGGCTTTCATGCTTGTTCAAGCTATTGGAGCGGATCCTGTTACATCGACTCAGTACCCTGATCGAGGAGAACCTCACCAGTGACCAGGCAGGATTCCTGGGAGATTATGCGCCGACCAACTGCTCAGGCTAACGCAGCATATCGCAGATGGGTATCAGGAAAAGGAAATTACAGGAGCCGTGTTCGTCGAACTCGCTGCAGCTTACGACGCAATCCAACATAGAGCCATGATTCCCAAGATCTTCGTGCTTACACAGGACACCCAGCTCTGTTGAGCAATCAGACGCTTGCTGGACAACCAGAGATTTAACGTCACACTGAACGAACAAAAGAGCAAATGGTATCTCCGGAAAAACAGTCTCCCCCAAGACAACGTCTTGACGCCTTTATTGTTCAACATCTTCACCAATGAGCAGCCCAAACCTGTCCACTTCCAGAGGTTTATCTACGCAGAAACCTGTTCCTTTCACCTCAAAAACCACTTCCCTGATCACAAACTCAGCATCAAGTGGGATGAACAGAACCTCCAGCATGAGAAACATCCAGTATACCTGGCAGTGACACTATATCGCTCATTCACCTTCAAGGAGCACATTACCAAGCTGAAGGGAAAAGTATACACAAGAAATAACTTGATCTAAGTGGGGCGCAGACCACCGCAACAGTGAGGGTATCTGTCCTTGCACTCAGATTTTCAGTTAGAGAATACGCGTACTCTACATGGTCGCGGTCCGTCCATGCCAAAAAACTCGATCCAGCATTAAACGAAGCATGTTGTATCGCTGCATGGTGTGTAAAGTCCACTCCCATCGACAGCATCTATGGTCTAGTTGGAATTACCCAACCAGACATCCGCCGCAGTGTAGAGAGCACGGAGCAGCGCCGAAGATAGGAGACTGATAACAGGCATACCCTGCTTCAACACAAGCAGCCCAGAAAACGCTTTCAATCTCGCAAGAGGTTTCTAGATTCTGAAACCCCTTCCAGTATGCCCAATTCAGTGAAACGAGAAAACATGTGGCGTGAGCGGTGGGGTGGCCTGGATGACAAGGGACGAACCTGAAAGTCGAAAGAAATCGAACCCACAGAATCCATAGCGTCTGTTAGCAGTGAGACATGACCCATATGGAGAGCGCTGAAGCGCCTACGAGTTGGACATGGCGGGTGCATGGCATCCAGAACGTCTTGGGGTTTCACGACTTCAGACCTCTGCATCTGCGGCCAAATGCAACTATGCAACACCTATTTAGCTGCCCGACCGCCCTAAACTGCCAACCAGAGGACCTACACGAGCTAACACCAGCTAACACCAGCTAACACCAGCTAACTCCGCCAAACATTAGTCAAACCAACTGTGATTGTCAAGGACACTACAAAAAACAAGGCTTCTGTGTTCAACTGATTTTTGACACAACAAAGTTTGACACCGTCTACTTAAAGCAGAAATTTTCATCACGATAGACGGTAAATAAAGTACAAAGGATGAAAAGGGCCTCTATATCCGATTACGCATAAATCGAACCCGTCAGGTTCACTCCAAAATAAAAGGTAGTTCTTATTTTTGTTCCTAAATTCACTGAAAAAGAGGTGTAGCTTTGACCATCCTTGAACCTGTAACTTTCAAAATGGGCTTGGTTTTTTGCCCATAGTTAGAGAGTTTGGGGAAAAGGGTCCTCCATAGAAAACATGTACATAGAAACTTATCGAGCTAACAGCATATACATCGTGGGAGACATTTGCATTTTAATTTTTAAAGTACAATGTCAGTGAAAGGGTGCTTTTATTAAATACTTTGAATGAGAATGAGTACCACTTTTGAAACAGAAGTGCACCCGCTGCGAAACCGAGTACCACTTTTGATACATCACACATTCATGGCAGTAGGTTCGTCAACAAGTCGACAAAACCCTGATACCAGGATCATCCAGACCAAAGCAAATTTTTATTTGTCTGGTTTTTCTATTTTAAAATGTATGAAAGACCCTACGCATTGAAAGAAATGATATAATGCTTTTGGTAGCATTGAACATATCTTGGAAAGACCTTTCCACAAAAGAACAACTTCATGACAAGTCCTCGTGAAATAAATTTCGTTAGAGAACTGCTATCGAAGAAAAGTGAACTGGTTAGCAACCTCCTGGAAGCTGTCAATGACCGCTTTAGTGTTGAACGTCCACAGTTTAGCTGCATCGATCAACTCACAGCAGATGTGGGGAAACCAGTGGAACACCCTAATAGAGGACCAAGTTGTCTGGAGAAAGGGAGTGGAACGGAATCAGGCAACTCCATCGATCCCGTAAGGTTGGTGATGAAAATGCTTGTTTCGTGAAATCTCAAGGCAATAAATCATTAAGTTCTGTGTTATGAAACTTTGCGTTGAAATTGAGTTATGTAATCTTGAATTATTAATGAACATTTTTTTCTGTAACTGTAAGCGCACCTTTCAATTTTCAATTTTCAACAGTTGTCATCAAAATACTTCCCCACTCAACCCAAATAAAGGCATTAAAATGGTAAAATATTTTAGTACTGATAGGGAATTAAGAGTGTGCTTCTGAGACTGGTCCTCAACTTTGTCCAAAAATTTGGAAATTATGGAGTGCAAAATGTGCTTAAATGTGCCTGGAAAGTGTGATTTGGTATTTCGTAATGTTCAACACATGATTAAAAGGGCAGGCGATGGAACTTTGATGGACGGGGTAAGCTTTTCAGAAAGAGCACTTCACGAGTTATGTCTTATGAGTTATGTTCAGTGACCATAAAACGTTTGAAAAAGAGTGGTAACTTTTTCAAGGACGTAATTATGGTTTAACAAAACTATTTTATCTCCCTTCTCTTTCTGTGATCAGCGTTCTTGTGAAATAGTAGATTGGCAATGTTTAAAGCCAGATTACTTGCCCCCGCTATCCCCGTTCTTTCGGACACCTTCTGTTTGCAACATGATTTCGCTGCCAAGTGGGTAGTCAAAAACAAGCCCATCTGTTTCGCAACGCGATGTAAAAACCTTGTTTACCTTAACTGAGTCAGGCTGATGACGTCTCTCCATTTGTCTATTTGTTTTGTAATTGATGAAAAATGAAAAAGATTAAGCAAGTTCAAACAATCACTGGGTGACAACTTTGATGCTTTGTTTTCCATTATCATCAAACATTACTCACCATTTTCAGCAAAATCTTTCACAACAAAACAACCAAGCCAAAAATTCGTACCTGCTCTGTCAATACAATATGGTAAGCCGCCATTGTATATTGTTACAACAAGTAAATTACGTCTCAAACAAAAGCACAGCTGCAAATGAATGATATGCAATGAAGATCCATTTTTCCACAGACCACAAACAGTTTTTTCAACTTTTCTGAAGTAAGAGTAGTGAAAAAAAACAACAGATGACGTGAGGAGAGTCGTACGGTGTAGAAATGTGCTATGCAAAGAAGGGGTTATGAATAAGATGAAAACTAAATCCTTCCCATGTTTTGCTCTTGTTTTTACAGCAACCCGCTTTGTTTTTATTCATATTTTCCCCGTCACTATCAGTTTCTCTTCCTCTTCTAATCCCTTTTGAACCGGGATCACCCATAAGTAGTTTTTGGTCTCGGAGTGTATCAGTGTGGTCTGCCTTGGGGGAAAAAGTGTTTCTGGCGATCCTCTGTCCTCGATTTACATCCTGCTTTGCGAAAAGAACAAAGACAGTAAATCTAATAGGGTCAATATGCTGAAAGAAATTAAGATAATAACTTGTGATGGGTGACAGAACGGAAGCGACAATTAGGAATAAATCTATTGTCAGATACTATCGCCAAACAAAGGCGGGGTTTTTTTCAGCTGGGAGAAAGTGCACATTAACTTTATTTTTGCATCGATTCCTCATCTTGGGGCACTTCATTTACCATCGACAAACCCAGCAACAAATAAATTTTCCATCCCATCCTTTTTCATTACATGACCCAAAAATTCAAATTGTCTCTTCTTTATGGTGTTAATCACTTTCCCTTCTGTTGTACCCCATCTCAATACCTCTTCATTGGACATATTTTGTGAGAAAAAAATCCTCATCATTCTTTTATGAAACCACCTTTCAGCTTCCTTTGATCTCCTTGTAGTGTCATTCAGTGTCCTCACAAAACATCCATACATTAGGATTGGAAATCCATAGCAATCCAACAATCGTTTTCTTATTTCTAATTTTAGCTTCTTAATTTTAAGACATTCTCTAGTTTGCTGAAGCTGTTCTTTACCATTTCAATTCTTCTCTTGATTTTCTCATCACTTTTTTATAAATTGTGTTATTAAACATCCCAGATGGTTAGATTTTTTCACTTATTTCGAGATGGTGTTTCCAATTCTTACTTTACTCCTGCTGTTTTCTTTCTTGCTGATTACCATGCATCCAGTTTTCTTGTGGTTGAGAGTAAGGTCCATTGGTTCACTTCCTATTATTACTCTGTCTATGATTCTGCTACAAGAATTTTATCGTCTGCACATCTCAAATTTGTGGTATTCTGTCTTACTAATTATATAGCCACCCACACATTCCAATTTTCTTAAAATAATTTCATTTTATCAGCTGAAAAGGTCTGGAGATAATATACACGCTTGAGGCACTCTTCTCTTAACGTCCACCTACTAACTTCATTTTCAATTCTAATGCATGTTTGTTGTTCCCAGTATAAGTTCCTAATCAACTTAATATCTTTCCCATCTGTGCCTGGTTTTTGAAGTATTTTCATAATCTTTTCATGATTCACTCGCTCAAACGTTTTCGTGCAGTTCAAAAAGCAAATAACAAATCTTTCTGGTTGTTTATCGCCTTTACCTTAGACGTCTGGTCATGAAGATTGCATTTCTTGTACACATTACACTTCCCCAATTTCAGGTCGTATTACTATTCTGATCCTTCCAATGATGACTTAAAGTGTCAGCTTTTTGGATGGCTCATGAGACTTATTGTCCTGTGAAGTTCTTAATTATTTCCACCTGTTTTTTTAGGTTATTTATTGTTATAGATAGATCTGGATACATCTTCAGGAATTTTCCCACTGTCATACTTTTCTTTCCTTACTCCTGTTGTCTTCTTAATATCAAAATCATCTAGTGCTTGTACAATTTCCATCACTATCACGTTGGGACTGGCTGCCTTGTTGTTCTTCATTCTTCTTTTTGCACATCGTACGTCGGATGGAAGTTTTTTATCTTTCTATGCTTTTAAGTATCACCGACTTGTATCCTCGGTCATCATCAAATAATTGCCCAATATACTCTGACCATCTTTTAAGAATATTGCCTCTGTCCATATTGATACTGTTACCTTTTCTTTTTATACTTCCACCTGATGAGCAATACCCATTTTTACGAGAATCTCATCTATTTTCTTATATATTTCATATGGTTTTCTATCTATTTCTTCACGTTTCATATTTAGCCAAGTTTCTTTAGCGGCCTTATGCTGGTGCTCAATTTTAGTCTCTAACGCTTTTTATTCTTGAGATTTTATATCTTTAACCTTTTGTTTATTTTTCATGAGTTCCAATATTTCTTCTGGTTGTATCATGATTCAGGGTGTCCCTTTTCAGCGTATCAGCTTTCGCCGCGTCACGTTTTAGCGCATGAGCATTATATTATACTATCATATCAAATGGAACGCGCTGAACTGACGCGCTGAATCATTATGTGTCGAATGTTGATGCGCTGAACAGTCCACACACCATTTCGTTTGTCATCCATTTTTGGGTTATATTCTTTTTTCTGCTTTGGTATTACATCATTAGCAAAAACTACCATTAATTCTTTTAGACATTCCCAAAATATCCCTTTCTTCATTTGCTAGGGCTTGATATCGTTTCATAATCTCTATTTCATATTTCTCTTTCATGGTCGGGTCATCCTGCAGTACCAAATACTGTAATTTGGCGTTGTTTCTTGACTTTGTTAATTTGTCATCTTTACTTCCATTTGACATATGATTGGTCGGTGATCACTCTCACAGTCTTCACTTGGACACACCCTTGAGTACTGAATCGCATTCCAATACCGCTTATTGATTGTTTTATAATCTATCTGGTTTATCACTTTTCCATCAGGGCTAAACCATGTCTATGGTCTCTTTTGATGTTTCTTATATTATTTTTTTTTCAATATCTGATTGTTTTCTTCGCACCAGGGGTCCACCTTTCTTCTCTTTCGTTTCTCTGTCCCAGCTTGTACTTTCCAGATTCAGTATCCCCTCAAGTTTTATCTTCCTTATCAACTTTGGTATGAAGGTCTCCCATTATGATCAACAACTCTTGGGCTTTGTATTGAGCCTTTACATTTTCAAGACTACCATAAATCTCGTCCAGTTCTTCTTCTGTGTTGTCACCTGTTGTAGCATAGATCATAGCTCATATGTTGAAAGGACTTTCATTGAGTTTGACTAGAATAACCCTACCTGATTACTACCAGTATCCTTGTACATGGTTTGTTTTCTCCTTGTCCATAATGATTGCTTCTCCTCTCCTGTGTGATTCTCCACCAGAGTATGTTACTTAAAAGTATATACTGCTTAAACCCCTTTTTGATTTTCCATCTCATTTCGCACACTCCAGGAAATACCTAGCTTTAAATGTTCCATCTCCAGCTTGATGTTTTCCAGTTTACCTCTTTGATACATAGTTTTTAGATTCAAACATGGAAATTCGTCTTATTCCCCTTGCGCAGAGTAGTAGGATAACGGTACTGCCTGTGGGACATTGTCTGCCTTACCGAGCAATAATTAGTTCTTTACAGGTACGCTTTAGGTAGGAGTTTTTCCGCGCGTTTTGTTAAGCAAAATCGGAATCATTGTCATGAAGTAAAATTTGAATATATATATATTTCCTTCAGAAAAATATTACTTACCGATGGAGTTAATGTATTGATAAGTGATAAGTCTCTGCAAGACATTTATAGGTTAGGCTCCAATGGCTCTGCTTTAAGTGTCGTGATGGTTGCCTAATATTTTAGTGAAAAATTAGGAATTGATTCTTTCATAATAAATTCCGGATAGAATAAACTTACATTGAAGAATAAAAGCACTTTTGGCAAGGAAAATTGCACCTCTGTAGAAAAGGGGTACTTGATTAACTGAAACTGCTATTTACCCTTATTCTTCCTTTGTACTGCATCCTTAATTTATATTAAAAGTTAATTGCACACTTAATTATTGGCAGCTTCCTAATACTGTCAAATGTCGACGGAACTTCAAAGGCCTGAATCCCATAAAACATTAGCTTGAAACCATTAGCAATCTAGCAAAACTTTTAAAGATATTTACAAAAAGAATTTTACCATTTATGTCCTGAATGGCTACGCTGTCCACATGATAGCTAAAATCCTCAAAGCTTTGTTGTAGAGGAAATAGAAATTGGTAGTGGGATCACTGATAATGTTCTGATCAATGAAACGCATTACCATCATGAGCTAAAATCTAGGTTTAGGAATAAAGAGGAGATGCTTGTGGTGCCGCAATTGCAAGAGACCTCTACCAAAGTGCTTTCTTTGTCAAGACATTCAATGATTTTGTGATGGTGCAAGCCTGGTATAATCTAGAAACAAACAATTTAAGAACTTAAAAATCTCTTTTGCAACAAATGCACTGGGTGGTTTTAAAGATTATTTGGTCCCGCCACCTTTTCTATGGTAGAATTAAAAAAAATATTGATGAAATCAACTACTAAGAGAATCTTGCAAGAGTTTGCAGATAGTTTGATTTTTCCTTAAGGCACTCACCATGCTTCAAATATTGGAGGTTTTGAGCTGCCAGATGGTTAAGGTGAGGAAATCAATGGAGCTCTTCTGACTTCGGTGTAGACCGTGCTGCTGTTCGAGTAGAAGAAAACACAAGAAACAGGGAAAACTATCACTTTCTACAAAACCAGTAGAATCGTCATCTGTTCCATCCGCAACTGATTCAAATTCAACAATACCAAATTCTGGCATACTTTCTCACATTGTCCCGGACAATTTCACAAGCTATTTCAAAGCTGTTTTTCCCATATATTTCACAACTCAACGTCACTTACAAGAAAGCACATATGTTTGAAGTTTGAATACAAATTAAATGGAGAAATTGTCCAAAATAGGCCAGAAGAGAAACAAGGATAAGAAAGTGACACATACAGTCCACTAGAAAAAGAACATGAGTAGGAGAAGCCTCCTTTTGATCGCTACGTTCGATGATGTAACTTACCCTTTGAGTGTTGACTCAACGATTCCTTTAGCTGGTGAATATTGCGAAAAATGCAACGATAATTACCGTATGAATGTATTAATTGTGGAAAAATAACCCTCTGCGTCCATCATTCTTTTTTTTTATAGAAACAGGTATCTACTCACTGACATTGAATTAAAAGATTCTTTTTGTAGGGTATGCTACATGAAGCTTTAGAACCAACTACCATCCAGTTGGACGTGAGAGATTTTATTTCAACTTCAAGGACGCTAATCAAGTCTTACTAAAAACAGTGCAGTATTGTTTCCTTTCGTTTTTAATTAATTGGATTGTGTGCTTCTTTGTCTATAATCCCTTTCCTATTTTATTTTACTTCTTAATGTCACCAAAAATGATACCACGTTTCTTTATTTGAACCGCTCGCTAATCAATCCTAGGAAAAGTATGCAGCTCAAACTTGACAGTTAAAAAATGAAAGAAATGTTGGCCCAGATTATTCGAAACCCCCGGTTAATTAAACAGTTTTAACCATTTCAATTCCTTGCTTGTTACAAACTCTACCGCAAGTTTTTTTACCTAAGAATACATATTTCAAAAGTATTTTGACTGTAGAGTGCGACTACCATTACTGTTTATGGAATCCATCACAGCAATATAAGCAAAATCATTGAGTGTTGACGATGAAGATGGAGCATTTGAAGGAAGAGGAGCTAAAAATGTGAAAAAGGAAAAACAAATTGACAGCTGCTCTGACAGAGCCACTTATATACTACTCTAGGAAAGATCCGTTTTTTAAATGCACAGTACTAAAATTCTGCTGCATGTAATAAAATATTGAAAATAGTCAATTAGTGAAGATTAGGAGCTCAAAATAAAAAGAAATACACAGTAAGAAAGAAGGAATAGTTCAAAATATGATGACACCGAGTTTATGGCACATGTAGTTTGGCAAATCTATATGAAATGGGAGCAGCTAGTCCAAGTGAAGATATTCATGAACACTCAGACCAAGAGATGGTAAATAATGACAGAAATTTTGTAACAAATATTTATGGCAACAGGAAGGTAATCGTAAATGTCCGACCCACCCATCCCAAGGAGTAAAAGAAAAGACAAAACGAAGTATGCACTCACTGGGCAGTTAATTAATATTCTAAATGAGATCCAGAAAGAGGAACAGGAAACCATATGGCAGTTTTTCCAACCTTTGCGTGATATCAAAGAGAATAGCAGAAAACGAAAGGCTTTTCTCACTCTTGTTAACATTTTTGTCAAAGGCAATTGAAAAGAGAGCAAAAAAACAAGAAAAATTAATTTCCAAATAGGGGCGTCATTTAAGAAGATTAAATAGATTTCTAAACTTTATTTTCTCGAGTAGGTATAAAATTGCAATTGTAAAATTGTATTGTTGTCTTTCTTTCAGCGTATTTGATTGGATTAATCTTTAAAAATTGTAGCATATTATTTTTGATGACCCTCACAAGAGGAGCTGAATTTGAGGAAAGAAACAGCTTGCTTAACCCAACAATAAATATCAGTTTAAATCTGAAACACAAAAGTAGCAAATTCCTTCAGGACAACGTTTGGCTACACTGTTTGCTTCTCTTTTCATATTCTGGAACTGGCCATAAGGGTGATTTTGGAATATCTGATCAACACCATACAGGACCCAATAGTAGAACAAAATTTATTTATTTATAAATATATTTTTTGTATGTATGTAAATTTTGGATTGGCTTATTCGGTAAAAACATTCGTAAATAATAACAAAGTTCATGTCCAGCATGACAGCCCGCACAGGGAGATGGTATTCACCTGCCGGACGAGAAAACGTAACCACGGCTACCGACCAGTAGCTTTAGAGGTTAAGCACCTTCCTCAATATGTTGGTGGTTCCAATGATGGTAGATGTTTGGAGTCCACCCAAGACATCAGGGATGCCCAACTCTTTCAAACTGCGCTCCAACCGCTTCGTTACCACTCCTAAGCTTCCCACATTGGGACAACGCTGGTAGATACGCTGTGTAACTTCCGGATTTGTTGGGCCAAGGGAGAATTCTTAGTGACCTTTTCTTCTTCCTTAGCTGTCACATTTAGATCGGAAGGCACAGCAAAATCTACAACCAGCCATCTCTTCTCAGTGCGGTCAACAACAACAACATCCGGACAATTACTTTCCACCTGTTGCATTGTCTCCACTGATCTACCCCGCCAAACTTCAAACCTACTATCTTCACTCTTTCTAACTTTGTCAGGCACCTCTTCAAACCATTTCCCCGCACATATAAACCCATACTTCTTGCACAGCTCCCAATATATTCTCAATCCCATCCTATCATGTCGCCTCTTGTACTCCTTCTGAGCCAGTACCTTACACCCACACGCAACATGCCAAACTGACTCAGATTCAATTCCGCAGATGCGACACATAGGACTAACACCACCATCCCACTT